>VZRS01009809.1:329305-661377 GCA_013398055.1 Ifrita kowaldi
TCCGCATCGCCCGCCCCGGCCGTCCTTCCCCCGCGGTGGGAGGGGGCGCTCCGGGCCGGCCGCCGCCGGCCTTCCCCCGCGCCCCGGGGCCGTCCGCAGCCCTCATCACTGAGGCAGAGCGGGGCCGTGGGGCGAACAGGCCTCTTCGGGGGGCACTTATTTCGTGGGGTCGTTGTGGATGGGGACGGGGGTCACCGTGGAGAGCTCTCTCCCTGAGGCGAGCGTTCGGCTGGGTCGCAGGGGTTGCGGGCTTGGCGTGGTTGGAGGGAGCGATGTACCCAGGCCTGGGCTAAATCTCTTAACGTGCAGTGTCAGGGGTTCGTTCATCGAATGGAGAGAGAGGCGCTTAAAATGTTTTTGTTGTTGACGTCTCTTTGTTTTAGTACTCCTAGTAAAATCAAAGGCATATTTCTAGAAAGGATCAAGGTTTCTGATGGCCTTAACGTGCAAACATGGCTTTTAAGTCAGCTATGATTTGGTAGGTTAACCATTATTGCATTCAGGCAAATATTTACATGGAGAAAACACTAACAAATTGCTGTTTGAGTATTTTGTGTTTGTCTTAAGCATCGTCAATTTCCTGGTTCATTTCTTGTCCCTTTTTGTTTTCATTTCCTTGCCCAGCAGCCCCATTCCACCTGCCCTCTGAGTGATCAACAGAGAAATGATAGATATTAACAATGAACTATGCTCTGCTGCATGAATCACAAAGCTGAAGTTTCTTAACTTCACATTTCTTTTGAGTTGGTCTCTCTGGCTGCTAGCTCTCTTCAAGAATATGCATATACCTTTGCAGAGTTTTAGGAACAGTTGGATTTGTTTTCATTTGGTTTGGTTTTTTTTTTCCTTTTTACCATTTGAGTTTGGTAACTTTCAAAACTGTAACAATCAGCGTGTCATTTGTGCTTTAGTCTTCTTGTTTGGTGCATCTGTTTAATTCTAATCTGAAATGCGGTCCGTCACAGTTCATTCCCATTTAATCTATACCACCTGGAAATAAAACTTACTCTGATTTGACTTATTTCCAGCTCTAGGGACACTGCTGGTACCATGAACACTACGTAGGTCTGTATGGCATTCATCCAAACCTAAGTATTGAGTCAAAGACATTTTGCGACTTAAACCTTCACAGTAGGAGATTAATACTATCACACTGTGTTGTAGGGGGTAATGGGCTACTGGATCTGGCCCTAGAAGACTTCTACCAAAGAGAATGTCTTCTTGAGGCGTGAGTAGCTCATGATGAGCTAGAACTGATACTTCTGGGAATTTGGTTTTCCTACACACCAGCCTAGGTATTTAGGAGTTCAGTCTGTTACAAATAAGATTTCTGATGTGCTTATGATTAAACTAGAAATGTTGCATTCAAAAATTATTTTTACTGTGTTACTAATAGAATGCTTCCATGGTTGGATTTCCTGTAGATTTTGAGCATGAAATCTTTTGGAGATAAAGACCAAAGTCAGCCTAATATGGGTGTTACAGGTTGAATCATATTTTCTTTCCCTTTCAACGTTTCTCTGTTCTCCCTTTCATTACCTTCATAGCATCTTTTATTTCAGTTGAAGTTTCCTGGATTGGTTAAGTACTGATAAATGCCTTGCTTTGAGAAATACCAGTCCTAGACTACAGCTGCAAATTATCTTGGTTCTACTAGGTAATTTCTTTTTCCTTTCTTTATTTTCTATGCTATTTTCATCTTTTATCTCTCTCTTCTTTTTTTCCCCCTCCACAGTGAGGATAATCAAGTAGTGAAACAAGTTGCTAAAAAACCTCCTTTTTTGGAGGTTTCCAAGACCAGACTGGAGTAGCCTGAGTAAGCTGCAATAGCCTGGGCTGTCATGATTGAGCAGGAGATATGACTGGAGACCTTCTGAGACTATAGAATCATAGAATGGTTTGGGTTGGAAGGGACCTTAAAGATCGCTTAGTTCCAACCCCACTGCTGTGGGCAGGGGCACCTTCCTCTAGACAAGATTGCTCGAAGCCCCATCCATCCTGGCCTTGAATACTGACAGGGATGGGACATCCACAGCTTCTCTGGGAAACCTGTTCCTGTGCCTCACCATCCTCACAGTAAAGAATTTCTAGAATCTAATCTAAACTTACCCTCCTTTATCTTGAGGTCATTCCCCCCTGTCCTGTCACTACATGTTGTTGTGAAAAGTACCTCCCCAGGGACTGTAGGTACTGGAAAACTGCTCTAAGGTTGCCCTGGAGCCTTCTCTTCTCCAGGCTGAACAGCTCCAACTCCCTCAGCCTGTCTTCATAGTTGAGGTGCTCCAGCCCATCTTTGTGGTCTCTTCTAGACTCGTTTCAACAGGTCAATGTCTTTCTTGTGTTGCAGGCCTTGGAGCTGAACCCCCTAGAGAACCCAGGTGGGGTCTCACAAAAGAGTAGAGTTGAGGTCCTTCCAAGCTGAACTGGCTTATGATTCTATGAACTCAGTTTTCCTTTTTTTTTTCTTCCTTCCAAAATAAAGCCTTTGGGTACAGTACCTACAGTACCAGAGGCTATGGCTGCAACTTCTAGGAACTGCCCTGCAGTAAAGGGCACGTCAATTAGTTTGTTTTAAAGGAAAGATAAGAGGATAAAAAAGAAAAAGTACTAATTCTGTTTTCAAGACTTCAAGTTTAAAATACATAGGCATTAACTTCTTTGCTGGCAATTTCTTAAAGGATAGAAAAGGAAGAATTTGGGAAGAGAAGATCTAGAATATTTCATTTTCTGTAATAATTATTTTAGCAAAAATTGTAACGAATCTCAATATAACTGCTGTTTATTTTAATTTTTATGTATTTAAGTTGTGAAAAGATGGATATACAAGGTTCTAGGCACACTAGTATATATAGTATATAATGATATATCAAAATCCCAGAAACATTAAAATAATCACTTAAACAGGCATGCTGCCAGCTGTCTGCCTACAGAGAAGCTCCTTTCCTTGATACCCCTGTATCATTCTGGGAAGGATACCCTCATTCCTTCCTTTAAAACCCTGAAAAATTGATCCACAGTACTCAGAGCATGTTACTGAATGTGAGGTATTATAGAGAGAAGATGGGTTGCTCCCCGAATCCACTCAAACAATGACCTGGTACTGCCTATCCCCTTACTTTCACAAAGTGGTAAACACAATTTCCACCTGGACATGGGTTAGGCTGCAAAAGCAAATTCCAGAACACTGCTCTGTTTTTTTCCAGCATGATTCTTACTAAGGACGTTGCTGCATGTCTTTGTCAGAAATGGGCTCTGACATTCATTTGTATGGACTACGTTGCAGTTGGCCTGTCTTAGGTCAGCAAATGGTGGGTAGGTGGCCCACAGTCAAAGTGAACTTTTGAAATAAGCTAGTTGTTAAATTGTGCTATGTATTCATAAAGGAAATACATTGCCATTGGTGTTTTCTCTATAATTACTGTGCATTCAGTGGCCATCAGTAAATTTTAGCGTTTTATCAACCATTCTGACAGTATAATTGTAGGACTTGGAAAGCTGTCATGTTGACCAGTCATGCCAACAACCAGCCTGTTTGGGGAAGATGGAGGGTGCTCACCAGTCTTGTGCGTTGGTTTCCACTAAAAGCAAAAGCTGGCTGCTTGTACAGGGAGCTAGCTGCTTAATGCTTGGATGTATTCCTGCTTTGGGATACATGGGGACCTGGGACTTTGGAATGTGAGGGTACCTTCTCTTTACTACATTGGTTGCTTTGGGGTACCTGTATCTCTACTTTGAATGTTGAACAAGTGTAGTGGAATGTGACATGGTGTGGTCTGAAAGCATCATTTGAAAAATCATCTTCAGTTGTTCTGGTGGTTTTTTTTTTTTTTACTCAACCAAATCTCTTAATTTAAAAAAATGTGGAAAAGCTAAGCAATTCTCTTTAAAATTAAAAAGTTCCATTTGTGGCTGCATCACAGCACCATGCACATACGTGTGTAATTTCTTCAAAATTGTATATTCCAGCTGTCAGAAGGTTTATAGTAAAAAGAACAACATTACGTGACAGTAGCAGTAGACTGTATATCCGACTCACAAGAGATCTGCCTTTGTATGCACTATGTGATTCTGCTTGCTGAATATTATTTTGGCTACATCTGAGAGGAAGAATTTACATGTAATACATAAATATTGTAAGAGCCTTGTCCTTAGTCAATAATAAGGCAAGACGCAGGAAATGCATTGCGAGCAAAGAGCTAAAGTCTGAACACCTGTCTGTTTTCAGACTAGGTGATCTTACATTTGCAGCCTTAAGCAAATGTAAGAGCCATTCTCTGTTGTGAACCCCAGTCCTGGTATCTTTGGCCTGGGATCCTGTTAGTAAGTGCAAGACATCCTCAGTTGTTCTCTCCTACCTGTATCTAAATTATTTGAAAATGTGAATGTAACTGATTTTTAGAATATTTCCTTCAGTGTACCTTCTTTGTGAGGAACCAGCTTTGTTTTTAATAAATACTAAAGTTTGGTCAGTTATTAGTGGTATATCATGCTTAAATAACAAAGAGATTTTTCAGAACATTTCATCAGATACAATAATGATACCACAGAGAGAGAAAAAGTAGTGAAATAAGCTCTTACTTGAAATTAGTTATGAGTTAATAGCGTAAGTGGTAGCATGTGCCATGTGATTGTATCCACTGGAATTCTGTCTTTACCCTTCTAAAATAAATATATCTATACTGTTGCCTGTGCAACTTGCTCACATCAAATTTTTGCTACATGAAAACAAATACTGAAATGCCATTTAGCTGTACCTGGACCCAAAATCAGGGGTGGAAGAACGTGTGGATGGAAGGAGCAGGCAGTACATAAATAGCATCAGTTTGCAAGGAAGGAAAGGAGAAGGCTGCTGAGATGAAAGAAGGGGGACTTATATTTTTCCTAAAACCATGCAATACATGCTACAGTTAAGAGCAATCAATTTCTTTAAGGTAGCCTGTACTTCGGAGCTTTTTTAATGTATAGTATGAAAATGGAGTTTTGTCATCATGCTGTATCTATGAGTATTCAAATCATCTTCCTGTCACCCATTTTAGCTCTCACATTTGTAATTATTGTCTTGAAATGTATGTGCCACTTTCTGTGTCCCTGCTCTGGGAAAAATTGAAAGGGGAGTTGACGTTTTCAAAGGAGAATTGGAGAGAGTGCTTGTAGGTGGCCTGCCTTAAGAGGACCTTCAGGCAGTGCTCATATGATCTCAGGTGACAAAGTCAATAGGCAGCAAGAGAAAAGTATGTTGGAAGCCAGGCTTTGCTGATTCCAAGGATTTGTGTGATTTTTTGAACTCTCTCCGTAAGTTGTAGGTAGGAATATCTGTTTTATTTTCCTGTTTATATTTCTGTGAAATCATTTTTCAGCTGCCTTCTTTATCAGCCAGAGCCTTTATAAGCATGTTTTCCTGACTTTGTGATAGAGATCTTTTGAGCAGATTATGCTATATACAGTGAGCTTACTTTATAAACGAGACTCAGATTTCTCAGCTTTTGATGTTGTGGAGGATCAGCTACTTTTTAAAATTTGTCTTTTGATTTCTTTAGGAACTGCATATTTCCATCAGAAGGAGTGTCTTGCTCTTCATGGGAATATTGCAAACTGGTTTATACCTTCTTCAGATTCTTTTTTCCCAAGTGCACAATGGGTCTTATGTTCACCCCAACCATTGTGCTGGCATACTTTCATTTCAGCAGAAGCTGCAAATTTAGTGGGTGGGAGTGGTTTAGAAAGTGTAGAGGTTGCAGAACATGCCTGCAAGTTCAGAGATAGAAAGGAAGAGAAAAGGCTGACTTAATGGATCTGAAGGAGCTCAGAGTATAAGTAATTTTCTGTTTAGTTTTATTCCTTTTAATTTGCCTTTGCTTCTAAAAATAGAGAAATTTAAAAGCAAAGACACTACATTGCTCCCTGAAAAGGTTGACACCTGCAGTGTGAATTTTCATTGGTACTATAAAGAAAAGTACTCCGAAGAAATAGGAAGTGGTTGTAGCCCCAAAACTCCATGATATCTTCCTGTCTGAAAGCCCTGCACCCAGTATGTCTTAAAAGCACTGCAGCTAGAAATACATCCTAGGGAGTGTATTAAGCCTTTCACATTAATAACAGGTTATGATCAAAGAAAGACCTAATGACGTGTGTCGGAATCAATGCAGGAGCTGCAGGGGTGGATTTGTATCAGGGTTAGGGAGGACTACATCCTCCCCATTAGCACAGCTTGGTGCGCCGCTCACTGCGTGTCACATGCTGGAAGAAGTTCGTGCACAGCTCCCCTTCTCTTCATCCTTCAGCTGGTTCCTCCCTGCAGAAACAAGTGCCAAAGGGATTAGTAATCCAAGGGTTAAAATTCTTTACGTAAATAGCGGAGTCCCGAAACTGCAGCACATGGAAAAGCGTTTGTGTTCCCTGGTAAACTAAACATAGTGAGAACAACAAAAAAAGTTGCATAAAAGCTTGAAAGCAACTGTGCTATGTTTTGAATAATCTTGTTGAAGACCATTTCCAGAATATTATTGGCTTGTTATCTTCATTCTGAATTTTTTGTGTGCATTTCTGGTCATTTCAAGCAGAGAAGTAAACGAGCTGATTCTTATATTCCATAACATTTCCTCCCTTCCATTTGGTTTATATACATGGAGATTTTTTTATTCAACGCTACCTCTTAAAAATAAGAATTCTGATCTCTTTAGTCACAACATTGGCTAGCTCGGTTGATGAGAGCATGGTGCTAGTAATGCCAAGGTTGTGGGTTTAATATCCATATGAGCCATTCACTTAGGAGTTGGACTTGATGATCCTTCTGGGTCCCTTCCAACTCAGAATATTCTGTGATTTCTGTGATCTAAGTATGTGAACTGAATCCATTATGGACATTTATTATGAACATCTAAAGTTCATGTTATTTTCTGTGCCTGGACCAGTTAAAAAATTACTTGAACAAACAAACAAAGAGGCACTGGATAAAAGAATAAGTGGGAATTTCATTAGAAGTCTATGGCTAATCTTCCGACACATCAGATATATAAATAGGCAATACTCAGAAAAGCATAAAAACAACAGTCTTTCTAAAAGAGCATTGATAATAATTTGCTTTCTTCTCCAAATGGACATAGCCTTTTATTTAGACCATCATTTATTAAAAAAAAAAAAATCAGTAGTGCCTAAAAAAAATCAGTGTTTCATATCCTGAACCTTTTCTCATACTTATTGATTGTGCTTATCGTATTAATTCTCTGTTTATTGCTACATCTTTTCTTAAAAGCTTACTAGGAACACAGTAATAGCCATTACCTGAAATAGTAAACATCAAGTTATGGTTTTGTTAATTCACTGATTTGCTTTTAAATAACAATTTCCAAAAGAACATACTTAAAAGGAACATTTTAGGCTGTGGTTTTTTTTCCTAAGGGTTTGGGTAATGCAGCTCCCAGGGCATTACAGTAGCTTCTTATCACTATGCTAAATGTAGCCGTTGGAAGGTTTCATGACCTCAAAAAGCACACCAGCATCTCTGAGACTTGAAGCATTTCTGGTTGTGGTCTAAGTAGAGAAAAAAGGTCAATACATTAGGCTGAGAAATAAATAGAAGAAAGAGGAAAAAAATGCTAAAGAGGATGAAGTAGTGAATTCAGTCACAAGACAATTGGGAGCATGAAGCTTGAGCATGAATGGAGAGAGCATACAATCTCTGTGAATATTATTTCATTCTTCATTTGTTAGAGAAGGGTTATTAATATATAATATCCATTTTACAGTATTTGCATGTTTTTAGTGATGGCTTACCAGTTTCACTTGTACTAAGGTTGCTGTGAATGACCACTTAAAATGAATATAGGTGTCAGACATTGTCCCTTATTTTGCCCCTTTTTATGATTTCTGTTTGTTTTAAAAAATCAGTTACTGCATAACGTCAGCTCTTCCAGCTGGGAACATTAGTACAAGACCTCAGTCCTGTTACGATGTGGTTTATACAAAGACCAGTGTTTCAAAGACTTGGTTTCACAGAGGCAGGAACTGACCTCTTGAATCTGAAAGAGAAAACAGAACAGGGGTAGACTTTGAGGGATTGGAATAAGATTAAGGGTTTACATTTGCCATAAAAGCTAAAAGAAGAGACAGACAAGGAAGCATGCATAGTGTTTGGACATGAAGCAGCAGCCCGTGGGATTGAAAAGGCCAGCTGAGACCAAGCACGTGGACACTTCTGCAGTCCTGAGCCCACTGTTGCCTCCAGCTAATCGAGGACAGTGTTTTCTGCATTCATGTTGCAGCTGTCATTGTGATGCTTGGGGCTGTAATGACCAGGGCCTGTAGTGACAGGACAAAGGAGCAACAGATTTAAACTGGAAAAGGGAAGATTTACATTGGACATAAGGAAGGAATTCTTTACAATGAAGGTGGTGAGACACAAGAACAGGCTGTTCAGAGAAATTGTGTTTGCCCTATCATTGAAAAGATGACAGGACTTTCAGCAACCTGATCTAGTGAAAGATGTCCCTGCCCATGGCAGGGGAGTTGGATTAGGTTCTCTTTGAATTCAAAGGTTTCTTTGAATTCAAACCATTCTATGATTCTTACGCTTGTTTTGATACACTTTTGTTTGTCACAGGGCAGTGTCACCTGCAAACAACACTTGGTCCAGACTAAAGGTCCAGAACAGGGTCCCAAGGTTTTGCTTTCTTCCTCCCCCCTACTTCGCTGAAAAAAAAAAAAAAATCTCTAAGGGGTTGTATTTCATGAACAATAGAATTGTATTTCACGGGCAGACAGTTACTTCTCAGGAGAGTGTATCTTCCTCATCTGTTTGGATTTGTTTAGACTCTGGGATCCATGAATTGTGTCTGTGGGAAAGTCAATACTAAGATCTAACTCAGCTTTCTGCTCTCTTGGTGTGTACCCTAGTTGTGGCTCACGTGGCTGAGCATACAGAAGGCTCAGTCAGTGCCACCCATGCAGGAATGTCCAGACTCGGCCTGACCTTGTGGAAGTGACACATTTTCCTCCGTCCTTGCATGTGCCAACACATGCCCCATAGACAGGCAGCTGTCTAGCTGTTGGATAAATAATTGTTAGCATTGAAAAAAGCATTAGAAAAATGTGTTGATAGTAGTATATAGCAAAAAGGCTCTTCTGATTTCAGTAAGTAACATCTACAGGCTGCTTTCCATCGCCTGTTTGCCTTTGGCATGTTGGAATTTATCTTAGCCTAGTGTAATAAATGGAAATGTCACCATTTCATTAAATGGCTTCAGGTCAAATCCATCCAATGATTACCCAGTGTTGAAGTTCATAGCAATAGCATTCTTTGCATATTGGAACAAATTGTCTGTCAGCGTTGCTAAGTTTCTGGTAATTGTTTGTATTGCCTACCTTTGTGGAATTTTTTTGTAAACTAACAAGAATCATGTCAGTGATATATATTTAATAAAATCAATATCCTATTAATCAGTAAGTACAAAGGAAGTATGCATGAAAACAAAATGCTTTAGGTTATTTATAAAACAGTTCAAAATGCATTATGAAATTGTTTAAGTGAATTAATGTTTTCTGGTTTTTTTCTCACCAAGGAGGTTTCATGATTATAGATAAGAGAAGTTAACTTCAGGATGCTAAAAAGGAAACAGAGTTCAAGGGTGGAAGCCCAGCCAGTTACAGATTTTGGTCCCGATGAATCTTTGTCAGACAATGCAGATATTCTATGGATTAACAAACCAGTAGGTATCTCTTTATGTAATTGCTAATTTTAAGTTAAATGTAACTTGTATTGTTGAAATATGACTTCCACAAAAAATTCTGAATTAGATATTAGTCAAAAGCAAATTTTGGACTATAGTTGCTAGTGTACCAGTTACTTTTTTGAAAAATATCAACGACTAAATAAAATTGTTTCTTTTGGCTGTTGCAAAATTATGGGATGATTAAGCAGTGTTTTCCCACCAGTTCATCTGATTGATTCTTTTAAAACAACCATCCTTTCAATGTCTCTGGTTCCTAAAATGTTTGTTGAAATTAAAAGTTCATAAAATGAGCTTTTGAAAAGGATGTTAAAATGAGCTTTTCATTGCTCAAGTGGTAGACAGCAGTAAGCACTTTCGACTTTCAAATCTCTCCTTTTACAATATTTATGAATGCAAAAGTGTATTTTGGTTGTTAATTTTGAAGTACAGCTCTCATTTTTCTGGTATCATTTAACCTAAAACCTGCCCCAAGAAAAGGAGAGGTGTAAAAATGTCTGGCAACTTGAAACTGAGGAAAGTTTCATTAGGAGTGGGGTTATTAATAGACTGTACAGTATTAAGAAAATGTCTTCACCATGTAAATATAGTTATTATGATTGAATTATTTATTTATATATAAATAATAATTATTATTTGTTAATGCAGTGAGCATGCATCCAGGATTCCTATATTGTGAATGATTTCTGGTTTTGTAGAGAAGGCATTTTCACATTTCTCTTAGTGTATAATGTTTTTAATTTAAAAGCAGGAAGTAAAATATGCTGAAATAATAGCTGTTGTTAGCATTGCATTCATTTAAGGGAACCATCATCTCATTTGCAGTAAGGATGCCAGATCCCCTCAGCTTTGCTGCTGAGTTTTAACACCTAAAACTATTTAGCATGAATTAATATATGGGTGTTGTCTTGTAACTGATTTAAGTAGAATGTTTATATTGGCTGCTGTAATAAACTCAAAATGTCATTGCAGAAATATTTGATGGGTTATTTACCTACATTTCTCATCACACAATGCACAAGGAATTTATTTTATGGAATAATTTTTTTCTTGTCATGCTGAGGGACTAGTTGTATATTGCTTAGTGTTTGTGGTACTGACAATTTACTGTGGAAGAGAACGGGTTTTATATCAGCCACACTTTAATACTTACGTTAATTTTTTCAGTTGAAACAAGGTTCAAAACAAAGTGGATGTTAAAGGGACATTAGAGATCATTCATCAGGTGTCTTCGGCTTCCAAATTATTAATCTGGGCTCAGAGTATGCAAATGATAGAGCTATTAAATTCAGGTCAAATATCATTACATTTAAGTGAGTGAACAGTGAGTATTAAATTTGGTGGCTGTTCTTAAGTCTTCTGGATATCAAAAGGTCTGAAATACACTGTAAATGAGTGTAGAATTTTTCCCCAGATGAACAATTTTGATAAATATACTTCAGTGGTATTTGTTAAAAGATTTTTTTTCTTGCTGAAGTATCTTTTCCTTTTTGTTTTGATAAGTTCGACCTTACCAACTATGATTCATTATATTTGTCTGGCTTCAAGATGTTTCAATGATGTTTTGATTTAAAAGAAAAAAATCCAACCCTAAACCTCTGTATTGATATGTTGTGCTTTTTTGTTACACCTCCCTCTCTGACTGGCAGTAAGGAGTGGGACTGAGTCCTAAGTAGTAATAGAAATGAGCTGTTCTCCTATAGCAACAAAACTTGATTGGAACAAAAATGAATCCTGAAAGAAGTAGCTGTCTGTGACATAATCTCTTTTATATTTATTCTTTTTATATTTATTCTTTTCATAACTGGAAGGATGCTTTTAATCCTGTGCCTCTCACTTAATTTTTTGAATTGTGAATTTATTTAAGAATAATTTCTTCTAAGTGTTGAACTAAATTTCTCCACAGACATTTTATTTTATCTATCCACCCAATTTATAACTTCAACTAATTCTACTTATTGTCTGCCCATAAACGTGATGAGTTGTCATTTGAAAAGAAATTGAATTACAAATGCCACAAAATAGAAATGATGGAATCCTAGTTCTCAGTTTCATGGCTCTTAATTCTTGGTTTCTGAATTATACAACCTCACAAATTAACTAATAAAATTATATATGCGTCTATATATGTATAAGTAATTTAGGAGTGCTTGTTTTTGGTTGAAGACCTTTTTATATGTGGATTATGATGTAAAAGGGCACAGACGTGCATTTACAAAAGAGTGCCAGGATAAGTTATGGAGGCTAAATATTTGAGGTGTTTTTGAACATCAAAGCAATCTTGCAATATCTTGTGTTTGGTTTTTGGGTTTTTTTTCCAGTGGGTACACTCTTTGCTACGAATTTGTGCCATCATCAGTGTTATTTCTGTATGTATGAACACTCCAAAGACCTTCGAGCATTATCCGCCTCTCCAGTATGTGACATTTGCTCTTGATACTCTGTTGATGTTTCTTTACACTGCAGAGATGATAGCAAAAATGCATATCCGTGGGATAGTTAAGGTAAGCATTTAAACAGTATTCTCTGTGTGCTTCAAGTGATCTGAATATATGCTAATGACATTTGGTATTTTTTTTTTAACTTGCTGTTCTTGTTATGATTGTTTCTAACTGCAGGCAACACCATGGTGTATGAACTGAAAAGACAGAGGGATAAAGATGTAGCTTTACTGCGTATTTAATCCCCCCAAAATATAATGCAAACATTCATAATAAAGGTTTCCTAGTAAGAAACAGATAGTTTCATTTTATTCGTATAAAGAATGAAAGGAAAAATAAGCTATATACACATTAGCATGAATATTTTGTAAATGTCTATTGCTCCATATATGGACTTAATTTTGATTTTCATTTTATATGGCTGGATGAATTATCGTTTGGTTACTTTACTTAAATAGGAACATGAGTCTTACTGTGAGCTAGTAGAAAAAGTGATCTTGCTTTGAATTTTTTTACCTTGATATAGTCCGTGTTGGTAAACAAAATGCTTCTTTTATCATATGTCTGCTGTTGTTGCTGGGTCAGTTTGTATACGTGGATTGGAGGCTGCAGAACTGCAAAATATTTTAGTAAACATTAGCTGGTACCATTATTTTACTGATTGTTTCTAATGTTCTGCAAAAAGATACAAATTCAGCTTTCATGTAGAAAATCCATATGCAGACCTTACTGGCAATGCGATTATGTCACTATTGCACATAATAGATAATCAGTGTGTTATGTTATACTTGCTTTTAACTCCTTAAACAAAGGTCCGGTGACTCCAGAGCCATCTTACGCTCCTGAATTTTTTCTGAGTTTGCAGATAGCAAACAAAAAAATGAGCTATTGTGTCATCATACTTAATGAATACTAATAGTAGAAGTTAAATTGTCATTAATATTACTATTTAGAAAGTTACTGAAATAAGATGATTCTTAGAAAATCGTCATGGGCTGTGTAAAGCCAAAGTAATCCTTTGTGAAGTGCTGCTCTGGCTGCTGCCTGTGCTCTCTTATTCGGAGATGTCCATTAAGAAAGTGAAGATGTGGACACAGGATTATGCATGGGGAATTAGTGACCATCGTGAACATTTGAACAGTATGGGAATAAAAAGTTATTATTACAACCAGTACAGTGTTTGCAGAGAAAAGGAAATGTAGATATTAGTGCAGAGAGAGAGGGAAGGGTGGCCAACAGTGTGACTTTTGTACAAGGCTTGATTTCTGAGCTTTTGAGTATGCAAATACTGACTTCACTCTCAATCAACACCCAGGGGCTGTGAAAGATATGCTGCTGCATAGCCTATTGTCTTTGCTGGGTTGTTTAGATTTGTGGATTTGTGAGAAAAGAATATTAAGGACTGCCATTGTCCTCATGGGGGACTTCAACTTGCCAGAAATTGCCTGGGAACATCATATACCTGGTACAACCTGGGCCAAAAGATTCTTAAGAAACCGGATGACAACTTTATGGAACAGGTCCTAAGGGAGGTGACTCAGAAAGATGCCCTTCTTGATCTACTGCGTGTCAACAGAGTCGATGTCATGAGTGAAGTGGAGATTGGCGGCCGTCTTGGCAAAAGTTTAAAATCTCTGTTGACAGGAGGAAAAGTGACAGCAAAACCTCAGCTCTGGACATGAGAAGAGCAGACTTAAGGCTGCTCAGGGAATTAAAAAGTAAGGTCCCCTGGGAAGATGTTGTTGCAGATGCTGGGGTCCATCAGTGCTGGTCATTTTTTAATCATCAGCTCCTAAGGGCACAGGACCAGGCAATTCCCAAATGTCAGAAGTCAAGCAGAAGAGGCAGAAGGCCAGCTTGGCTGAACAGAAGTCTTCTATTGGAAGTAAGGCAAAAAAGAAAGATGTATGCCCAGTGGAAGCAAGATCAGGTGACATGGGAAGATGGGAAGGTGCTACTTGCCATTGTTGGGAGAAAATTCATGGGCCAAAGCTCAGCTGGAGTTAAACCTGCCAGAACTGCGGGGAACAATAAAAAGAGTTTTTTCAAGTATATTAATGGCAATAGACAGTGTAAGAATAACATCAGCCCTTAAAAGGATGAGGATGGTCACCTCACAAACAGAGACATGGACAAGGCAGAGGTGTTTAACACATTCTTTGCCTCTGTGTTCAACATGGGTGATGGACCAAGGGGATCTCAGCTTCTGAACTGGAGGACTGTGACTGCCAGAATGATCAACTCCCAGTTGTCCCTGAAAATGAACAGGATTTGCTGCTCTAGCTGGATCCCTACAAATCTATGGTGCCTGATGGGATGTATCCAAGAATCCCCAAAGAGATGCTGATGTCACCACAAAACCTCTCTCGATGATTTTTGAGTGGTCTTGGGAATCTGGAGATGTCCCAGCTGACTGGAAGCTGGTGAATGTTGTCTCGGTTTTCAGTAAGGGCAAGATGGAGCACCCCAGAAACTACAGGCCTGTCAATGTCACCTGAATGTCTGGTAAAGTTATGGAGAAGAGGTATTGAAAAACACCTGAAAGACAATGCCAGCATGGCTTCGTGAGGGGAAAGTCCTGCTTATCAAATCTGATTTCTTTTTAAGACAAGGTAACCCACTTAATTGATCAAGTGAAGCCAGTGGATGTAATCTTTTTGGATTTCAGTAAAGCTTTCAGTGCTGTCTCTCACAGGATCCTTCTGGACAAAATGTCCAGTACACAGCTGGACAAACAGATCATGTGATGGGCGAGCAGCTGGCTCATGAGTCAGGCACAAATGGTTACAGTGAATGGGGTGACATCAAACTGGGGACCTGTCACTAGTGGGGTTCCGCAGGGCTCCATCCTCATCCTTGTGGTCTTCAGCATCTTCATAAATGACTTGGTCACAGGACTGGAAGGGATACTGAGCAAGTTCACAGGCACTACAAAACTGGGAGGAGCTGTTGACTCCCTCAAAGGCAGGGAGGCCCTGCAGAGAGACCTTGACAAATCAGAGGGCTGGGCAGTCACCAGCCATAGGAAGTTCAGCAAGGGAAAAGTGGCAGATTCTGCACCTGGGGCAACCCTGGATGTATGCACAGACTGGGGAATGAGATGCTGGAAAGCAGTGCCATGGAAAGGGACCTGGGAGTCCACGTCTACAGAAAGCTGAATATGAGTCAGCAGTTTTGAGTGCCACAATATAGGAAAGGTATTAAATTATCAGAGTGTCTGAAGGAGGGCAACAAAGATGGTGAAGGGCCTTTTGGTATGAGGAGTGGCTGAGGTCACTTGGTCTGTTCAGCCTGGAGAAGAGGACACTGAGGGAAGACCTCATTGCAGTTACAACTTCTTCATGAGGGGAAGAGGAGGGGCAGACACTGATCTCTTCTCTCTTGTGACCAGTGACAGGACCCAAGGGAATGGCCTGAAGTTGTGTCAGGGGTGGCAGAAGGGACTCGGTAACAGCTTAGGTTGGATATTATCAGCCAGAGGGTGGTTGGGCACTGGAACAGGCACCCCAGGGAAGTGGTCACAGCACCAGCCTAAAAGAGTTCAAGAAGCGTTTGGACAATGCTCTCAGGCACATGGTGTGACTCTTGGGGCTGTCCTGTACAGGGCTGGGTATTGAACTCAATGATCCTTATGGGTCCCTTCCAACTCATCTTATTTTGTGATTCTGGGATAGAATAGAATAGAATAGAATAGAATAGAATAGAATAGAATAGAATAGAATAGAATAGAATAGAATAGAATAGAATAGAATTACTTTGAAGGGACCATTGGAAGGGAACTACAACCATAATCTAGTCCAACTGCCTGACCAATTCAGGGCTGACCAAAACTTAAAGTGTTTTACTAAGTGCATTGTCCAAATGCCTCTTAAACACAGGGTTTGGGAATCAACCGCCTGTCTAGGAAGTCTGTTCCAGTGTTTAACCACCCTCTATATGCTTTCTAATTACCAGTCTGAGCCTTCCGTGACACAGCTTTGAAGCATTCCCAGGCATCCTGTCACAAGGTACCAGGGGAGTCAGCACCTCATTCTCCACTTCCCCTCTTCAGGAAGCTGTAGAGAGCAACAGGGTGTTACTGCTGAGCCTCCTTTTCTCTGAACTAGGCAGACCTGGAGTCCTTAGCTGCTCTGCACAGGGTGAACTTATCTCTGATTGTTACATGATGAGCTTGTCTTTGAAGCATGTCTGATGAGTCTGGGCACACAGAATTAATAGCTGTCTGGAGCTGGTCCCATTGCCTCGATTCATGTTATACATGTATGGATAACAACACAGATTGTTTCTTTTGCGCACTGACATTTTGCTCTTCATTTATCTGATAAAAATACAGTAAAACAGATTAGACATAACCACTGTTACTCAAAGATAGTTTAAGTAGAAAATGGCTGCATTTATTGTTATTTTAACAGCTGAGGATTTGCTTAAAACTTAATGTCTTGTAGCATCCATCAGTGAATATAATTACACTGAAATGAAGTGCCTTCTTTGGCACCATTTGGGGAATTATAGAATAACTTAGATGTAAGGGACCTCCAGAGGTCATCTGGTCTGACCTGCTGCCCAAAGCTGGTCCCGTTAGATAACGTTTCCCATGGCTTGTGTTGTCCAGATGATTCTCAGACTCCTCCAAGGATGAAGATTCCACAAGCTCTCTAAACAGCCTATTCCAATGTTTGACCAACCTTATGAAAAAAATATTTCTCCTAATGCTTAGTCAAAATTTTCCATGTTTCTTTCAATGCTGTTGAATGAATAATCCTTTTTAGTGAAGTATTTGACATTCTTTGGATTATTGATTCTAGGGAAAATATTAGTTTAATATTATAGTTTTGCCAAGAACATATTGATCCATGGGCTGCCAAAGATAGTGACAAATGAAGTAAATAAGGCACTGTTTAGAAACCTTTTAGCATTTACTAAAGATGTTTGTATATGAAACATCTTTATATAAGGCAATTTGTTACTGAAGTGTCCTAATTTAAATGCATTCAAGACTTTTAGTGAGTGTAGTACCAATGAATGCATTGCCATATGGTTCTAATGAACTTTACCATGAATCAGTATTTCTGTAAATGCTTTAGGAATTTAAATGCTAATAAACCTTTGAACCATGAGTAATGCAAAATTATAGTCCAGCAAGAAACCTAATTTATGGAGAAGTTAGGCACCATCCACTTAAGTCCCAATTAATAACAATGCAAGTATAGCTGAGCTAAGAAAATTTTGAAAATGTTAAGTCATGTCTAATTAACACCTTCTGAGGACAAATGAAAAATATACTTCCTTTGGTTTCAAGGGTTTTTTAGGAAAGAAAAGTACTTTTCTGTAACTGCTAGCCTTTTGTCTGTAAAAAGTTTCCCTTTTCCCTGTGTAAGTGACAAAAGAAACCAATGCCTCCATCCAAGAGTTTGTTATCACAGAAGGAAAGTTAAACTGAAATGTTGCAGTGGTATTGTGTCTTTTATTACTCATGTTTCCTTCTGTGTTATTGTTGCTGTGCTAGTAAAATCTATCTAAAATTTGGGCTGCCCATGCAGCTATTGTCACATGTCATGGACAAGTGAACTAATACTGTTAATACATCTATCTTTACTTTGAAACTTGTATCTGAAAAAATTAAATTCAGGCTGTAATTTCTTGCTGATTGAGATACATTTAAAAACAACATTCTAGGACAGTCTGCCTAATGTTGTCTGCATTGTATATGAATGTAATGGATGCATGTATAAAATACATGTACAAGCAGTAAGAATTTGCAGTGGTTTGTGAAGTTTTATATGAGACAGAGACAGAATTAAAACAAATCTGTTTCTTAGGACATATGCTTGCATTCTAAACAATAATCTTCCATATTGAATTAAAAAAATATTCTATATTGAAGAATGATGGCTTGTGATAGTAAATGTAATAAAAAATGTAATAAATTTAGTGCATAGTTAAAGCTTACTGAATTCATTTCAACATTGGTATTTTCATGATCTTTTCAGTTTAGAATTCCACTTCCTTCAATTGATCCTAGATTTGTTCTCTTGCTCTTTAGTTCCCAGAATGTAAACAGGGTTCAGTGACTCTTTGGTTCTGATTCCTGTCGTGTTTCATGCTCCTTGGTCAGAAAGAGCTTTGCAAGAATCAGCTGCATTGAGGAAGTATTATCTGTCAAAGGAAAGCAGATCAATCTCCTTTGCTTTGTCATCAATAAAATTTAAAGTGCTCTCCAAATTACATGCAGTTTATGTCTACTGCATAACTTACTGATTGATTGGCAGGCTTCTGAGAGCACGATGAAGTAACTACTCTTTGGGTCTGTCAAAATAGTTCATGAGTCAACCTGGAACTGAACTGACAAGTCTTATGGTCCCTCAGAATCAAAGCTCTCATTGATGTGCCCACTCATATGTCACTTAAGAGCATGACTGTATGTGCTTGACACAAGTCTGTTCACTGATTGAAGGAAAGTTTCCAAAATTATCTCCTCCTTGAAAAAGGAGGTGGGGTGGAATTGGAGAAATGAAGACTAACTCTCAAGCCTAAAACAGATGTGATATTAGATGAACATCGGACTTCTCAAAGAAAGAGGGCATCCTAACCTGTGACAGAAGGACTTTATTTCTTTTAATCAGTGGGATGAAAAAATTACCTTCTGCTTTCTAATAATGCATCTTCTGAAGGTCATCTCATGTGGGTATGATCAAGGTAAGGATACCTTACTTTAAAGGTATCTTCTACCTTTATTAGAAGTATTTACTTTCAGCTTTTGTATGGGAGAGAAATATTTCAGGTAAATTGTATTTGACACACTTGCACTGGTGGCATTATATATAATAAAATAACCAAAGAGGAAAGTGTGCCAAAAATTACAACAAAAAGGAACCAAGTAACAGTTATCTCAGATGATAATTCACCCTTTAGGGAATCAAAGATGAATGGATGTGGTTTCATTCCATAGACACTGTGAAGGTATATGAAATTTTCTTCATTAGACTGCATCCTCATTGCAGCTTCTCATCACTGTTATGATGGTATGAGAGAACCTACACTGAAATCATGTTGTGAAAAGAAGGCATGGTTTATCGTACTCTTGGGTTAAGAGAGTTACATTGTAAAAAAAAAGTGAGAGTTCCTTCTCTCCTGTCTGTTTAAAAAGCCTCTTTGACACTTAATGCTGAAAATGAGGATGTTTTTTTATACAGCACAAGCACTGCACTAAATTTAATAGAAATATCTTTTTTTTTCGCTGTGCTGTTGTGACACATGTCAGCTAACAAAGGAGATTGCAAAAAGTCATAGGAAATGGTCCTTAACGTTTTCCCCATTGTTAAATCAATTACATTCACAGCAAAACTTCTGTACTAACTGAAGTAGTTGCGAGTGGATTTGTCAGAGTCTTATTTCTGTAGTGCTGTGTGCTCTTCACTGACTTCAGTACTCCTGCAAGGGGCAGAAGTGAATGGTTGCAACATTAGCTTTCTGCATTCGTGGTGAATTCAGGCAGGACCTGAAACTAAGCTTCATCTTCTACCAACTCAGTCACAAATAGATGGGATCAGTTTTGCTTGCTTCGGTCTAGTACTAAAGACAACAAATTACTTAGTTAACTGAAATCAGTGGCTTCCAGCATGTTGGGTGTTTCCAGGCAGCATTTGACCTGTTCAGAGAGAACATTTTCCTCATCATTTCCTCATCATTTTTCTGATAGGTGCTTTGGTTGCTGTAGTTGCTGTCTGTTTGCTCAAGAGGAGAAAATTGAGGATGGAACTTGCAAAAAATAGATTTTTGGACTTAAAATAGACAAAAAAACCCAGTGTTCATCAGCACTAATTTGAGGGACTGCAGTGGTCTGCAATTAGTTGTGTCTAAAGTAGACTCTTTCAGAGGATAATTTATCTGGTCTTTTTTTTCCATTGACTGAAAGGGAAGTTTAAAGTACACAGGCTAACACCTCACCTGTATGCATCTCACAGTCAGCAATTTCTCTAACTCATTCTATATTTATTGTCAGTGAGCAGGTGGGGACTACAGAAAGTATAGAGGCAATGGGATGCTAAATTCTTTTTTAATACTTACGGCATTTGCTCATTTGTGCTTAAATTAGTTTCTTCCATAACCATCCTAATTCAGAAGTTTGTCTTGAGTTTTCAATTACAGAACTGATGTTTACTGCACTTCATAAGTATCTGTTTCGCCTTCTTTTCAGTAGTTTTAATATTAAACATGTCATCTTCATCAAACAAGAATGGAGAAATTACAAAAGTAGTTTAATCTTTCTGATAAGTGATGGAAACATTAATAGAATTATGGTGAAACACTGTCAACTGGCTCACCGGCTTTTGATAACTTTGTCAAGGGTGTTTCTATTGCATTACAGACTGAAAATAGAAGATTGAAATTTTGAAAATAATTTTACTTCATGAATTTAGAAATGCTGTATACCCATAGTTTATAAATGTGTTAAGGATCAGGAAGCTGTGTTCTTTTCAAAGGTTGGATAGTAAAACAGAATATGTGGCTCCTGTCATCCAACAATAACGTGCTCTGGTGTGCTTATGATATCTCTGCTGAAAGCTCAGTCTCGGGATGTGCAGGTCACAAACAAGAATGAGAACCTTGACTTTGAGGGCAGGGACATAACAGCAGGATCAGTGGCAAGGATAAGAAAATTTTGGGATGCTTTGACTGAACAGTGTAGGGAAAAGAAAGAGAAAACTGCTTACCTGTGTTAGTAAAAAGCTAGCAGAGCAAACACAAAAAAGACCATTTGTCAAAAGATTTGAGTTTCTCATTTACCCTATGTCTTGGGATTATAAAATGCAAATTACTTATCCTTGTGACAAATTATTTTGCAAATATAGAAATGTATTAAAATACATACATACATATATATATACACATATATATTAAAATGGAATTTTGTACTATGTATAAGGGCATTGGAAACGTAGATGTGAAGTGCAGGTCCTATGCTATCCTGTGTTGGCAAAGAATATGTTATTTCAAATTGTTTTAAAATGCAACTTTAAAAAGTACTGGAGTATTTCAGTGTTGGAGCTGTGATTGTTAGTTTTAAATATTATTTCATATAAACAGTATTTATATCCATTATTTGAATTGAGACAGTCTACAAAAGTTGATTCTTCTGTCTCACCTTTTTCCTGTGTTTGTTGCTGTTTTGCTAAGTGTCCACGTCCATCGTAAGGACATCTGTTCCCAGCCTACTGGGATTGTGTTGCTCATAAAATGCTCCAACGCTGCTTCCAGTCACAGGAAATAAAAGAAATTAAAACTGATTATCATGAGAAAAAGAAATTTGAAGTTGCCTGCAGCATGCTGCTAGTTGGGTGTTACTGCCTGTGGGCCAGGGAAGGTTAGAGACCATGGCACTGGAATATACGCACCTGTTTCTATGGTTACTTGTGTCTGGTTTTATTGGAGTGTTTATTACAGGAAAGTAATGACTCATATTACACAGTGGGGCTTTTTGCACCATTTTTGCATTAACACATTTGAAAATCAAGGGTATTTAAATTACTTGGTAAAAGTACATAAGCAGGATTTCTAAAATAAAAATGGTATTTATTCTAACCGGCCAAGGGGTCATGGGAGTTTTTAGTGAGAAATTATTCTGGGGCATGCATTGGAGAATGTGACCATATAATACTTAGTGACTTACCATGGTGATCAAAATTTAACCTAAAAGTTACTAAGAAAAACTATACTGCACACTGACTTTCATAATGTAGGTAGAAATTGCTCTTTCAATATACAGACCAATTAGATGAACAAAACTTTACTTTTTTGTAATGTTATTTTTTCCCTCTCTAATAGCACTTTCAAGGATTGCTTTCTTGTTATTCTTCATGAAAGCAGCTATTATTGAGGGATATTTTTAATGTATTACTTCATATCAGAATAAAATGACACATATACTGGGAAAGCAGTGAAACCAACATATGGGATAACACATTGTGTTTTCAGGTAGCAAGAGAGGGAAATTCACTCCTAATGTACCTTTCTGTGTTGAAATTTGCATTTTCCAGGAAGTCTGCTATAATTAAAAAATTCTGTTCTATTTTATTTTATTCTCATGTTGCCTTCTCTCTTAATTTGAGAGGATCAAACAAGACATGAAGATAAACAGATCTTAATGATATCCAAATCCCTGTTGAAGGGAATAAGGACATTTCTGTGCAGCTGTATTTTCACGAAAATGATGAAATTTGTGTGGGATTTTTAAGGGAGTAAGCTGAATGTAAAACTGGATTTCAGAGTATTGTTTTCTCCACCACTAATATAAATACGGCTTTCTCACAACTATACTAGGATTTTTGTTTCAATAAACTTTTCCTGGTCTCTGTAGTATAAAAGGTATCCTTCAGTTTTTATAATGTTAATTACCAAATAATACAATCCTCTTTCTGGAAAGTGGGTCCTTCTTATGTATTCCAACCCTCATCATTGTGGCATTTTTTCTGTTGAATGAGAGCTTTTAATGTCAATCATAAATCTGAGTTTTGTCACGTTAGATGAAACTGTTTGCCTATCAAATCTCCCTGTTCAGCCTCCAGGCAATATTTGATACTTCAAAGTAAAAGCTTTCACCTTGAAACATTTGGATCCCAATCTGCCCATTGCATCCGCCATAAACACTGGAGCTAGGTGAGGGCAGAATACTGCTGGACAGAGCGCAGCAGTGTTTACTTCACATCACTTCTGCGGGACTGCGGAGTACTTCCAAGCATGAGCAGATGTCCATGCATGTGGAACTAGATGTAGAACTGGGGTCAAGCCCAAGAAAGTGGCATTTGGAGGAGATTGGCTTAGATGCCCACAACCAGGGAGCAGTCTGGGTTGGAAGGAACTTGAAGAGGTGGTTTGGACCAACCTCTTGCTCAAAGCAGGGCTCAGAGTTGGTTAGTCAGGGTCCTGTGAAGCTGAGTCTTAAGTATTTCTAGCAAAAGACATGCTGGCATTTCTCTGGGCAACGTGATCAGATGTTTAACTGTTCTCACAGTGGAGTTTTTTTCCTGTGCGCTTCCTGGAAACGGTGAGTGCTGTTCCATGTAGGGGAATCCTATTAATCCTCCTCCCGGTCAACCACTTTTAGATTTGCTGAACCGTTAAGACATCCAGGGGAGCTGAGTCAGCTAGTAAGGCAATACCTGGGGCACTGAATACAGATGGCTAATGAGCAGATGGAGCAGGAAATGAAATTTAGGCTTTCAGTGCAGTAACCCATAAAATCTCTGCAGGGCATGTTGGCACCCAGCTGCAATGGTAAGGTGGTGTATCAAGAGAGCAGCAATGTGATACACCAGCAAACCTCCCTTTCCCAAGGGTTTAGGACCCACATTTCTGTTGGGCATTAGCATCTCTCCTCTATGGACTAGACATGAAGAGTGTGCCTGGAGGCTCTGTATAGTGGTGAATCCAAAATACTTGACACTCAGTTGAACTGAGATGCTCTACGATGTTATGGGTGACACAGGTGGTGTGTTGTGGCATTCCTTTCCATTATTTTGTGGAAGTGGTTATTCCCTTCAATAGTTTTGTACTTGATGAAGTGGCTGTAACACTTTGATGCTTGTCTCTGGTTTGGGTTTGTTTTGTGTTTTCTTTTTGTTAGTTTTGTGGGGATTGTTTGTTTGTTCGTTTAACTTGACAGTTTTGGTTTAAAACACTGGTTTTTAACTCTTACTAATTCCTCCACCCATTTTTTTTACAGAAAACATTGTTATAGGATTTTTAGCAAGTAAAATGGTCTTTTTTTGTTTGTCTGAAAGTCTTGAGTTTTGCTTCACAGCCAGAATGGTTTCCTCCTTTACAGTCCTTTTGGTGTTTGGTTGTTTGGTTTTTTTCTGTTAAAAACAGCATATGAAGTGGTGAATACTATGGCTTAATACTCTCCCATTATGATATGAAACATGAAATACTAAATTTGGTGTAGTTAACTACATAAATTAATAAAAGTCTAGTGTGCCTTAAAAACAGCCTTGAAACTGTTCTTTAGTGAATAGTTCTTTATCCTTGTATCTTCATTGGTGTTTCCTAAAACAAACTGAAAATCTCAAGAAACTCAGTTCAAAATAAATTTTTGTAATATTTGCAAAGGATGAAGTAGTGGTTCTTTAGTGATTATAGGAATTTTTTTGTAACGATCATCTGGAACTATGTGTGTTGAGTGTCTGTAGCATGTATGGCATCACTCTCTAACCCAAAGGATCAGCAAGGGTTGTGTTTCATTTTATTAATTAAAACAGAGTAATTTTGGGTTTTGTGCTGTAATATCTAATGATTTTTTCAATGTTTTTCTAGCATAGAATACAATATTACTCTCAATATTACATTATATGTTAGGAAAAAGATAAATTATGTAACATGTGATGTGTTACTTAAACATCTGATGGTGGAGCAGTTCAGTATAATGCATGAGTAGTTACAAATTGAACTTGTTTAATTCAGTGATGATAATGTGATATTATACTCACTGTAGCCATTCAGACTTGTTTTACAGAGAAATTCTAATTCTGTTGGCTGTTTCAAATCAATTGCTGTTATGTGAGTATATTTTAAATAAGTTCCTTCATTATGAATGAAGATACTTTACGATAAAGAAGACATACAGAAATGAGAAGCTATGTCATTCCCACACACATATATTGTTTCTTTTTTTCTCCTAATACAGACTTTTAAAGAAAAGATATGTTGGTTTATTTTGAAGTGATCCTATCACTGTTGTAGGGGACTAACTTAGAGGTGACAACCCATTTTACAATATGTCAGTTTTTCTTTAGTTATTAGCATGGTCCTAGCTAAGCAATTCACAATTTCCTTTGTTTCCTGCTGAGGTTTGACACATGAGGACATCAGCGAAATAGTTTTGTTTTGAGGGATGGAAAAGGAAAATTGAGAACATAAGTCAGACATAGGTTTTCTTCTTGATTAGGCCATATTTCTTCATTGGCTTTACTGTGTGAGTAAAATACTGAAAGTGTTTGTCAGGTTGGGGTCTGGACTGGATTGACGATATTGTTCTGCTGCTAAGCAGACTATAAACTGCAGGTTTTTAAGGAAATAGGGAAAGTTTGAAGTTGAGCCAAAAACATAAGGAATGTATACATACTCGGTGACCAGGTAGGAGATACGTACCATCTGCATGTGTATAGGTATCTGCATATGCAAAGAGAGAGAGAGGTTAGGCAGCAAGCTCCTTTGAGCTTTGATTTGATTTTGTGTCCCACTCAGACCTCTGTACCCAGCAGTGTTTGTATGGAGCCAAGGGGTGGGGGAAGGAAGGTTGGTTTCCCTAACTCCACTGTGCTCTCTCTTCTACCTTGCCTTCTCTGAGTTGTAACGAGCATTGCATCTGGAGGAAAAAAAAACATGCTCCCAAATTCTGATTCCCTCTATTCCTTCAATTTCCTCCTGTGCTTTTTTTGCTGCTCCTAAAATCTCCATAAATGTCAGCCCGCACACTTTAATGCTTGTTTGTAGAGCTACACAAAGTATCCCACAGGATAATCTGAAGGGTGTACCAGAGTTGTGGATCTTCTTTATTTACCACTACTGGCCTGTGCAGGATCCAGTGATCATGACAGAATGGCACAGTAGCTTGTTGTTACTGAGCCTGCTGGTCTCTTTGCACTCTTTCAGATAGCCTATTTGTCAGAGACTGTGAGGAAAAGTGGGAGACTAAGGTTCTAATGAGAGAGCCAACACTACAGGACTCCTTTCCAAATGGTGGTAAATCTGATTATTCAGGGCAAATATATTATTTCTTTTATTTAGCCTTCAGACAGAGTCAGCTGGAAAGAGGCAGGAGGGAAGGGTTTAAGAGAACAGGTTGTAGTCAGGGATGAAAGAGAAACAGATTCCTGACGGCAGGCAGGGAGGCAGAGGAGGCTGTTCATTTGCAATGATTTGCTGTTCACGCCAAGGTGTTCCTGAGGTGTTAAGAGACAAGCAGGGCAGAAATGACCTAGGGGATGTCTATGCTATCATCTAGCTAAGCTGTCTACCTTACCACGGAGATACTGAAATTGCTTCAGACAATTAGCAGACATAATCAATCTTCAAGCAGATTGCTTTATGCAATTTGGATGTTAATTTCATAGAGTATTTTGTTTTCAGCAGAGTTGATAATGAAATAAGCATTTATTAAAGAATTGCAGTCCATCTAGCCTTCCCTTCTGGTACGACTTAAACTGTAATGGCTCTCATGGAGTGACTGCCCCAGGTGTTACTAGTTCTGTCTGTGGTTTTCTCTGTATTTTGTACTGACTCACATTTTTACTGTGTTAGGTCTTAATTTTTTTTTCCCTGTGAACTTGTATAGTGATTGTTCAGGGCACCTAATATTGGCAATAGGCATTTTATCTTTAATGTGCTCAGCACAATTGAGAAAGTGGATCTTCTCGCACCTTGTGGTGCTTTATTTTGGAAAAGTGGCAAATGATTTTGTTGTCTAGATAGGCTGTAAATCATGTTGCTGGAGAAGCTTTCAGGACTTGCTGTGCACAACAAGAATCCACTATCCACTGTAGGCAGTAGGAAGTCAGCAACTTCAATGACTTTAAGACGTTTTGATTAGTCTCTGCACAAGGCTTCTTGTCTACAGTACTAATCCTTCATGTTCTGGAATAGTGCATTCAGAAAAAAACACTAAATGAAACTTCCTCAGTAATTCTCAGATTTCAGCAGACACAACGAAAAAAGGCTGTGGAGTTAACGCATTGCAATACTTCAGCTGTTTTAGGTACGATGTCACCAGAGGTATTTAAATGTCATTCATGCGTATTCCTCTCCAAGTCTAAGAACAAGCTGCCATTGACCATGAGTGTAGTATTTCAGCCCAAAGAATTTTTTTCAAATGTTAATGAAACTCACTGTTCATTCCTATCAATATATAAGTTCTAGCCTGTATTTAGCCAGAATTAGATTTTTTATGGAAGTAGCACACATATTCTGATTTTTGCATTAAGCAGAATGTGGTCCTGCCTTAAAAATGCTTCCAACAGCAATTAACATCCAATATGTCAATACACAGTATGATAGCATTAAAGATTCCGCACCACATCCACTGCCAGACAAAAGGCAAACACTAACAGGATTTAGCCAAAGCCTCTCTACATGTAAAGTGGAAAGGGCCAGAACCTCCCCTAAAAGAACTAGTTTTTTTGTATGTAATTCAGGTGCTCTGAGTTTCTGTGGGTGATCCTCTGAAAGCCACCCTTACTGGGGGGATGTAGTGGTGGAAGCAGGCCTGATGTCAGAGAGAGCAGTGAGGTGGTGCAGCAGCCTAACTGGTGAGAAGACTGGAAAGGATCATGACATCTTCCTTTGTAAGGAGAAAACAACAAAGCTGCTTCAATCATACCATACCTATTGTGGAGATAAAAAGCAGTTTCTAAAAAAAGGTTTGGCTTTCAGTGAAAACTTGTTGGGTTATTCAGAGGAGGGTGAATACAGGAACTCCTGCACAAGTTCATGCTCAGATCTGTACAGAACAACTGAGGTAAGACTTTCTATTTAGACAAAAGGTGCTTAAGAGAAGAAAAGTAATTTTCAAGGAGTTCTTCAGCAAGAGAAAGACCAATCAGCATTTTTGTTCAGAGCCACAATTGAAGGACTCAAGTTGCATGTTGATACAAATCTCATTGGAGATTTGTTCCAGAGTAAGAGATTTAGAGTGTGAGTAGCTAATCTCTGTAGAGAAATAACATATTTCTGCTTCACAGTTGCTGAACATAACCACTAAATAGCTGAGTTCTCTCAACCCTGAATGAAGAGTTACTAAGTAGCTCAGTTTACTTGGGGAACTAAGTCTACTTTCTTCCGGAAGGACAGGCTAAAAATATGATGCAAAAGTTCCTGTTCTGTTTCTTCCCTAATTTGCAGTCTTTCCCGTCTTAGTTCTTGAATTGAGAACTCTAACATCTTTATGTGTTATAAAATCCTTGGCCCAAGTTCTCTGTCCTTTATTTCTGATTTGAAAATCACTTACTGTATTTTCCTGATACGCTAACAGTTCACTTCTGCCCTGAAGAATTTTAAGCAATAGAAATAAATATTTAAAACATATTTTGTCTCTATTTACACAATATATCATGGTGTCACCTACTGCAAGGAATGATAAATCATTTTTAGGATAGTGTATGTCATTGAAAATATTAGATTAAAACAAAACATCTTGTCTGTGCTTTTAGAATCAATGATAATGCTGAGACATTTAAAAACAAATATTGAAATAATTATAACTGAGATAAGGAAAAATGCTTATAAAGCCAGGAACCACATATTACACCTAAGTCCAATAACGGCTTCAAGACTCTTGAGACATGACAATAATTTTTTTCCCCAGTTATACCAGTGAAAAGTGGATGTCAAACATTGTCATTTGTGCCTGGAAGATCACTTAAGAGAAGAGGACCCAAAGAGTGTATGAGGCAGGGAAGGCTGTATTAAATCTGTTGTGAGAAACTTCATTTGAAAAGGTGTGATTTTGTGCCCTGGGATGCATTGTGATTGTCTCTGCGTATGTTTCTACATGAATGGGATATCCACTTAGGAATATTTTTGTCCAGTCTCCCTTTCAATAAGCTTCATGTCTCTATATATGCATTTGGTCCCCAAACTCCTCTGTGTTCCATGAGGTCCACAAAACTGTCTAACACTCAGCCATAATCTGTATAATAAATGTAGATATTTTTCAGTTCAGTGTTTGAAGTAAAGTGTCAGGCATTAGCAGCCCAACAAGGGAAGTGTTTTTATAGCTTGCAGTAGAGGACCTGTGTCACGTGTTGTCAGGAATGGTGTGAAACATGAGGATATTGAAGCATGCAAACTGGAACAGAGGTTGAGAATAGTGTTGTATAAAGGAAACTGAGCTTGGATTCAGAATTCTCTTTGCTGCCATTTAGGAGTGATCTCTGGATTGGACTGTCACCAAAACCATGCTCTGATGTTGTTACAGTGGTTACTATCAAGTGTTTTTGAAATAGCAAGGCTTCTCCAGAGCATGGAAAATGACTGAAAACTTATGAAAAAATTAGTGTAAAATGATACTGATTTAATTAAAGCTGTTCAACAGTATTCAAATAATTGAATGGCACAACACTAGATTGCTAGCATTTTACACTTATCTTCCTGTGTAAGTATTTTGTAATGGGCAATACAATGGAAAAGTACAGTGTTCATTTTGTGTGTTTTTTGAGCAAAGTCTTTGTAAGTTCTTTTTGAAACAAACTTAAAAGTATTGCACAAGAATGAAGTTAGTATTTATTCACCCACAAGATGTGTATATGTGTTTCCAGCATATTCTAATCCAGATACTAGGCTTTTGGAGTCTTTCAAAAGTGGCCTTCTGAAAATACACAGGGAAGACTTCTTCTTCTCCTTCCAAGAGCTCTTGCTTATGATATTTGTAAATTCTGACAGTAAACAAAAATTAACCTCCTAGCTTTCCTTTCTTGTAGGGTGATAGCTCCTATGTAAAGGATCGTTGGTGTGTGTTTGATGGATTCATGGTCTTTTGTCTTTGGGTGTCACTGGTTTTACAGGTAATCATTTAGCTTCCTTTTACAATGAATAGATCCTTAATTGTGAAAAATACATGGCACAACCAAATAAATGTGAGTTGTGGAAGTAGAGTTGTACATGGATCAAATTGTTTTTAAAAAACCCTGCTGAATTCAACAGATTTATAATTGCACTTTGCAGCTTATCTACATTAGTAGTAGAATTTATCTTGGTTATTTTTTCTTATTTAATCTGAAGTTTGTTAACATAAACCCTGTGCAGTCAGAAGGAGAAAAAGGATCTTCAGAGAGACGTTTCACTCTTACTCCACATGACAGTTGTGCTCATTTCCTTCCAGTGAGTCTAGCAGGATGCCATGGTCAGGCACCTAAAGGGAGAATTATTCCAGTGGTAGATGTTTGCCATTCTTTGAGTGTAATGATATAGTGAGTGGAGTGGTTTCATGCAATATCGCTCACATCTAACAAAACATTTTCCAAAATTCATGTTAAAGCAGGATGAAAAAAAATACATTTGGATACAGTTTGATAAATTTTTATAAAGAAGGGAACTTGGACATTTTGCAAAAAATTACAGTGTTAAGGTGTAGGCCAGATTTTGTCTTGCAAATCAATCAGTCCTTAACTGTAGCCAGTTTTCTGTGTAAGAACAGGTTGAAAACTCTGACATTGAGCTTAAAGTAGCATAACGATTGTAAAAATTCTCGAGTGATTGCTGTTAGGCACTTACACATTTCTGACAAATTTAAGACACATTGTAATTTTCTGCATTTTACACAGGGGAGACTTTGGTACACCTTGTACACGTGCAGAATGAAGTTTGATCATACAGATAAGCACTGTACATTACCCAGTTTATGCATTGCCAGGTTCCCCCTCCATTTTCTTAATACTTTGAGCAAACATTAAATCAAGCAGTTACTCTCTGAGAGTGAGAGACAAGGATTAAAACAAGGCGTTTGCACCCAATCATTCAGCTAAATACTCTTTATGGAGTACATAACCTGTCAGTGTACTGAGGAAATGGTTTCCTGTTCTGTGCCTTGGCTGAAATTTATGTTGTAAGTGGAGTCTAGGAGAAGATGATATACAGTTTTGTCATGCACTTGGAATTAAATAGGGAATTTATAATCATGTTGCAACTCATTAGGCAATCTGTGTACATGTACTTTTATATCATAGTAAAAACCTTAGTGCTGTGCAACATTAACAGATACTGGTTTTCATATTCAGAAATATATAGTAATAACTTCTAATAACATTGTGGGAAACGTTTGGGGTAGGACTAGCACAGAAACAGGCAGATGGCACAAGCTTGCACAGTCTTCTTGAGCTGTTTGAGACTCAAACATTATGAACATGAGCGTCTTCTATTTTGTTAATTTCATTAGGGTAATTTAGAAGTGGATTGAAGTATTTACAAAGTCTTTTCTTTTAAAAAAATGGTAGAAATAAACTATAAAATAAACCAAGAGAAGATTGAAAATGAAAATAAAAAACATGTATAGTATTAATACTTTTAAAACTCTGTAAATTAACTCAGGTGCAGGACAGGGTCATCAAGACAAACTACTGATTCCTTTCTTTGTAGGTGTTTGAAATAGCTGAAATAGTTGACCAAATGTCACCTTGGGGCATGTTACGGATTCCACGACCGCTCATTATGATTCGAGCGTTCCGGATATATTTTCGTTTTGAGCTGCCAAGAACTAGGATAACAAATATCTTGAAGTAAGTAAGGCTGTTGTCTGAAAAATAACAGAGCTTATTTCAGTTTTGACTTAGAAGACTGACTGTGTAGTCAGGCAATGACCCTTCATGCTTAATGGGCATTTTCCCTCCTGAGTTTTAGTTCTGACCAAAAAATTCTTGCTATTTTCCATATTTAAGGAATCATCAGGTTTTATAGAAAATTATCTGAACTTTCAGATATTTAAATAAATTTTAACAAATTTTGCTAGTAACTGTAGCCAGCAATTTTCAACCAATGGCAGTAAATTCTGTTCCATTAATATGGCTATTTAATAATCAAGGTGAATACCCTCAGTAGGATAATACTTGTAAATAACAGTACATGAGCACATGCCCTAACCATTCCAGTTACGAGTAAGCATGTGTTGGTGTGTACACAGAGATGCAAACACCTGTGAGTGTGCTTGGTACAGCATGTAATGGCAAAAAACATGTCATGGTAAAGTGAAAGATTTTTTTGGTCTTTATTCACTATCAAGTTTATTTCATTACCATATCTTGTCTGTGTAAGTTATTAAATACTATTTTACAGAAGCCAGATTTTATGCATTTTATTTGGGTATTTTTTGTTCCACCCTTTGCCGTTTTCAGCTGGTTTAATTACCCTAACGTAGGGGTTTAGAAAAAATCACAGCTCCCTTTTCTGTTTGTGCACAGAGTGAGAGAACAGTTTTGAGGACAATTTTCTGCAGGATTTCTGAAAGAAGTACTGCTTTCTCTGCATGAACTTATTTTCAATTCTAGAGCTTTTCAGAGGAGACTTCACATTGCCTGTGCTTTCAGTGACCTGTTCATCTTTTTGCCAGGCGTTCTGGAGAGCAAATATGGAGCGTTTCAATTTTCCTTCTGTTCTTTCTTCTCCTGTATGGGATCCTGGGAGTGCAGATGTTTGGAACTTTTACCTACCATTGTGTGACTGACGACACACAGCCAGGGTGAGTTCACCTGTGCAGGCATGACGTGGGCCTGTTCTTTCATTGCTTATGTTTTATTTTAGTTGGTGTCAGTAGATGTAAAATGGACTTAATAGATGAAAAGCAGTCCAGCAAAATACACTAAGGCAAATTGTGGAAACAAAAATAGTAAGAATTAGGAAAAATACAAATTTTAACCGTGACAGATTGCAATTTGTGGCGTTTGGCTATAGTCTGACTTGGGGGGCTGAGTGACTGTGTATATTGGGTGGGGCAGGGAGGTGAGAGAGCAGGACAGTAGAGGGGATTTTTAAGAAGAACATTGCCACTTGTGACTGATCTGGGTCACTGATGAGTCATCAGCTTTTGCACTCTTCTGTCTTTTCTTAGAGTACCTTTATATGGGGCCAGACCTAAAGAATCCCTAGAATCATAGAATCACAGAATAATTTGGTCTGGAAGGGACCTTTAAAGGTCATCTAGTCCAACCTCCCTGCAATGAGTGGGGACATCTTCAACTACATCAGGTTACCCAGAGCCCCTGTCCAACCTGACCTTGCATGTTTCCAGGGATGGGGCATCTACCATCTCTCTGGGCAGCCTCTTCCCGTATCTCAGGCCTTTTCAGAAATAAGAGTTCTCTGGGAGCTGATGCTAAGATTCAAAGATCCGTTTTTCCCAGGCTTTGCAAAATAATGATGATCAATATTTTACACTGGTAATTGAATATACATCACGTTTTTCATTCAACATGTACTTAACCACAAGATTACCTCGAAGTACAATATAGCCTCTTGAGTCACTGAGATGGCTCATAAAATCACAGATAATGTGCTTACCTGTCCTGTTGAATTGAAGGCTTGACTGTGTCCTTGAGTACCATTACATTGTGAGAATCTATTACATCTATTTCTTTGTTTGGTCCCTGTTCCTTTGGATAGGGAGATGTTGGCTCTGGAGTTGTGGCCTTTGTTTTAGTCAAAATTGGGTCCTTTTATTCCTATATGGAATTTGTCAGAACATAAAATTAGTAGAGTAAGCATTGCTTACACCAAGCAAAACACCACTTAATCTGCTACTAAGCTGAATAAAATGTCTGATGATTGCAAAACTCTGTGTTAAAGCTTTTTCTAAACTAGAAGTAAAAACTATCAAATATAAAATTAGAAGCAGCAGATACAAAAAAGGTTATAAAATTATTTGAGAAGGTGCTAGAGCAAATACCAAATATGATATTTTGTTGAATTAAAAAAAATTGCTTTGGGGCATTTTCTTAATTATTTAATCAATAATATAGTAAAATGTGGAGCTGATCTTCATATACTTCATGCACATAAGTTCTTTCATTCTAACTTTTCCTCTCTTTTTAAAGAGAAAATCTTTATAGGACAGATTTTTTGACAGTTTCCTGTAGACATGGGGTAAAAAATTTTTTGTAAAAAAGTTGCTTGTGGTAGCGAGAAGGCTGTAATTCTGTGAGTTACAGAATACTGTTTGGAAAAACAAGAAGTGGAATACACAATGCAGGGAAGATTGGGCATCATGAAATTGCTTGTGTCACTGGATACAACTGTTCCTTAAAATCAGCAGAAAAAGATGAAATGTGACATAATAATGTTTGCCATATGGAAATTTAAGTGTATAACTTTAAGGCTGGCCATGAAAATTTTGGCTAATTTTTTCTGCATCTGTTGGGTTGCTCTCTGAATAAGGCATTACTATTATTATTTAAAAAAAAAAAAAAGGTATACAGAAACCACTCTATTTTAGGTTTTTGAAAGGCTGGATTACAGGAAAATGTTAGAAGGGACAAATGTCCAGTGTGTAAAATAAAATTTAAAACCTGCCTAAATAGGGTTTAAGTTGAAAAAGTCAAGTATGCAGAACTAAGGGAATTTTAGACTTGAGGTTTGAACATCTAGCCTTAACTCCTTTTTCTTTCAGTATCATCAAGTATATATGTTTTTAGCTGTATAAATATTAGAAATCTAATTTAAGTTATGTTTAAGGTAGCTGGGATTGGCACCTTCAGCAAGCAGTTAATCATTTTTGCCATCTCCAAACCAGACTTACACGTCTAAATTTTAAATTTTCCCTGAAAGTGTTCCCCCATTTATTCTGATAAATGGTGCTTATCCAAAGAGCAACATACTTTTTTCTTTGTTGCTTGACATGTGGATATATACCTCAGTTTTGGCATACTGCTCATTCCTACTCTGAAAATACTGATTTCCTCTTCCTGTTTGTAGTTTTCAAAGTGATACATTGTGAACACTACACCTATTTAAATTTTGAGGAATGCAGTGCAGAAGCTCAGGTTGGAGTTAGGGTGTGCCTTCTTCACGTAGGTCAGGGCTGACCTTCCTGGAGTTAGCTGCAGAATTTATAATTCCCACCATGGGCTCGGAAAATAAATACAGAGAAAGAAATAACGGTTCTGGTGCAAAAAGAGGACAGTATGGACAGATATTGGTCTAAACTATAGTTAGAAAGAAGGGGCCATTTCACTTCTGAATCCAGGAAAGTTTATTAGCTGGGATGTAATAGAGCACAAAAGCATGAAAATGGCCTTGCCAAATTTTACTTTTGTCTTTGAGGTTCGGTTTCTCAACTTTATAGTGAGGGTTAAACATTCCTCTCAGAGGTGGAGTCTGTCTGTCTCTCTCTTTTAGGTGGCTCAGTTCCAGGCAATGGAGAATGGCCAAAGTTGACTGTACTTGTCCTTACATAACTTCAGTCTTTAATAAGCCACAGCTGTAAATTTTCAGTATTTCTGCAAACCAGATCCCAGGCTCCCAAGTCAAGATTAGAAAAATGAAAAGCATCCAATTAGCAACCACCTGTGAGAACTTTAATTTTAGGTAATTTGCTTCTTATTATGCAGAACTCCATGGCAAGCAGCAAGGGTAAAATCTTATTTTTGTGGTCAAGACTTCATCTATTTCTGACATTTTAGAAATCACTCTTAAGTCTACTGCCTTATGAATTATTATTATGAGGGAGTCAAGTGTCTTTTGAAAATGGTGTCTTAAAATCTTCCTATTCTTTTTTATTTTAAAGGACGTGACATCCTCATCAGACATTTATTACCTCTTGACTACTGCAAGTTATCTTGTCATCTTTTTCAATGCCCACACTGCCTGACCACCTGTCTCTCCACCTCCTCAGTCATTTTCTGATGTTAACTCCAAAAAACAGAAATACTGAAGTGAGCTAACCTCAGTCTGAGTTTTCATTCTGTCTGAGAAATCAGCAGAATCTGACTTGCTCACAAAGGCTGAGAAGTTTATTGTTGTTTGATAAGTCCTTTTTTCCTTCATTCTTGCAATCATCTTCCCTGTAGGGAACATTGTCTTCTTCTTAGACAATTTTATTACTTTATTCCCTCGTGATTATGGCTTTTCTTTTTTCAACTATGCTGTAAAAACTTTTTCCTGATGATATCTCCAACCAATATATCTTTTTCTGTCAGGAATTGGTATATTACATGGATTTGCTTAGTATGGATCTTCTTTAGTTGCTTGAAAGATGGTATGTTTGGAATGTAATCTATATATAATCCAATTATCTTGATAATAAATCAATATTAATATATAAATAATAATGTATGTCTATATATTATAAACAGTTTGGCAGGGGGTTTTTTTGTATCTGAGATTAATTTCAGGGATGAACAATATAAGATGAAAATAGTTGTGTTCCCAGATCTACTGTAATTTGCTCTTGTAACCCCCAGTAAACAAAAGGCACTTTCACAAGGACAGGAGAGAAAAAAATTTTCCAAATCATTGCTGTAGCTACTTAGTGCTTTCTTTACTCCCAAGATACATTTGGCTACACATGATTTCAAAGTGCTTAATCAGTGTATATTTATACCACAACAGCAAATTTTCCTTTTGTAAATCTCAGTCTGCACTGGAGCTAGGAGAGAGGAAGCTTAATCAACAGAGAAAATGCTAATATGGATAACTGCCATAAATTGTAGTACTTGGCTATTTCTTTTCCCAAAGTCATTCTTTAAGGTGCTTTTTTTTTTTTAACACTTTTGATAAGGTATAGACTGAATACTTCTGTAGACCCATCTGCCTTGTCACCATGGCAGTCAATTTAAAATCCTTCTTTTCAAGGTTTCTTGTTTAAAGCAGGAGATGCCCAGGAAAACAGATAAGAAAAATAATTACTGAGTAATGGAAAGATCTAAGAGGTTCCTGGTTGTATTTCCATCTGTCTGTGGATAGGCCACGAAAATGTCAGAAAACAACTTCAAAGACTCTGAAGCTGAAAGTTCACCACAATATCTAATAGAGAAAATAGATACGATTAAAAAGAACAAAAGGAATTTGAGATACTGTCTTACATCTGCAGTGGGAAAGTAAGAATGAGTAATCAGGTTTCTGAGACAGGGAAGAAATCAAAGACCAAGCTTGAAGAATCAATGTAACAGGACTTCTTTAACAGAGCACATTAATTTATTGATTTTGGTGAACAACCAGCTCTGCTTTAATATTGTCTTTGGGATTTATTCACACTCTGTCCTACTGGTAACATATCTCTAGCATAAACTCCTCAAGGACAAGAGAATGGAATAATCTTACTTTTCCAGGCCTGATGTTGTTTAGACCCCAACCAAAACCAATTAAAATGCAGCATCAGTCGAAAGGTGAAGTAATTCAGTTTAAATTCAATCCTATCAGAAGAGTGGAAGAGAGTGCTAATGTGATGACCAGTATTGGTGCCCAGGGGAAAGAAGCTTCAGGGGCTGGACTCTCATCACTTTCAGAGGGCATGTGATTTCTGAGCAGAAATCCTATTTTTTATTAGAATTGTTATACAGATAGTTATCCAAAGTAAGTATACATTTGATTCATTTAACACAGATTTTACAGTGTTTTTGTTTATCCAGCTCAGTTTTAAACAAAAAGGTGACCTTTTAGTGATGGTCTAAGATAGAATGATGAGAACCCAATTACCTCAGCTCCTGGTGGCTCAGTAATGACACGTACTTGTCTGTATTAAGATTTGGAGCCATTTAACTTTACACAATTCTCTGTCTCAGTGCAGACGTCAAAGTTGATTGAATTTCTTCTCAGCCTGTCAGCCTTTATGGGGGTTTTTTTTGAGAGTAGGCCCTTTTGAGTAAGTTGGAGTGGATGTTACAGATTATTGGGAAATTGGCTGACTATATATACAAGAATTTAAATAACATAACTACCTAATCTCCTCTTCGCTGTAGGGAAAGTTTATGTTTAGCCATAAGATTTTTTACCTGGTAATCACTCTGCTGAAATAAGGCCTGGTGAGTAGTGAGCTTTCCACAGAAACTTGCAGGAGGCCAAGATGCCGGAAATCAGAACATCCTCCAGTGTATCACAAAATTTAGGGAAAGAACAGACATCGCCAGAAAAATGGAATCCCAAGAGTGATCTCCACTGAATCTGCCTGATGGGTGATCAGGTATTGTTTGATTTCTTAAATATAAAGAAAGCTGGAAACGTGCGGTTCTTTTTATTGGAAGAGGAAGCCAGGCAACTAATAGAGAAGGCTGTGGGTGTCCTGACATTCACAGGTTAAATAGCAGTTATCACTGAGCATCTCACTTAGCCTTGAAATGCTGTGCAAAAGAGTCACTTCTAGATGTGCAAGTGTTTATAAGGAATATTGAGAAAGAAGTTTTAAAAGAGATCTGTTTCCATTATGTTTCAGATCTCTTTCCATGAGTGATCTATTTCGTATACTGTTTTGAAAACCAGGTGACTGCTTTCAGTTTTGTGTTGTTTTCTGAAGCTGAATGTGATGCCTAAATTTGATTCCTCTCCCAATCCTTTGGATTAATGCAGTTCAATAAGGCCTGGGAAATGCTGGAATATTCATCCTGAGATATTTGTGAGCAGACTGAAGCTATCATCTCAGCTATTTTATTATTTCTGAGAGCTAGTGGAGGGTGGGTGGGAAGCAGGAAAGCAGTAGAAGTTTAGAAAGGGAGGAAGGGATAAGTAACAGGGCAAGAAAAGCCAGGGAATTATGTCTGAAATACTGTAAGCTTAACTTCTATCCCCAAAAGACTTCTGTGGTGAATAAACAAACAAAAAATTTGTAAGCAGTTGGAAGAAAACAAGGAAGTGAGTAGGAGCTAATATGGATTTGTAAAGAATAAACCATGTCAAACAAATATAATTGCCTATGGCAGGATAATAGCCATGTGAATTGGAGAGGAGTGGATGTCATATTTCTTTAGTTTAGAAAGGCTTTTAGCAGTCTCACAGGACATTTTTGCAAGCTGGCAGGAGAAACATGGTTAAGGTGAAAATAATCATAGAATAGGTTCAAAACTGCTTAAAAAACATGCTCAGTGATGTCGCTAGAGAGCAGAGTCCCAGTGAAAACGACACGGACGATTTTATAAGATGAAAAAACCGACACTTTGTTTTACAGATTCGCTTATATACCTTAGCACGCTGGACTGACATAAGGTTATTGGTTAACTGACCAGCCACCCCTCAGATGGATTGGCTGGACCCAGTAACTCTTACCTCATGTATTTCCTTCCTTGGTATCATAACAATACCATAGTTTACAATTTCTCTGAACTGTTTTCCCACAGTGTCCATGAGAAAGCAAGGCTTTCACACAGACGCCTGTCAGAAAACTAAAATCTCCCTGCACCCAGGCCTGTAACATCCACACAGTGAGATGCTATTAATGTCAGAACAGAAAGAGCAGGGGTCCACATAAGCCTGTCATGTGCTTTTTGGAGTTTCGTTAACATCCTGCATGATGGCACATAGGATACAGTTATTGCACTGAGGATAATGTGAGGTTGAGAAGGACTGCACATGTTTCAGAAGGCAAGATTAGAATGAAAATTATCTTGAAAAATTGAAGACATGCTCTGAAAAGTTCAATGAAAGTCACCAGGGACAATATACTGCACTTAGGAAAAACCAACTGTAAAATACAGTATTGTGAGTGATGTGGAAAAGATCTTCATAAAGTGATTTAGGAGCATAATGGAGGAACAGAGATCAACAGTACTGTGCTCCTGTAAAAATGTGTAATTGTAGTATCATACAACATATAGGCATCATCTGGAGAGAGTCTAAGGAGGTAAGTATAGAGAGAGAGAGCAGAGCTGATAAAGAGTGTTCAGCAGTTTTTTAACTTAAAAAAGGTAGTGGACGTATCACAGGTTTTGAGTGGACCAGCACTTTTGCACAGAGTAAAGGAATCTGGTGTCTCTGTAATATCCTAGAATAAGAAATACATGTATGAAATTTCAGGACGAAAATTTCATGTTAGATAGGATATTAGGAAAAATGTTTGTAGTGGTAGGGATAAAGTTGCACCTGTCTATTCCTTAGAGAGGCTATTAGTTTCCCTCCTGAGGATCTTTAAAACAGGCTGTGGGAACTTCTCTTGGGAAAGGTAGAAATACACTGGGGCAGAGAACTATATTTAATGTCCATTTGAGTGTTCATATGCAACCTTATTTTTCTGTGATTTTATGTGGTCCTTCTTGACATAACAAAAGGTCAGGTATTGTTATCCTGGGCATCTGAAGAGTTTTGCCTTTGCTACATCTCTTTTAAAGGGAGACACATTGGAAGTGAGGAGGATTGAATGCAGAGCTATTGTACACTAGGACAGAAGTGAGAGAGTGGCTTCCTGCAGTTTTTACTGTTTTCTCTCCCTTTGTATACAAACTTTGGAGTAGGCGTGACAGCCTATTCCTGAACGTTACAGCTTCATTTTTCATCCTACCCCGCATGGAATATCCAAACCTCCCAGCAAAACATGCTTCATACTATCAGAGGTGTTATTATTAATTTTTGGGTTCCAGCTATGTAAAATATGTTTCTACTCAATCTTCACATACATCTCCCGTCCCTATGACTGCTTTTTCAGCCTCTTATGTAGTTGGTCCCTCACTCCCCTGCACTCTCTCATGTAAGATAGAAAAGTATTTTAATAAATTTCAAGAAAAGCCCCCAAATCCAACGTCAGTCCTTAGTGTAGAACACCTGCCTTTATACTCAGTGAACCACATTGTACTTGACACAACTGTTTGTACTTGACACAGATGCACACCACATTAGCTCTTTTCCAGTGCCTAAAATACTTGCTACCCTTTTGTCCCTGTTGTAGCAGGCTGTGCTGGGTTCACTGATGTGTGATTTGACCAGTTTTCTTCACAAATTCGCATATCACTGCCACCTTCTTCCTTTCAGCTCCTTGTCTTCATCTCCAGCTCGCCTCAAATAAAGGCTTAACCTCCTCATGCCCTCTCCTTATGTGAGGCGCCTGCCAAGGCATCAGGAACAAGAGTTCCTGTTACAATTATTACCTGTTACAATTTGGTCTTTTGTGCTGTCTGCCTCTTTTCTTGATTGTCATGGCCATTGCCTAGCGGCAGTATTAAAACTACAATCCAAACCAACTTATTGTATACCTTCTACCTGGCAGGTTAATGAAAAGGGCTTTTCAGCTGCTATTTCAGGACAAAGTTTTGGTTACAGACAGTCAATACCTCATTTAATTTTTCTTTAGAGCAGGAGGTAGCCTGTAGGCTTGAAGGCTAGACCAATTTGAGATTTTACACTTGGGTGTCTTGGAAACCCAGCAATATTTTGGATCCCTGAAAAAGTTCTTTGACCTTACTGCAGGTCTGCAGCTGCATATTTTAATGATACTGCTGTCTGTAATGCCCTGACAGAGAAGCCCTTTCACCAGAAAAAACAGTGATCCAGTTTTGGCAGTAAGTCTTCCTGCCTACTTTGTGTAACAGTCATGCTATCAAATGGAGATATCAAGCTGCTTACTCCCAGGTAAAGTGAGAGCTTTGGCAGATGGACTCAATCAGATGGCCAGTCTCCACATGCTAAATAGTTTCCTTTTGGAGCTAGCTGGATGATGTTGAAAATTTTTTCTTAGGCGCTCAGTGGTAGCAGCCCCTTCTGCTACGCTAAGTCGCATCTCCTGACGCTTCAGATGTTTGTGACTGGTGTGTGTAAGTGTATTTGATGAAGGCATCCCTGTGTATGGTCTTGACACTTTGCAACACAAGCTTTAGGAAGGAATTGGTTTTGCATGTGGTGCAGATTTGGATTCATGGCAGTATTTTTTTATCATGCTGAAGATTACCCTGTCTTGTGCCCAAGGAGAAAGTCTAGTGAGATAAAACTGCATGATGCCTTGGTCCAAAGAAAGAGTCAGGAATACTCACCCCCCCCATTCAATGGTTGTAGCTAAAACTCTGCCTTGTGGGTGAGGCATCCAAAAGTGTTTGCAAGCTTTGATGAAAGTAATTCCCAGATGAATTTCAATCTTGGGATTTTCAAATCCTACAGTGCAGATTATTGGCCTTGTGTTTTCACTATAGTGGTTAGACAGCAACTTAGAAGATATTTTTCTGTATTTCATGCAGAGAAGTCTGATATGTAACATTAGGATTTTTTTAAGTGGTCCTGAACATACATTAAAATTCAGCTTAGATTGTTTCATACATTTCAGTCCATGACTTTGTAATTTAAAAGAGAAGAGAGGTGGTTTTTTTACTCTTTCTTTTAAATTCTATAAATAAATACTTGTTTTGATTGTAATAGTACTATGTGTATGAGATCACTTCAGCTTGTAAATAAGTCTAATTTAACATACCTCAGTGACATGCAGATTCATGCAAGCTAGCTAGATTTGATTTTAAACCTTCCTGTTTATTTCCTGTATATTAAGCACTTAGAGTGACAGCCTCCTTCATTGTGTGAATGCCATTAATTCATGTTGTTTCGATACCTGTGAAACAGGTTTTGCATTAGCATACATATCATGCAATTGTCATTTGAATTCAGCTCCTTCATGACTGATTGTTGCAGTCACAAAAATGGGGTGTCATAGAGTTGTTATGTCATGTGGAATTTGATGAAATCTCAAAGTAGTACTGTTTGTGCATGCTACTTTATAAACAAATGCATACTGGATCTTCGGAAATTTTCTTTTTTGAGCTTTGTTTTCTAGTGCCTGGATGTACATTTCAGCCCTGTCCACAGGAAATATTTCTTCTTCCACTCATCTTTCTGTGGTGAACTTTAGTGACTTTGTTACTTTGGAGGGTAATGGCTGAGTGATTTGAATTTAATTTCCTCTAATGCCAGTAACAAGTGATCAAACCAATAGCTTGTCAAATTTGTTGAGTAGCTGCAGCCATCCTGTTTTCATTTGGGCAATGATACTATTGCCTTTGTGTAACATAAGTGATCTGCCATGAGTACAGAATCATCTGACTTTGATGTTAGCACCTGTGCTAGGAACCTGAATGCCTTGAATTTCCTCTCTGACAGTCACAGAGAGAAAGGTGCCTCAGGAGTGTGGATGAACCCACTGACCTTGAACCTCTGGAGATTTCTCTCTCTCTGTCTTCATTGCCTAAAACGAGGTAGGGTAAGTCAGGACACCAGAGCTGCAGTCTTTACTTGTGCAGCTCCTTCTAGGGGTTCAGCAAAAAGGTATTGGATCTCTGAACTTTTGCATCCTGAAGTGTGAGATAAGGTCAGTGATTTAATCTGAATCTGTTCAAAATTCCTGTGCGGTGAGTAGCAATAGAAGGAACATCAAAGGTATATTTTTAGACCCTAACTTAGGTCACATATGAACTGAAAAAATAATACAATCAAAATCAAATCAAACTTTACTCAGTATTGCTGCCTCACATAACAGGCAGTCTGATATGATGATGCCTTATTACTGAATATGGGTGGGAGAAGAAAGTAAGACCATTACTTTTCTTAATTTGTTAAATAAACATGTAAATAATTTTGTTCTTGTCAAATTGGCCAAAAAAAAGGAAGAAAATCCAAGTTCCATCCACAGACTCCAACTTAGACACTACAAGATTGTGAAAACTGGCAAAAAAACCCCCAACACTGAAGCCTGAAAGTGAACAGGTAAAGAGTGAATAAAAGATCTAAACTGAATTTCAAGATACTAAAAAAATCATTTACCTTGGGAAAAATACTGAAAGAAAATATATTAGCAGTAGTAAAATATTACTCTATCTATGTATTGAATTTAAAATTAAAAGTAACTATTGGATCATCTAGTCAGACTTCAATTTGTTTCACTTCTGTGAAACCTATAGCTTGTGTCTGAGTCCAGGATGTCTCCTAGGTGTGTATCTGTTCTAGACTAGTTTGCAGAAGAACAGTCATTAGAAAGGGAACTTCTTGTTTCTTACAAAAACCATTTCACTGCTAAAAAATGTTCCTAATTCATCATTTTAATTTGTCTGGCTTCAACTGTTGGCTTTCTGTTCTTGTTATACTTTTTTATGCCAGATTACACAGAACCTTAATTCCTAGTATTTTCTCTGTGTGAATCCACTTACAACAATTGAAGCACCTTTCAATATGCTTTTTCATAAACTAACATTATTTAGCTCTTTAGGTCTTCTACTGCAAACTATGTTCTTCAGTGTTGTCATTTTCATTTTTTTCTATAACTTCCTCAGTTTTTCAAATACTAAACTGTGATCAAAAATGTGTATGTAAAATTAATCATAATTTGTATGAGTGTCATACAGAGAGGAACATTAATTCATTATTGCTTTGTGTATGCAGTCTGGGGGAAGCACTGGCTTTTTCTTGCCATGATGTTATTGGGACCAATATGAGAGGATATATCCTTGTTATGTCCCCTCATCTCAAACTTTTATGTGGCACCTATATTCTATAATACAATATTTCCATCCTCTTATCCCTTTTAATCTATAGGGCACAGGACATAAGATTTGCTCTCAGTGATCCTACCATTATAACTTTGCATTTGGCTGTATTAAAGCACATTTTGGTTTATTTGATCAAGGTAACCAAATAATTCTGACTCGTTAGAATGCCTTGCTCTTATTGTTATTTATGTTTCTGTGCTTATTCTTAATTTTATATGTTTCTCCCTCATTGATTCCGGTAGATCATGATGATCATTTCACTGGCAAGTATTTTTTTGACGTGTCAGTTAATCAGTTTTGAGCCCATTTAGCTGGTGCTTTATTGATATTATATAGTGCCAACTTTTTAATCAGTCATGTGTTACTGAATTAATTGCTTTACAAAGTCCAAGCTAGGCAATTTTATTTGACAAATCTGTAATCTTATAAAAATCATGTTACTATGATGAGAATTATTTTCTCTAAATCCATTCTGGCTGCCATTTATTACATTAATGTTCTTTACTCTTTACCAATTAGACTTTTTACCAGCTCACTCTTTCTTTTGTCTTGGTTGATGTCAGGCTAAGCAGTTGGGCTGCTTGTTCTTTAAAAATTAATGGCATTAGCATTCTTCCAGAATTTCCCTGCTATTTCAAGATTTATTAAAATTAATGGAAGAGATGCCCTCAGTTATTTGGGCTTGTTGATTTGAATATAATTATCCCTAGCAGATGCTGTCTGATATTCTCCTCAGTTACTAATTCTTGATTAGTAGAATCTATGTTTGCCAAGCTAAAATGTAAAATATGGAATGTTGCCAAAGCTTAAGCTATGTGTTTATATTGTTCGTAAAAGCCATGAGTCCTTAAGCATGCCCTATCTTATCTTTTAATGTGATAAAAATAATGAATAAATTTAAGAGACAATCTGTTACCAGAAAGAGTTGAAAGCTTTATAGTTATAATTACAGATATAATTATGAGAAACATTAAATATGGATGAAGTTTTCACTTACAGTTTAAAAGATAACACAGATTTTGTTGTTGGATTAAAAACAGGAAACTGGCTCTGTAAATATGGTACATGATGACTTTAGATTTAAATTTGACCAAAAGTAAAACATAACATTTAAAAATGACCCTTGGGAATGCTAAGATTATAAAATATCAGAGGAAGAATTGTGCCTAAACAAATCTGTAGTCCTTAAACCAGAGGGGTACTCTCTGAAATTTCTTTTACTTTCACCAGTGATTTTGGATGACACTGTTATTAGATTCTCTAGAACCTGTAATAACTCCAGCAGCATTATGGTTCTAAGTTACAATCTCTTTCTGCACAAACTAGATCGGTAGAACTCAATTGCAGTATGGTGCCATTTTACTGAAGTTAACAATTATATATGTGTCTGACTTCAGTGACAAGAGAATTCACTCACACTAAGTGCACTTTGAAAAAACTATGCCAAATCATAATGATAAACTACTACTGCAAATTTTAGAAATATCAATATCAGTGATTTATTCATTAATATTGTCCTTGTTAAGCTGAGGTCATAATGGGGTAATAATTATGAAAATGTTAAATAGAAAACTTAATGATAGAAACGAATCTGTAGTAATTATTATAGCACAATATTATTATTCTGACAATTGTGCAGGAACAGCTGTTATTATTGTTAAGCCTGTAAAAAGAGCACTAGTGTAAGGAAGTAGTCTAGGAACCATCTGTTAATAGAAGTTGTATGTTCAGAGTTTCCCACAGGAGAAAAGAGCTTGATTGGATGAGCACAGTAAGAATTAAGACATGGCTTTGGGAATGAGACACGTTTAAAAGGACAAAGCAAAGGAAATTTGCCGAGGTGCTTAGATTGTTTTCATGGTCACTAAGCAACAAATAATCTTTAACCTTTCTCCATTTTACTTTTTTAGAAGGAATCAGGTAAAGCAAACAATTTTCCATCTAGGCTTCCTATCTTTCAAGTTCCCAGAGTTTCTGAAAACAATAAAAATTTTAATATTTTTGACTATCTAATGATATCATCAGGGGTATAGTAATTGCCATGAGCTGTCTGAGCTTTTAAGAGGATAAATTCTAAATAGAAAAGTTACTTGAAACGTCCCTTCTGCACAATATTACTGTATGATATTGTTGTAAGAATCTTAATTGCAGATTTTCTCATTTTTATTCGTATAAAATTACAGCCATTAGTTATGGTTATGCCATGAGTATTTTTTTTTCTTTTTAATTCTATAAATTATCTTCCTTAAGGAAAGTTGTTTGATTGGAGAATAAGGTTACATGCTCTATAACTGGCGGGAGGTACAGGGGGAAAACAAACTAAGGCTGACACCTGGGCTGATCATAGTGTCTTTTTTTTAACGTGAAGGGTTTTTAACTTGGTGCACTTAGCCATGTGCAGGCATTTGGTGTTACTGATGTATCCAAGACACTCATGTAGGACACAGGGCTCTCAGAGACCTGCGACCTCCTAGATCAGCATCTACGTGTTAAAAGGACTACCATGAGGCATCCCAAAGGCCCCAGTAATCAGTGTGAGGAAAATAAAATTGAGTTACAAGTCTTGCATATTTGCATGGATTCATTTGTGGGAGGGAGCTTTAAATCTAGAATGTGAAGTGTTGGTGACTAAACAACTTATTCTGCATTTGGTGTGAAAATCTGTTCTTCGTATGATTCAATGAATTAGAAATAAATTTGTAAAAAAGAAGTTTTTATTTGCTGCCCTAGCAATTAGCATTTGCTGTGTCGGATTTTTGACCTGAGAAGTTCCACTTACCATTAATATACATCTATACATATTTTGCTTTTATATTTTGTTGTTTCAAAAATGGCTCCAAAACATTGTTAAAATCAGAATGCTCATGACACAGCTGACCTTACTTTCCAACTATGAATTCAGTTTGTAGATTATATCTCATTTCATAAAATACTGATATAAAATTTAAAGTTTTAAAAAATGAGTTCATGGACTACAGTCATTGTGTTGAATGGTGCAGGGAAATTGTTTCATAGTAGTAGATCACCCTGATTGTCAGAATAAATACAAATTAATTAGATGTTATTGACCTATATATGTAAGAGAGCAGTGTATTAATATTCATCAGATAACTTGTCTAAACTCAATGTAGAAACACAGTATTACTTCATCAGAAAGTACTTATTTGAGAGATCCTAGCCCAGCATCCATTTAATTTGAGCTTCAGGAGCAACTTCTGTGTACCATGGAGTTCTCTAAATTTATTTTAAGTTTATTGCTTGAGTCTCACTAGCTTGGTGCTTTTCCCTTGTGTTCTGGCAATATGGCAAAGCAGAAGCATCTCTTCTGAAACATATAGGAATGGATTTTTTTTTTTTGGAATTGCATGTTCAGAGTTAGATGTCTAGCAGAAGAAAAAACTAATTCTTGGTATCAAAAAGAAAAATATTTTATCAGTCATCTGATCTAAGCTTATTTCTGTATTAGTACTTTCTATGCAGCAGTGTCCATTTTGTGTTTAGGTTCTATCACTTTCTGAATTTGTTACTTGACAATAAATCACGGTTACTGAGAGTAACCTTTAAAGTCTTCAGAACTGCATAATCTTTCTCTGTTCTCAAAGGTTTTTGTTATCCTTCATCATATGCTTGGTGTGATTTTGTTGAAGCTGGGTTCATAAGGTCTCCCAGGTCACTAATGAAAATGGATAGCACAGAACACAGTGCCAGCTCCTCTGAGACCGCAGTTAATGTATTGCTTCCTCTTTGGAAGCTGCACAGTTGCTACTTATTTGCTTCATGATCTACCAGCCATTTTTATGTCTGCTATGGTATTTTGAACATGCAGTAGCTCTCCAGTCAGCAGCTTGGCAGTGCCTGGTTTTGTACAGGGACAGACGTAGGGTTCCTTTTAACGAATGCAGAAAATCCTTCAGCTCCAGCTAAGTCATTTTTACTTATTAACTTCTTTACCTAATTGACCATTTGAAATTATTTTTTTATTATCTTATCAGTAAATATACTTCTTAGGTTTGGTTTTGGTTTTTTTTTAAATTTTCTGGATCTGGAAATTGCATAAGAAGCTTGCTAATTTTGAATAGCTTTCTGGTGATATCTTAGAAAATTAATAGAATATCAGAATAAAAAAATACCATTTTTTTCCCCATATCTGTTCTCAGCAGAGAAAGTCAGGCTAGCAGGAAACAGGAGGCTAGAAGCTACCTTGGTAATTTGTCTCTTTAGGTGTCAAAAACCCTCTTTGAAGAACTGCCCTAATAAGGAGAAGGTACTAAAAGAGAGATTGTTCTCACATGAGCACATGGTGGTTGGAAAAGAGGCACTGTACTCCCAAGAGACATCAGTTCAGGTTCTTGCTGTGGTGTACACATGTAATCATAACATTCTTCAGGCACATAAAAACATGTCAGAGTAATAGTCCTATGTGTTTTGCAACAATGTTGTTACTGAAGGATGCCTATCAAGTGATGTGGAGTCAATTATCTCCTTCTGCATCCTTGGCATTCCTGTGGAGAACTAATTTCTCAGCTTGCTTGTTGGGTTGATGCTACACTCCACAGACGTTGAATACTCTGCATAGAAGTATTGTTGGTCTATTGGGATGAATTATTTCTTGTTCATAAATTTGTCCAGGCACCCTGTTCAGCAAGACATTTGAGCACATTGCCTAATTGAACTTTTGAGAGGCTTAAAACTTGTTATGTGCTGAATCAGTATCTCAGTACTTAATTGATATTGAGTATGGCCCATGAAGGAATAAAATTTAAATCATCTTGTATTAGAAACATCTGGTGGTATTCTAGCCACTTCTAGATATGTAATATTCTCTAGTCCATATGTAGTAGTCTATGCTTGTTTACTGTCTAGAGGCAGAACACAATTTGCCAAGTGACAGTGATCCAAAAAGGCCTGTATCTGTACAGGTGGTATAAGCAGAGATTTTTCATTTTTAGCCTAAATCGTACTCGGTGCACGGAGACAGCTTTTTTTTTTTTTTTCCTTCAGAAGGAGGTTAAATAAAAAAATTATCTAGGTTTAAATGGAGCACTTAAATGAATGCTTTGCATTGCAGTGATTGAGCCAGCAATGCTTTTAATAATATGCCCTCACGCTGCTGGCCTCTTGGGATTTGAGGGATTTTCTAATGCAAACCATGATGTGAAGTTCATTAGCTACCAGTAGCTGGGGTTCTGAATCTGCCTGAGTGAATGAATTAATTTTAATTTCTAAAAATATATGTAAAATATTGTTTTATGTTAGTCCTATATATTATAATGACTTTTGGATGGCAGTATCATAAATCTAACATAAAGCATACAACTGCGTATGAGTTAACATCTTCTAGTTTAAAGGAATTAGGGTGCGCAGATTAAATACTTGAGTGACATGTGCTGAGCATGTTTACAAAAGTGGAACAAATACACATACGCTTGTGTATCTGTCTTTTTAGTTCTGCACATTGCTAAATTTCAGGGTGTTCTTTAAGACTCCATCTGGATCTGTACATGTATGTGTGTGCATCCATGCAGATATGTATGTCTCTCTGGTATCATAAAGAAATGACGACAGGATAGATGCGATAGTAGTTAGTTATCTGCATTTATAGTTGCCTAGGAGAAATTTTGTAGGAAACCTTGGTTTCACACCGACAGATTTCAACTAATGTATTGCTATTCCATGCAGTGCATGAAAGCAATAAAAATAAAGTAATTAAAGCTTCTGTTCACCCAATTTAGTTGTCAAAGTGCATCCGTGAGCTAGATTAAAGGAAAAGGACTTTCAGAAATACAGTAAGATACTAATTATACTAAACGGCAGGCTGAAAAGTTTCACCTTTTCTGTGGACAAGCAAGATTAAAATGATGTATTTTAGGACACTGGTTGAAGCCTTGGGATAACAGGGTGAATACAACATTTTTTTTGTAACTTTCAGCAATTCATTTTGAGTGTTTTTATACCAAAAGTCTGTGCTGTAACCAGGAAGTCAAAATCAATCTGAACATGAATAGAAAATGCTGTTGACTTTTTTTTTTTTCTCAGACCAGAACTCACTCACTAAGTGATTAGCTTTTCACATCTGATTTGAAATTGCCCTAGGCCTGAACCAAAAATCAGGGTTTTCATATGCTGGATGAGAGAATACAAGCAGGGAGAAAAACAGTTGTTGCTTAGCTGTGTGCTCATTCAGCAGAGTTGGAACCTTATTTGGACCTTCCTTCTCTTTGGTTTGCCCAGCGGCCCCATAGCACGAGTAACGTGAACCCGCCCTTCTGTGCTGTGTTGCTTTTCAGATCCTGACAGGGACCTGCTCAGGGTGGAGCAGGATGGTTTGCTGAGGTTGCCTCTTAACTAAACTACTTCTGGGAAAATGGGGTGACCAGTCTTTGGTTTTGGCAGAGGACTGTGTATTGTGATTATTAACTGGGCACTGTAAGTGATTAGGGGGAATCAACTGCCTGAGCGTCTCCTTGCTGAAGTTTGGGAGTACTTAGATAGCCCATATTTATGTGCACATGCCAGAGGCATATATTTAATAGAACAGAGAGCAACAAACTTGTCCTCCCTCTCCTTTTAGCTCCTATGGCCCTTAGTGCTGGGCCTACCTAATTCCCATTGTGGTCCAGTGTGACAAAGCCTCCAGCAGCTCAACCACAGCTGCCAGAGAAACTGGGAAAACAAGTGATGCTCAGCCTCTGACAACAGTGAAAAATGACCAACACTGTGACACTGTGTTGGGGCACTGTCCCTTGTCTCATTATCTATCTATTTTAAAATGTTATGATCACTTACATAAGTCAGTTTGAACCAATTCAAATCAGTTCAAATTTTTTCACCTGTTCTACCAAATCATTGCTGGACTGACCTAAAAGTAAGTCAGATCTGTTCCAGTCACAGCAGTGCCTAGATACTAATTGCACTACACATGTAATGGCTTGACTTCTTTCCTGTGACCCTTCATCCATGGTGGAAACCTGTCCTGACCAGGTTACAAGACGCTGAATATGTACTCAGGTGACTGACAAGTCATCCACAAGTCATCCACACTTGTAAGGAGTGTCAAAGCAAGCACAGGTAATGCCTTTGTAAGTCAAAGGCATAATATTGACTGCAGTTAAACACACTCTCAAGATCTGCAAAGGAGCTTGAAACATCGTGTCCAAATTGTATTACAGAGCAGTTGGAACAGCTGAATGTTAACTCTTCCATTTCTTGGTGAGTCTCCATTTTTATGGGATATCTAGGCATTAGTATGAAATTTCTGTTGTTAGTATTTGTACTGTCATTGCATAAGGCTGAAGTTGTAGGGGAGTGTTAGCTTGCCCTTTACAGTAAGTGCTTAATTAATGAAAACAGTGTGTACCAAAGAACATCAGGTAGTAAAAATAACTGCTGATGAACTTTTCACTTTAGTCCTCTCACTTTCAACACTTTCAGGTATTTAGTTTTGCTATGGGCTGAATTTATGTAACAACTTAATTTTGTATTTTCCACAGAAATGTAACCTGGAATAATTTAGCTATCCCAGACACCCACTGTTCCAGAGAGCTAGAAGAAGGTTACCAATGCCCACCTGGATTTAAATGCATGGACCTTGAAGATCTGGGACTAAGCAGGCAAGAGCTGGGCTACAGTGGCTTTAATGAGATAGGTCTGTCCTACTGTCAGTATCCATTTTAAAATGTTTTTGAGATGAATGGAACAGATAGTTCATGTCTGTACTGAAAAGACATCAAGTGCAATCAGTATTCTACTCAAGTAGAGCACATGCCGGAAGGAGAAGCTGTGCTATTTGCTTTGCAGTTATGATATATTTTTACATTGCCTGGGATCCCAGGATTTAAATAACTTTAAAACAATGTCTTTATAAGGAGTCAACTGTTGATTATCACCAGTATGCAAATGCAATGACTAATTTCTGTGTTTTATTTTTGATTCATTTTAGAGTATAAAATTCCCTCTGTTTGTCTAATTTTAGTAGTAATTCCCATGCAAAAAAACCCCAATCCAGAATTACTTTGATAATCATCTTGTTACTAAGGAGAAGATGGGAGAAAAAGTGATATCATGTATCTGTGGCAATCTTGATCCAAACTGTGTAAGTCAGAACATCAGTCAGAAAAATGATTGAGAGTCAGGCAGATTTTGCAAAACAGGTGCAATTTGTGTTCTGTGCAAAACACTGCAGTTACCAGGAGAACACGTTCTCTGGCAGCTGCAATGTGTTGTGCCATCCCCATGAGGAAATGAGTGTAGAACACAAAAGCAGGAAAGGTGGCAAGAGCATGGGCAGCTGTGGCAAGATCCACATCCAAATGGAAAATATGCAGTTACTCTGTGGGAACATTGTGGTTATCTCACATTTATTTAGCAGACAAAGGTCTAGCAGGAGCCTGCAGCTGTAAATTTTCATTTCAGGACAGGTAGGGAAGTACCTTCAAATGAAAGAGCATACCCACAGGCTGAATTCTTTCTGATGCATCTCTTTGACTCCGACAAGNNNNATTTTTCTGGCTTGAGCTTCAGACTGTTATCCTGGCCTCAGCTGAATTTGAAGGTAATGAAAAGATTTAATGACTGAATGACTGCAATCCAAAAAGTTTTTTTGAGTATCAAAAGTCTTTACAGCTAAAATTGCTTCAGTTGGTTCCTGAATATTCAGGTTACTGAATATACACAATGAGCCAGAGAGTTACAAGAAAGTCTCAGAGTCCTGCTACAACAAGTACTCTGTAATACCAAATAATTTCTGAACAAAAAGTGCCCTTTATGTCCTTTCTTTTTTCTTGTGAGAGAGGAAGAAAAACCTGATTTCAACCAAGCACCATTCTGTTCCCTGTGGGAGTCAAAAGTGTACCATTTGTACCAGTACTGCTAAATGAATAGCACTATCAATAGTACCAAATTTTCTATAATTTTTTGCTTCTGTAGATCTCAAAGGATAATCCTGTCTGATCTCTCAGTCAACCTTCAGATTTACTGCCATGCCTGGATGAACATGGGCTGAGTTCACACTAGAACCTAAAACCATCCACATTCAAGTTCTGTAGTTCCAGGTAGTTTGGAAGGGGACCACGAGATAGGGGTATTGTCAGAATAATTAGGCCTCAGATTGAAATCACCCTTCTTATCTTGATTTATGAAATTATTAGTGGCATTGAAGGGTATTGTTCTAGCTACCTACCTGGTCAACAGGGAAAAGTAGTTGAAATGTCTTAGACAAGCTTCAATGGGTAGAAGAGCTGCATGAGACCCAGAGTGCTTAATAAAGGAGGCCAGCTTGTTTTTTGTGATAGGGTCAGGTTGGCAAAGACAGGTGAAATATTTTGTCCATGGATACCTTCAAAATCAGTTAAAAAATCAGGACTGAAACTCTGGTCTCCTGAGTCACAGTCCTATGCCTTATCAATATGTATTTCTGAGTATTGTGTTTTAAAGGTCAGAGGTTGCTAATAGACCTAGGAGACTTGTAATTGATAAATTGTTTTTGTCTAGAAATAGGTAACCAGCATATAACACCTCTCAGTACAGTAGCCAGAAGTTAAATTGAGTATCAATTGAAGGCTAATTACTAAACTTTAAAATACTGAGTAAGACACAGAAGCTTTCCCACAAAATGTTAAATAAGCTTCCTCAAATTAGGACTGTTATAAACAGGATTATAACCATCAAGTTTATCAATATTTTATGAATATCCATTTTGTGATGCACCTTTGTATGTAGTTAACAGGTAAGTAATGAAATAAATATTTTCTGTGTAATTATACTATTTTATTGTACTTTCATTTGTATTTCATTTGCAGATATTATGATGCAGCCTGTCCCGTTGGATCCTGAAATCCTATCATTACAAAAATGACAAGAGCATAGCAGTTTTGCAGCTACTGTATAATTAATAACTCTTAATTTGTGGCATATGAGTACAAGCTATGAATATTTGAATTTGATAATTTCTCTTATTTTTCTTCTCTTGAAAGAAAAGAGATTTTTACTATTTTATTACTGGGTGAAGACCAAGCTGTCCTAATCAGATGAAAGTTAATAGAGTTTTTAATACTGTGAACATGCCAATTAGGTAGCTTCATATTTGGAAAATACCTTGATTTTCGCCATACCCTGGTCCCACTTTTATAACTGGCTTTGACTTTAAAGGATGAAAATTGCAAACATGATAGTGTTAGCTTTGGTACTTATTTAAATAAATAAAATATATTTATTTTCAAGTTTTCTGTTTTTAGTTTTGAGGTGTTCTGTTCATGTGTTTTATGTGGGTTTCCATGCAAGTGTATACATATTGTTTAAGGAAGAACATAGCTGTAGACTACTGATAAATATGTCTTGAGGTCATCTTGTGAAGATAATTTAGGCCATCTCCTTCTGATGAGAAGCAGACTTCATAATCTTTCCAGGCAACTTATTGTGTTGCTTCACAGTCTGTCCTCTTAGGAAGATTTTCCTAAAGTGTAACCTGAATCTTTCTTCTTTATGCAATTTAAGATCATAACTTCTCACCTTATTCACTACTGGCATAGACAAAACCTTAAAAAAAAGCGTTTCTGCATCTTCCATTATGCCTTCCATATGGCTGTAAATGTTTCAGTCTTTTGCTGTAGGACTTATATTTTATACTTTGAATTGTTCTTACTGTCCTTCTCTAGACCTTCTCTGGCTGACTCACCACTTTGTTGAAAGGCAGTATTGTCAGAATACCCCAGCAGAGCCATTATTTTATGTGGTTTTAAGCTCTGTTGCAATTTCTACATCCCAGTGAGATGTTTTCCATTTTCAGAACAGCATGTTGTGGGTGATTCATGTTTTTCTAATTTGTTACAGCCCTTGTGTCCTACTGAAAGAGCTGCCATCCCTGTTTCCCATCCTTTTTTTATTTACTTATTTCTTTTTAGATGTAAACCCTTATATTTCTCTCTGTTGAATAGCATACTTTCTTTTGCTTTTCCAGACTATTTCTTCAATTTGAAAGATCTTCTGGAGTTTAAATTCTCTCCTCCTGATTACTTGTGCTGCCTTTTAGCTTACTTTTATCTGAAATTACATGAGCATAATTTATTTTCTATCAACTTGATCAAGAGTGAAAAAATAAATAGAACCAGACCGAGATTAGTCTCTGGAACTTCGACAGTCTTCCTTTTCTGACAGTGTTTCATTAATAGCTGTTCATAGGGACACCTAACAAATGGTTTTGCACCCATCACTGAGCAGTGTCACCTAGCCATATTCCTGTGTGTTGTCATGGCGAGACAATGTTAAAAGCCTTTTAAAAGATGTAGACCATCAGGTGTTTGCTTTCTCTTTACAAAACCTGCCTCCATTCCACATTTGTACAGCAATGATACAGAAAGATTCGTGCCACAGGTTGTCAAGTGCCTGCGCCCTTTAGTATGTATTAATAACATGATACTTACACAAGGTGCTTGTGATAATCATTTTTTCAACATGGGCCACTTCAGCATATGAATGTCAATTGAAGGCTGATTACTAAGCTTTAAAATACTTGGTCTTAAAATTCTGCAACTAATGCCTCTGCCCTTCAATGTACAGATTTCTAGATTGCATGTAGAATGAAGTAAACACCAATTAGTATTGCCAACTTTGCAAGTGTAATCTCTAAAGAGTACATTTACTAAAAGCCAGAGAAGTTCTGTCTGGCACTACCTCTGGAAAAGTTATAAGCAAAAGTCACAGAAGTCTACCTCATAACTGTTTATGAAACTGAAGAATTAATGAAACAGGAGCCAATTAGCTAAGCTCCCAGTACCTCAAATCCTTTTGTGTGTGAAGTTCTGAAATGAAAGGAAGGATAGTAAGGAAAGAGTAAGATAACCCTCTAGGTGAGCTGACTTCAGCTATTTCAGGTTCCACCTGATGGGAGGCTACAGGAAATTCCTGCTTTCCCATAATAAATTGCTCATGAACTCAATAGAAACCCAAGTACTCTTTCCAACAATTTGACACAGAACTTGACTTCTTGAGTAGGTGTTGTTCTTACTCAGTGTGAGCCTTAATGTAAAATTGAATCTTTTATTCTTCAGGATGCCTGCAAGATTTTTTAAACACTACCTGTGGGGCTGAATGGAAGTAAGAGAAAGGATATGAATGAAAGGCTTGGCTGCCTGTGTGGGTGTGGGTAGCAAAATTTCTCACTATTGACTACACCTGTATGGTACTGTCAAGCTCTTCTCTTTCTCAGACTTCTTAGCTGGTTTTGATTCAGGCTTCTATAAAAAGGTTGATGTTTTCTTCATCTTAGAACAGCCTTCAGCCTTGTCTCCCACTGAGAGCATCAGGTACATTCACAGCTAGCCTGTTTCTGATTTTGTTCTTTTCTTCTCTGTATTTTTCCTAGCTGTGTTTAATTGCGTAGGGTGTAGCGGAGACCGTGACAGTATTATGAAGTGTGTAGAAAAAGTTGAGCTAAATATTGAGAAAAATTACTTTTTTTTGTGAACAGACACTACTAATTATAAAAATTATTAGTCATATGATTGTATTTGTTTAAGTATTTGCATCTGATATACCTAAAAAGCATGCATATAATTGTTGCGTTAAATAAGAGCATACAAGTCTTGGGAATTGGAGGGCTATGACAAGTACTTCTACCTTACATCTCACTGTTTAATAGAGTGTGCTCCTACCTTTAGTCAATATTTAACATGGCAGTAACTGCTATAAGGGCCACACTAAGGATGTTGGCAGAGGGATCTATGTGGGTTCTGTTGAAAAGGGTGCCTCATAGATGCAAATGTGCCAGAATCCCCACTGTTGTTGGATCTTGTACAGTTTTTCTCCTTACCTGCGCTTTCCACACAGTGCAGTGTTTTGCATTCAGGTTTTTGTAACATCAGCTAGTAATCATTCCACATGCCTCATGGGTGCAATCATCTGCAATCATCTACAGATGTACACTTGCAGCACATCACTGATTTTACTCTTCACATAATTCTGGAGAAGGTTTTTTCCATGATTTACAGTGCTACATATTGCTTCAAATAGTCTTAAAAGGAAAAGGAAGTCCAAAATTAAGACACCTAAGGTTTAAAAATATTCTACAAAGTAAGCAAGAGAAGTTTTAGGCCATGAGAGATCATTCTGAAAGGAGAAGGAGGAGATCTAATTCTATCCTTGTCATCAACCCATCTGCCAATTGCTAGGGCCAGTATACTATTAAATGATACTAATTAATTCTTGTACCTGCAAAGAGTATTTGACAAGGACCACCATATTAATGGCCATTTTACATATAGGAGATAAACACTCATATTGTATCTTGAAGACAAAGAACAAAGTTTCCATGATAAGGAGGGCTTCAAAGCCCATATACAAAGACTACACCTGTATTAAACCTTACTTGCCTTACAGTAAACTGAACACTGTTCATTGGCACGGTGAGCCAGCAAAACCATCTGATTTTATCGCCTGTGAAACAGCAACAGAGCTTTGGGTCTCAGATATTTCCTGCTTTTATTACAGTGGCTTCTTCCTTATAATGTGGGACCCAGAAATAAAATTTTTTTTGCGTGCCTACGTTTGGGAGCCTTTTTAAAATTGATGACTGTATGAAAAAAAATTATATTTCACTATGAAAAATGTCTGCCATGATTAGATTAAAAGTGAACATAATTTATTGTTTGTGAAAGGAAACTTCTCTGTGGGACCGAATTTCCTCAATTCTCTTATAGGTATTGTTTTAATAAAAGACTCATTCAATGATCAGAATAGCCCCTTTGTTTACTCATAAATTGAAATTTTATCTACCAAACATGAGAGTTACTTTGGTTCTCTTACAAGTTCTCTTTTGATGGGGAAAATACTTGTGAGTGTGCAACCAGTTGGAATTGCAAGGGCATTGCTCTTAGATTGGGTGGCATTAGGTCCATTGTTCTGAAGGAAGGAATTAAGATTAAGTTAGTATGCTGTGAATCTGGATCTGCCACAATCCATTAAGTAAATTTTCCATGAGAGATTTTAATGTTTCATAGAGATTGGGTACCTATCTCTTGGATTAAAATTCATGATGGCAACAGAGTTTGTTGAGTGGTGTGATGTCGTAAACATTTACAGAGCAAAAATCTGGAGGAAGGAGGAAGGATCTAACACCAGTCTAAAATAAAAGCTGAAAAATGAGTCTAAATCAGACCCCAAATAAGGTACTCCTGGAAAATGCAAGCATTCATATCTACAAATCCATTTGTTTATGTAGATATCTATATCAATAATTCGATACAAATTCTTAAAGCTAAAGTAAAAATGACCCATGTTTTTATATAGTAGTAAAGTGGTCAAAGGGAGAGTCCTGCATTCTGGAAGGATGCCCTACTAACCCCTATGTATGCGCTAAGAAGAGCATGATTCCTTCCTTTTCCTTCTGAGTCTGCAGCAGCAGGAATTCCTGCTTCAGGCACCTTAGGAAAGCAAGCAACAGGAGACTGGTTCTGGAGAGAGTTCTATAAAGACTTGCTCCTTGTCATTCCTCCATGAAATTATTTCCAATTTTTCTCCGTGGACCACCTCACCACAAGATGGATAAACCCACCTTTAACATTTAGGAGGCAGAATGTTAACAAGGCAATACCAAGATGAAAGAGAATGCTTGAAAATCTGACTTGACATTCCAACTGCCACTGGATGAGAAAAGTGCCCTTCACTGGTGGCAGAGGCTGACCTTCTAGGTACTCTGTCACTACCCACCCACCTGACCCAGGTGGCTTGGCTCTTGGTGGCAGTATTAGCAGCCACTTGGTCTTTCCGGGTCCCTGGCATAGGCAAGAGGAGCAGGTGGATTATGATTGATTAGTTGTCCTAAGCAACTGACTACTTTGCCAGCTTTGTGAGACTTCAGTGTCCATGAGAAGCAGTTAATTATGAGTTGACGAACTGACTAAAATTTATATTACCAGGTTATTTGCTTAAAGTAGGAGATACAGCTGACAGTGAAAAGGATTTGAGGGTTTTTGTCAGCCTCCAAACATGCCTCCTTCCTCCCTCCACTGCCCTTTCACACAGTCGTGTCTCCTGAATGAAGCTGGTGTCACTTTGCCCAGACAAAGATGGCCAGAAATGCAGATCAGCATCACCACCACAGCCTGAATCCCTGGGCTCTGAGTCATTTGGTATCTGGGATAATAGAAAGCAATGAGGGGATGAAATTGTTTAGTCAGAGCCTCCATTTAATTGTACTCATTAAAGGCTGAAAGGTTGAGCTCTTATGAAATAAGCATTGGTTCAATAATGATTTAATCAAAACTTCCGGACAGACTCTTTCAATGTATGGATGATATGTATGCTTGATACATGTATTGAGTCTTCATGCTCCATTTATCCTAGAAAGTATATCATAGTATTAAATACTTTGATAAAGAGTTCTAATTTATTCCACTAATGCAGCTCTTTGATTCAGGCACTTTCATGCACAGTGTCAAGGAAGAAGCCCTTCACCCATGACTTTCACCTGTGGGGTTATCATGTGGTAACATGACAAGTGATAGTGATGTTAATGTGTGAAGGTGTCAGAATGTAATTAGGGAAACTGTTCAGACTGTCTAGTAATAAAACACGTATTTTCTAAATGTGAGCCAAAATGACTTAGAGCATGTCACATTATTCCACTGACTGAGAAACCACTAGAAATCATTATTTCAAAACTGGTGAGAGATTTTTTTTTCCACTGGAATTCCTTCCTAGGCCTTGCAGACAGAGAGCAATAGAGCCCTGACACCAGCTGAGGCACTTTGGTGGATAAATCCCCACTCAGGGAATTTCACTTTCGTTTTACAGACAATTAACGTAGTATAATCACTCCCTCAGGTATTAAGAGCTAAGGAAGGCAAACAGTTAAGAGACATTTAGGGAAAATGCCTTTCCTCCTTCACCTGTCTCATCTTCAGTCATCTCCTCCCAATGTCCTAGTCCCCATTCCTCTGCTCTTGCAGCATCTGAGGTGGGGAGCGGTGCAGGAATCTGGAGTAGATCCATACTACTTTTGGGGTTTTTTTCAATTCTTTCTTTCTTTTTCTTTCTCTCTTTCTCTCTTTCTTTCTCTTTCTTTCTCTCTTTCCTGTCTTTCTCTCCTTCTGTCTTTCTGCTGCTCCCTCCTTATTAAACATTTCCTCTGCTCCAGAATGGACTTAGCCATGGGCAGCAGTTCTTTAACAGCTATCTCTGCTCTGGAGTGTCCACTACTACCAAAAGCCTTCCAGTTATGCCCACTGAAGCCACATAAATAAAATTAGACATGACAACCCCCTTTACATAGTCACCTTCAGAAGTTCATACAGGGTTTTGGTGAGCACAGAGGAGCAAAGAAAACAGTCTGTGTTTCCTGTGCAGGTGAGAACAGTTTGCAGTCCTCATTGTGTTGTTCATCTTGGGAAGTAATTCTAGTTTTGAGGGATGCAAATGCTGTGAGGAGTAAAACATGGCTATGTAAATAAGGTAAATAAGTTCACTTTGTTTCTTGGAGATAATGGACAAATTGAAAGTGATTCAACTAACAAATCCCTGTTTGGGCTTAAAGCACTATACTGTTTTCACTGGTTTCAGCTTCTTAAGGACCTGGTTACAAGGCCATGTTTAGTTTCTCTTTAGCAAAATTTTAATAACAGAAGGCTGTGTGAATTTTGTTTTTTCTTTGGGAATTCATTTTAGTTGGCAGAAAAGGTACTAATGAAATTCAGTGGTTGGAAGTTGAACGTAGACGGATATATCTAGGAAAAGATGAACATTCAAGGCAGGTCCTGCTTGACTAACTTGATCTCCTTGTATGACAGAACGACACAGCAGAAAAGGACCAGGGGGTGTTGACTTTACTTCTTGTTCTATATTTTCCTGTTCCCCAAACATTTAATAATTCTAAACCTGTTCTTCCTCCCTGTAGTGAAAAAATGCAGATCTGCAATATATCCAGTTTTCACAGAATACAAAAAAAAGATGTATTTTTTGACAAAATTTTCCTTTCTCTTGATGCTCACCTTTGATTCCACTCACTGTTTAGCCATTCTTTCCTCTGAGGTTCCAAATGCCAGTTTCAGTAGAAGCTTAGCTTCAGAAAGCAATAATGACCATCTTCTATAAGGATTTTACCCACAAACATCTTTTTCTATTATGCTTTTCTGTACAGTGTGTAATTTTTGACATCCGGTGACTCAGAAAGCAGTGGAAGCTCTGTTTTACATTATGCTTGACTGTGGTTTTGTTTGCGTTAAATCTTGTACAGGTTACAAGACAATATGTTTTAGATCAAATTTTGCTCTCACTGAAATCTTGATACATCAAGTAGAAACATTTAGGATACTCTTGTCGTGAACCAAAGCAATAAAGGTATATTATTCTTGATGATTTTTTTCTTAGAAATTCAAGATTTTTATTCTGTTTGCCAAGTCATTACATTTTTGATGCCTTGTTAATATGCTGTCTCTCATGATTTTATGTCACCTAGGTGACTGAGTTACCACTTTTTCCTTTCCTCTAGAAGGCTTTTCTTTTGAGTGCTTTATCCTCCATGTGTATTTAATATCATTAACTTACTAACTGAATAATTAAAACAGTTTCAGGCATTCTGGTCCATCCTTCCCCCAGTGCTGACATGCCCAATAGTTTAGTCAATGACTTAACCTTGAAATAAAAAATACAACTGATACCATCTTGAACTGACAAAACAAAGAGATTTTGCAATGCAGTGTGTAGAAAATTTGTTTACTACAGAACACTCAGACTTGTCTAAGAAGCAAAATAATACGATTTCATTCTCAAATTTGTGCATCAAGAGAGGACTATTGCTTATGAGCAGAAACAGAGATGAAGATTAGGCAAGCTTAATTTATCAAAGTGTGTTTAGATGATATAAATATTCCCGGCCTTGGCAGTGTCCATGGCATGTGCATATCTTGTATTGCATGGTAAAGCAGAGTCTGGTAAACCAACACCTTGCAGACAGCAGACAGCAGTATTTTTTTCCCTTGGCCTATCCCCACATCCTGCAAAGTACACTTTATGTTTTGATCCTATTTCTGCACCTGTTGAATAAGAAATATTAGCAGGAGATTTAAAATTAGCCACATAATTTTCCAAGTGGGTCATCAGTTGTGCAGTTTCCACAACTGTGCTGTCGTGGGGTGGGGTGGTGGTGGGTCCACTGCTTCTGACTTGACAAGGATGTCCCACCTTATGATTGTAGCTCGAGCCCGTTAAGTGAATGCTTATGGTTCATTGCTATGGACTTTAGCTCAGCTCCAAATAGAGGTGCCTACATTTTGTTCAGATATAATGCTGTCAGAACATTTGTGCTGCTGCATTGGCAGGCCCCAAAGACACTCACACTGGGTTGTTGACTCCGCAAAATCTTTTCTTTATTTGGAGACAGCCCTGCCCTCATTATACCTGTATTCTTCATTTAGATTTAAGTTTATTTGAGGTTTTGTAAATGGTATAATCACACTAACAAGTCTTAAGGCATTTTCCAGGATGACTGGCTAGCAGCAGACTGGTTTTAGAAATGCTGATGTCCTCAGTATGGAGGTTTCTGCTGAGCAGACACTGAGGGATTGGGCCTTATTCACTGACTTCCTTTGGTCATAAATATATATATTGTTTATCTTTTGTAAATCACTTGCTCCTGTAGCCTGACAGGCCAGGGATCATAACCCTCTAGTAACTATATATGTAAGTGAATATCCCTATACATAATACTTAAAAAATAGTTTTTCTTACTTAATAGTTATGGAAAAGGTTTATAAAAAGCAGGCCAATGCATGTGAATCACTATTTCTTCCTGCTAGAGATGAGATATGGTAGTTACTAAACGATGTGGCAACGATTTTAAGGTGAAAGGCAATTAGCTCTGTTCAGCAAAAATTCTAGGGCACATGAAAAAATTATTATTGCTAGGACTGAACAGGCCTTTCAACCCTGAATTTTCAATGGAGAACCCTTAGTTAAAGGTTACGTCTCAGCTGGTGAGCTTGCATGTCTGAGGTCTTAGTTCTGTATGCTGTGTCTGTTGCCACCTATGTTTGTGACTCAATACCAGTATTCCTGCTTGATTTTTGTGGGAGAAAGAAGCAGATATGTGGACCAGACGGCAGCTGCTGTCCCACTTCCCTGCAGCTAAGGCACCACTGTCCTGCTATTCTACAGCACACACTGACTGCTTAAACTGCTTGTACTGTGTGGGTGCACAGATATGGCTGGGATGTAAATATTGGCTGTTACTCATGGTCACAGTGAGCACTTTGTATTTCTGTGTTAAGGATACCTAAACCCATAGAGAGTACTAAGACAATACTTCTGATTCCGGACAAGTGAAAAAGTGGACTGAATTAAAAAACAAACAAACCAAACAAAAACACAAACAAAAAACTCCCAAAACAAAACAAACAAAAATCCCCACCAAAACAAACAAAAAAACCCACTTCCTTAGCTATTTGATGTTCCTGTAGGCTTCACTTTCCTCAGTTAAACCATTCTAGTTGCCTGGTTAATCAAGACTTTTTGTTTTTAAGCAGTGGTTTAGAAACACAAAAAATTTTCACAAATAGTGTCTACTGAGTTAGCTCTTGCACTAACAAAGTGGTATGTGGGAAGTTGTAGAGTTTTGGAAACTTAGAGGAACTTGAGCAGAGCAGCCCTCCAGAATTTTAATTTATTGCTGTGTTAATCCCAAAGTAATTGAGTCTTACCTTAAATCAGGCAATCAGGTGAAGCTAATGTGAATAGATTAGTATAGTTGTACTGACAGTCAAAGAAAACTTCACTGCTGCTGAGAGTCTTCAGTGGAACATACCTTCCCCTGCCATTTCAGGGTATTCTGTGTTAGTGTTGGTACATAAAGAGGTGGATCTATAATGGAATAAAACAAATTTCCAAAAAACTTTACTTTTTCTTTTGTTCTCTGTTTTATTTGTAATTGTGGACCTTTGCTGGTGGGCATCTTTTGCTACCATATATATTTTGATATATTGCCTGTGTTGTTATGGTGTGCTGCATAGAATTTAATCAGCTGTCCAATGTCTGTGCTGTGCACTTCCTTCTATCTCTCTTTCATTCCCGTCTGCTCCTGAGAATGCAGAAAGTTTTTTGCACACTGGACCAATATATTTTGGTTAGATTTCTTTTTCAAAGTAATTATTTTTGAAGTTTTCCTTCTAATATGCCTTCTAATAATTACTTGTGTTACAGTGATGATGATGACAATGTTAAAAAAAAATAAATTCATACTTGCTGATGTTAGGTAAAAGGCCCATAAACTGTCACTGATCATATGATGAAAAGGTAAAAGAGCAAAATGTGGCAGAAAGGCAGACTTATTAGAAGGGTATAAGAAAATGAAAGTTGAGGCAGGTCAAATGCAAGTTTTAATTGCATATTGTTATGTTTTTTTCAACTGTCAGCTGTATCACCTCAGATGAGTTGATGCCTTGTTGACATAAAACTTCATGTAGTGTTTCTTAATTTATCTGAAGTAGCATAGTCTTAAATTATATACGAGTAAGTTTTCTCCTGAGATTGGCAGGAGATGAAAGTGTAATAATAAAAACAAAAAAAAAGAAAAAAAACCACACAAAAACCCAAACAAAAAAACCAAAAAAGCAAAAAAAACCAAAAAACAACAACAACAACAAAAAACCACCAAAAAAAACCAAGCCAAACAAAAAACAACCCCAGTGCAGCAGAGCACTGGAGAGCTCACTGGCACCAGCACAGCTGTTGAGTTCTTAGTGAACCCCTTAAGTATCCCCACCCCTTGCTCCCTGCTGTGCTGCATCTCAAGAGGACAGACATATGTGCTACAGCACAAGTGTTTGAGGTGACCTGGATTGGAGCTTGCTGGAGAATGTGGTGCTGGACACATTGCAGCTGGCTCTGCAGGATCCAAGCTCCCAGAGGAGCTTGTGCCCCCCTAGCTGGGGACAACCTTTGCACTGCATCTCCTGGAAACCCTTCAGGCTGCCAGTGCCCGCTGCTGCTGTGTGTGAGTTACACGCAGGGTAGATACTATTCCCACAGTGACCTTCTCATGCTTGCTTTCCACTGCCCCTTTTCTAGCACAGCAAGGCCTCCCAGCATGATTTTATGATACATGTTCTATGAACACAGAGGAGGAAATTTGCTTTACTGCCGCTACAGTTTATTTATAATTCCTATGGAAAGCATGAGATAAAACACTCAGGTCTATTATCTACAGTGACATTTCTTTTTACCCTAGTGCAGAATGGTAACCAAAGGGTCAGATAATTTTGAGAGGCTAAGTAAAGCAACCAAGGGACATGTATTCTAGGAATACCGTGGTCAAAGGGAAATAAATGCACCCTGAAATCATTTCCTTAATGAGGATTTACTAAGAAAACAAATAGAAAGAGCTGCTTCAAGCAAAACTAGCCTCCCAGCTCAGCAGTTTTCACTCTGCATGAGATTTGAAGAAAGGCTTGTGTCAAAGACAATAACTATTTGTGTGGATAGCTACTCAACAACTCACAGCCTGACAAGGAATGGAGAACAATGAGAAAAAATAGAAAGAGGAGTTAAAGGTGTGACAGGTGTGTGAACAGCCTAGAAACAAAAGGTGTGACTAATTTCAGCCATGCTAAGGAGCAGAAAGCTCTTAGCCAATAGACTGAGAAGGAAGTCAGGCAATTAGAAACCTGTCATTCTATACCAAGAAAATTAGAGCCTATCGGTTTAATTATCAGTCAGTGCCATTAAGACAATATAGTGCTGCATAATGAAAGCTGCAGTTACCGGGTAATAGAGGTAATTTTTTTCACAGTGGAAGATTTTCACTTTCAGACAAGAGCTTCAGGGTGTGACCATTTTACAGGCTTTGACCTTCAGCACTTGTGTGATGTGGGGGATATGTGGTTTTTACCCTGTCTCCTGGGATTTGATTATTTTATCCTAGACATCATTTTCATAAAGTTGGTGGAAATGAGCAAAGCCACCCACTAGAAATCCAATGTTCAATACTCATGCAACATGCCCTCTGTTACTGTAATTAGAGCAGCTTACCAAATAATTTTTAAGACTTTTGATTTGATAACACAGGGCCAGCTTGCAGCTTGGCGTTCCCACTTCTACTGGGGAATAAGGGGGGATAATGCTATTCCAGAAAATCTAGTTCACAGATGGCTGCTCTAGAGGGGGGAGCACACACAGAGCAGCAGCTTAGGTGTGACTCTCCAGCACATCAGCTCGTCTGTGGTAACTGGCTTCATACATGCTGCTACCCTGCAGCAAATGTGTGATGCCGTGCTCCTTCCTCATTAAATAGTGCATAGTCTCACTTTATTACCCTGTTACTCAAATATTTAAATATTGAATGCTTGTTTTTCCCAGTGCTTTTTCTCTATTGTTCTTAGGGACTTCCAGTGGCTACTGTATTCTACTCCATTGTCAATGTCATGACATTGCCTTGTGAAGAAATTCTTACCACGATATCTAGTATGCATTGAGTGGTATTGGAAAAGATCTAGGTTACAAGCTAAAAGAATAGTATAATATTTTGGATCTGCTGTGAAATATTGAAGTACTTCTTAAAAAAACTGTAAGACCACTCACTTCCAGTTACTGCCTTTCCCATAGCAACTGAGAAAGAATAGGAATGGCTTGAAAGACCAAAATCTTGCCTAAGAACATTAAATATCTTGTGTATTCTTTACTCTGATCATAAGTTTTGGTTGGAAACAAACTGAGAGCTAGATCTTGCAGTATCTAGCAGGTGATCTAACTAAATCTTTTTAATAAATGTTTAACACATCTTACATATAGTTACCACTTCTGTATTACTCAGGACACAGCATGGGGAAATATATCTTGATCTCTTTGTCACAGGGGCATTTTTCTTCTATGAATTCTTTCAATATGCAAATAATTGCTATTTTTCCTAAAATATCTACAGATATTTTCAGTGGACAGACTGCTTAATTGTTCAAGCTGCTTCTGAGGTACTCCTTAATATTGAGCAGATTTTAAGACTTTTTGAAGATATGCAATTGCATCTCCAGGGAAGGAGTGACTGGCCATCTTGGGAAATACCAACATACATCTTCTCCCATACTACAGTCAGCCTTTTCCACTCTCATCCAAAAACTCGTTTAGAAGGTTATCCTCTACTTTTCCAACAAGTCTGTGCTACTAGCACCTTGCTGTGGAGAGTACCATAATGATCATTGCTTTGTCTCATTTCATCATTGTATCAACCCTCAAGTTAAGAATCTCAGTTCACATCCAAAAATGAGTTAACCGTACAACATTATGACCTTTTTCTTTCCAATGTGAAGAATATTGCAGTAACTAAGCTCCAAATTTTGGCTCTTAATTTAAACAGCTACAGTGAACTTGGATTATTTTAAGCATGTTTCCAGCTAAGCTCCACACTTTTTAAATTAATGATACTGAAAGAAATAAAATTATTTCTTGCATAAAATTCAAAAAAAGCAAAAAACAGTGAGCAAATCTACTGTCAAAAGACTTTGTCAGTCATCACCGAGACAGGGACATGTAACTGTTCATGGAGCATAGATGCTCTACCGTAATATATACAAGATAAAAACTTCAGAAATCTGTTCTGTATCTCGAGGAGCTGACTCTACACATAGCTGATTCATCTTGACAGAAGTTACCCAGGGGCTGACAAATTCAAATAAGGTAGATTAGTCACAAAAGGACTTCTGTATGTCTCTTCTGATAAACTGTGGTATTATTTTCTTCTAATTACCTGCCTGTGGCAGGTTTTGCATGGTTTTTATACTGGTATGTGTACTAGTTACATGTCCTTCTGTATTAGCCATTGCTAAATTGTGCATACTAATATTTTTCTTACATTTGTTTTACTTCAGATGTTTTTAAGCATTTTAAGTAGAATTCTGAGGTTAAGTGACAATTAACTAAATGTCTACTACCACCTCTCTTTGAAGCAAAAAGCTTCAGTTGAATTACTGTTTAATCTTTTTCTGTAGAACAAAGTCCATATGCGTTTTGTTTCTCCTCTTTTCATTTTTTCATGTAGAATCATAATTCTGTCATTACCTGGATGTTTTCTTTTTGTCCTTGTTATCAGATACAAAACTATGGAGCAATAATGAGGGTTCATGGGGAGGTAGTGGCAATGAATGGAAATTGCATACTTCAAAAAACATTTAAAAATTTTCAGCACTCTGCCATTATTATACCATAACCACGAATATTTCACTGACATTCGCAAAGCAAGATGGTAAATGCTCTGGAAATAGCTAAAGATATAGACTGAAGTCATTTGAGCATTAAGAGAAATTCTGAAGAGATTTTGGAGTGTCATGGGGGAGTATTGGTTTTGAATAGTTGCTCTGGGAAGCTTGTAGGATTAATTTAATAGATGACTTTACAGTTATTTCAAAATCAGATTAGTCTTTACAGGCTTTTACCTGGTCATTTTATTCACTGAAGACTGCTGCTTCTGCTGTGCACTTACTCAAACTGTGGTTAACCTGCTTTCTACCGCAGTTTCACAGATGTCTTAAACCTAAGTGAAGTAAACTGGTTTAGTTGTTTCACACCTGTCTGTTTCTATTCTCTGCTTAAATACTTTATCAAATTTGTGAGATATGATGCTTTATATTATACCAGACAAGCTAGTCTCCATCAACATGTCTTTCTCCAGATGCTTTTTGATTTCATTAATTCCTTAGAAATGCTATGAAATCCATAACACACATGCTTTCATGAACCTGTGGACTCTTAATATCTCCAAGAGCTGTGACCTCTTTTTTTTTTCTTTTTTTTCCCTCCCTTCCTTCTAAACACATGCTTGATTCCTTCAGTCCTCAAGCAGTCTTTCATTTGAGTTAAATGTATTATAAATGGTTTTGACCTCCTATGCTGACAGCAGCTTTTAGAGTGTTCAAATTGTTAGAGCTTCTGCAGTGAACATTTTTGACCAAAGTATAGACATACTGTTAGTTTTATATGCAATTCATTTTCCACAGACAGATGCACAATTGCACCTGTGCCTACAGTGTCCTCAGGCAGAAGTGGGAAGGTGCAACTCAGGAACTGAGTTTTCGCTGGAGAATTTCAATGCAGTTCAGAGTAAACACATAGTTTGTAATAAAACCAGACACTGTACCAAAGAATTACTTTCCCCAGCTGTTGGGCAGTACTTTATTAAATAAGCCACATTGCTGAGTTCTTCCTGCACAGACCACAGTGTTAATCCTTCCTGTATAACTTCATTAGAAGCGTTCTTAGAAATCTTCTCTGTCAGGAAGCCAATGAAAATGAAATTGTATTTTTGTACTGTTTGCTACTTGAGGATTCAGTCTGTGTTATTTAAAACAATTGGACTCTATTGAACTTAGAAGGGGTTTGGCTTGTTCGTAGCCTATATAATCACATTTACAGATGAAACCTTGTTTTTCATCTGGAAAGAACCTTGGTGATGCTCTTGTCTACTCCTTCTTGTGATCGTAGGGAACCATGTCATATCCATTCTTCATACAAAGTGTGAAGTCCCAACTTAGAAAAAGAGGCAAAATAAGATTAAAAACTCTTTCAGGACTTCATTTCTCTGATGATGAGAAAATACCTAAAGTCAGCCTACCTCAGGCTCTTTCAATGCCAGTATTATCCTTTGCCTTTCTTTGTGGCCAGAGACAAGTACTTAGTGCTGTTTTGCCCTCTGTGTTTTCTAATTTTTGGCATGCCGAACTTGGGAACTTCCTACTGCCACTGGTTGTATTCGCACTTAGATATTTGACCATGTATTTTTTGGATGCGTAGTGCTGCTGATCTGTATACTATGGAAACATGAACTGTGGAACTGTGTCAGGGGCAAGATTTCCACTAATAAAATCATCTACTTGGCATTGGTCTTTGGTCTGCAAACAATGTGATGTAGACTGACAGGTGTTTACAGTGCTCAAGTCTGGTCTGTTCTATAGCTGAATGGTTGATATCCATATGTACTGGGGTTGGTTTTGATCTCCACTGACCCCGTGAGTCACTGCTGTTACCCTAAAACATAACTGAAAAATATGAGACTTTTCAGTCCAAAGTTTCCATGAGCATTGTGTCACATTCCTGCTGTTACAGCCCGCCAGGGATGTGGTTTCGTAACCCAGTATAGAAGGAATGTATGGCATGTGGGAATGTCAGCCTGTGGAAGATGCTGAGGATGTGAGCCTATTTGGAATAGTTCTGAAGGTGTGTGCTGGGGTTGGAGGGAGCTACACTTGGTCCAGGCACATCCATACAAAGATAAGATCAGGGAACAGGAGCTATGGTGTTCCACTCCGTAAGTGCCCACAGGAGAGCTACTTTGCAGTAGCCTCAGGCTGTGGTTTGACATGTGATGGGACCCAAGCAGCAATTGCTCAGGATGAGGCAGGGCACATGAATGTGTTACTGTCAGTGTCACTGAGGGTGGCACAGAATGCTGAAATAAGGTATTATTAATGCCTTTGGGACAACTTTATGCTGGAGGTAGAAGAGCAGACCTGCTCTGGTGCAAGTTGGGGTGCAGATGGACAATGCCACTTGAAGTGTTCAACCTTTCATTACAAAGTGAAGCCCTCAATAAAAGGGTGTTTTTAAGGGGCAGAATCAGCTTATAGCAAATCAGTGTTTCATGTCATATGGTTTTGGTGCTTGTCACACAGTAGTCAGAACCTTCCAGAGTTAATTTATCATCAAATCGTGTCCTGAGTGACATTTTATTTATTCCCAGTGCTTTTTTACATCTCTTACTTTACAGAAGTTAGAACCACAACCTGTGACTCATGAATGCTTCCTTTATGGAAGAAAAATAAAAATGTTTTATTTGCTGAAAAAATATGATTTAACCAGTTCAGAAGCAGTGGAACTTGGCTCTGCACCACCACTCCTACAACACTTTATGGGCAAAACCCTAATGCAAGGTGCTTTTTGGACTTTGATCTTCATAGTGTTGTGCAGCCTAAACACATACAGATTACTTTATCCATGTTAATACATTTTTTTCTTTTAATAACTTGTAAAGATAAGATGCTACAGTGGCTCTAGGGAACTTTTAAATGCTGTAAAATTGGAGGAAATTAATATGAACCTAAAAAAGATATCTATGCAAAGGTCAAGCTCATTGCCAGGCCACTCCAGGATTGCGTCATCCGTGCCTATCTTACTCCTCACAGGTGCTTTGCTGATGTGTTCTTAAACGAGCTCCAAGGAGACAAACTCTTGATTATTCCAGTGCTTGCTATTGTCTGCTAGCAGTTGTTTCTCCTCTGTTACAGTTATCTCTGACCTGAGCTCATGAATACTACTAATAGGATTCAGCTGGTACTTTCACAAGCTTTTTAGGAAAGTAACTGGAAAGGGTTTTAGTACCAAGGTCCCACGGATCTGCCTGACAGTCAGTTTTGGAAGCAGGTATTTCTTTGAGGTTCTCCTGTTGCATTTGTCTTCATTTAGGGAAACCCATCTCTGAGAGATTGTAGAATTAATGGGTCTGGAAACAGTTGTGCTTTGTTCTCATGACTGCATCTCATAGTATTAATCTCTGGTTTTATTTTTTATGTGACAGGCAATTTAATAAGTGTTTTGAAAACACCACGTTGATCAAATATACCGTTTTCCCAGCATGTTTTATGTTTTGTGGGGACTTAAATGGTAGAATCTCAGAGCCATAAATCTAACTCTGTTTCTACTAAAGGTATGATAAATTCCTCTTTTGCTTCAAGCACTAGCATTTAGCCCAGGGTTGAAAATTTTGAATTTATTTCCTTCAGCATCTCAAAGAATCTGACTATATCCAGCTATCTGAACATCAGCTCACATGCCTGACTTTGGGCAGTGAGTTTTAAAAATTGTGAACATAATTTTCCTCTCCAAAATATTACAGAAATGTACTGGCAGAGCTTACAAGCTAGGATCAGGATTAGTTTTTTGTTATGAAAAATATGGGGCCGTAGTGTAACAACACAAAATTTCTACCCAAGCCATGGTAGGACTTGCAGACACATTACTGAGGATAACAACATGTTTATAGCATCCAGCAGTAACTATCCTTATGTATGCTTTTAGAGGTGCCTTTGACTTCAGTGAAGGGAGTGGATAGACTTCCGAGGTTGGTTTTTTTTCTAATTGAAGAGTAGACAAAGAGGTAGGCACTGTGAAGTAAATGGCATGCAGAAAATCAACCCTGAATTTATGCATAGCACTTGTTTGCACCTTCAGATCTAAAAGCTCTGATTTTATTTCACCCACTGAAAATTATTTTCATATGGAAAATGAGGTCTCTTTAGCTCATCCTTTGATAAAAAATTGCTGGGAGTAGATCTGATCTGTATTTCTTGTGAAACCGCTTCACTGAGCAATGCCAAAATGTCTTTTTTCATACACAGTCCTTTTTGTTCAAACCACGTGTTCATGTGTCTCAGTACAAAATGCCGCATTTTCCACTTAAGCAAAAAGCTTTGAAGAAAAAATATGCTAAATATCGTTGGTCTGTAAGAAATTAATGCAGCTTTGAGTCAAAGCACAGAGTTGACACACACCTACTCAAAGAATAAATGTCTTTGCAGGTAAACTTAATGCTGAAAATACAAGAAAAAGGCCTATCTGAGAAAAAAAAATCATTGATTTGACAGTGAGAAATCCCAGAAATTTTTGTTATGGGTATGTGGGACTATTTTCAGTAGTGCATAAAGATCAGAAAGCATTTCTGCAGAGGGAGATAATATTGAAAACAAGATTTAAAGAGTGTGCATTAAAACTTTGGAAATTCTCTCTCCCAAGAAAAACCTGGCAGTTTATACAGCTTTTCTTGCCAAAGATTTTGATTTTAATCTCCTAATAAACCTGCCAGCTGCTTTAGTCTATTAGTGCTAGTCTTCCAAGAATTCTTTTGATAATCAGTAGATCTCTGGTCATGCAAATACTTTCTTCAAGACAGTAAAGAATAAAACAAGTCAGATGTTACAAGAATTGGTTTTCTTTTCAATTCAGTATTTTTTTTCTGAAAGAAAGGAAAAGAAGCTGTTGGGTTTTTTGCTGACATCCCTGTATGGGATTTTTATTTTAAAAAATATCAGGTTCTTTCTCTTTTGACACACAGATTTTTTAAAAGCAGAAATCTTTAAGATAGTCTCGTCCTAGACACTGATTGTTGTGCTGCCTGAGGAGAGTCTCAGAGTCCCTAACTTAATACAGCTGTCTCTGAAGCAGGACAATGTGCTTATCTCATAAAGGTGCTGTGGGGTTCAGTGAGCTACAGCCTACTAAACCACTTCTCTGTGTCTCCACACTCTCTCTAACTGCACATATTAAGATAGTGGGCAAACCACTCCCTCACATCAACAAAGTAGGTGAATTATTTTCCTTCTAGTGGCATGTAAAAGGCACCAGGTAGTACTTATTAATAACTAAACAAGTCATTGAGTGAAAATCATTTGGGTTTTCTTGTAGTAATCAATCATAGAGCTCATTTCTTCCATTTATGAAGGGAATTTTTTGTCTCTTCAGTTCGATTAGTCTCCTATGATGCATTTGGCACTGTATATTTGTTCCTGTTATTCAGATGTGTGGAGGCTAATGAGATTTCTAATGTGTATTGGTTTTTTATAATGTCTACTTAACCAGCTTTACTGTCTGTTATTTTTTCTTACAGAAATGCATTGATCTAAGTGCTGTTACTGTCTTATTTTTGTTCACTGAATACTCAGCAGGTCTTGTTAGTTGGGATTTTCTACTGTTAAACCCTTTGGTGACACTTTTATAAAAGAATAAAATCTTGTTCAGATATGCACTATAGCTGAAGCAATTCAAATTAGGATTTTTTGGGGGTAATTTTTGAAAGCATCAAATTTAAGATGACAGCAGTTTTATCACTGATTGTGGTAAAATCTCATGCAATTGCTTTTGAACCTGTTATCCATTCAAGAAAAAGGGGCTGATCTCTTCATTTTAAGAGAGCAAGTACATCCTCGGAGAAGTGCCTACAATCACAGGTGATGCCCAGAGGAAATAGAGCTGATGCCCTGAAATAGAGCTTTAGGACCAAGCAGCTTTGCTGTTTCATGACTGTACTTAAAATGAATTAGATTGCTCCATCTTTGACTATTGGGAAAGCTAATGCAACAAGTGAATAGTTTTGATTAACAGTGTACAAAAGTCAGTGCTGAATTTACATGCTTTATGTCAAGGAAGATTTGCATACTTTGTTTTCTCTCTAACAAAGTAATCCGTCACTACCTTGTTTTTAATAGTCATTCCCAGCATTTGGCTGAATGACAATCCAAATACATAATATCTGTACTAAAACTTCTGCCTTGAACTTTTCTCTTTAATATGATAAACCTGGAAGTGCTCATTAAATTTTAAATGTAACAATTTTGGAGAATTTCTAAATTTTTTCTGAATTTTGATTTCTGGGCTGCTACTTTTACTGTATAGTTTTAAACATGCATATGTAATGCATTTTAAAAGAAGTAACAGTCCTATAAAAAGATGGTTCATTTTCAAAGGAATAAGTTATTAAATTATAGAGATTCCTACACTGAACTTTTTTTATGTTATACAGTTTTATCATAACATTTACTATAATGTAAATTGTAATGTAATGTAATAACATTATGTAATGGAAATGTAATGTAAATATCTCATTGACTCCACTATGACGGTACTTCCAATCAGAGGCATTTCATTGGAAAGACAGGTGGTGGCTGGCCCATCTTCACAGTGTTTGTCACTCTTAAAGCCGGGGCCTAGGGGTTTCTATATTCTTGGTTTCTAGATCTGAAGAGTATTATTACAGTTTGATAAAGAAAAGCACAGCTATGGCAGTGTCCTGTTTCTTGGCTTCAGCCTGAAGCTCTGCCTGTTCTATTGAGGATGAGACCCCAGAGATCTGAGAAAAGTTGTGTCCTTAAAAATACTCTCTAGAGCGAAGGAGAGGTGGGAGGCTTGACTGTGCTGCAGAGCTTCCAGGTAGCCATGTGTGCCACAGCTCAGCATTTACTTGATACTCACCAGCTGCCACTAAATTTTGTAAAGTTGCCTCCCCACACTCACAAAAGTGATTGTCAGACAGACAGTATATTAGCCCTACAGGTGTGTAATTGCCAAAAGGAAAAAGCAGACAGTATTTCTGCACATAAAGTCAGCTTATGAGGTCTGCTGACATTTTGGATCCCTCTTTGCTCAGTTATTTGTGAATCTATAGCTATTTTAATCAAAAAATTATTAAAGAAAAGCAGATATAAATGCTAGTGTGGCTAAATGTCCATAAACAAAGTACACATAAAGTCGTTTTGAAGAATGTTGATCTTTCTTTACACCTTGGACTCATTCAAAAATGTAAATCAGATTTCTCTTTTCAAAGCATAAAATATTACATCGGGGGCTTAAGCACTATCACATGTAAGACATTAATGGTACAACTAATTATGGACTGACTTACCCAAAGCATGCTCCTATTTACCCTGTGCAGTCAATACATGTGGCCAGCATTGCTACATTCCTATTGGTAAGCTGACTCTTCTGAATAGTGAACACATTTCTAAAATACTTGAAAACAGTGCAGACAAGTCCTTTTTTTTTTTTTTTGGCAGTTGACTGACTGTGTCTTTTCATTACTAATTCTGTAGATAAGATTGCATTGATCCGAGAACTTACGTTTGCAATGTTTCTTTATCTCCATATTGGTACTTTAATCTATATGGTCTCTGTTTATACTCTTTTCTCATATGTAAAACTTCATCTTCTCATATGCAAATAGATTTTCAAAATGAAGAATCGGTGACACATTACTACTGTATATTTTAAGTCGCTACGCTTAGCAAGGATTAAAAGACTGTGTTCAGACTGGCAGTGTGGGTTTTTTCTGCTGTTGTAAATCAGTTTTTTAACAGCTCAATAACACGAAAATGGCACTGGGCTTGAGGTTTCAACAGATGAGGAGAGAATTGGCATGATTTGGGTTTTTTTCATTTCTTCCTAATTTCTGCTGGCTGGAAAACTGGCTGATGAGAGTTGGTTTGGGAAAGTAAAATAGATTGCTCACTCAGGGACAAGCAAGAAACCCCATGAAGACATTCAGGATTTGATCTTTTAGTTGATTTCAGTCCTGTCTGCCAGCTGCTTCCCAGAGGTGTTAACAACTTTGTCCTTGCATTTCTGGACAATTTTTAGCCCTTTCCAGTTTCACGGAAACAATAGTATAAAACACCTGGAAAACCCTGACTGCGTGCAATGTTTTACAAATACCTTAATATGGAAAGATAAGATAAATTAAAAGCTGACTGGTCAATGAAATATCCATGCCCTGCAGAAACGTTCAGCTTTGTGATTTTATGAGTGAAGGTAAGCAGGGACAGAAACAGGCATGATAACATTTCCATAGCTAGGGAAGAGGTCATTGCTTTATGGACAATCACTCACACAACCGTGTTAAGGAAGGCTGCCTTTCAGTGTGCAGCACAGCAGAGTGAAATTAGACAGCAGCACCATGCCAGAAAGCGGCTTAATTTTGCCGGCAAATAGAAGAATCCATCCTTTTGCCGGCGCACCCAGAGCTGACACAGTCTGCTGTCCCCGGGGTGGGCGCTCGGCCGCCGCCTGACGTTCCAGGTGTGCCCGAGGTGCACGACCCCCATCTAGCGGCTGCTGTAAAGTAAGGGAAAGGAGCGTGTCACTGCCCGGCATCTGGCGCAGACCATGCGTGGCAATGGGTAGTGGCTTAAGCTTTTGATAACAGCGCATGGATTTTTACTTGCCTGAATAATTCCTGATTAAAAAGAAAAACAAGAAATTAAAAAAGCAAACTTTTGTTGTTGGTTTGTTTTTTTTAACGTGAACTGCCCCTCATAGATTTTCTCTCTCAGCAGCTTCACAGCAGTCACAAGAAAACTGAGAAAACCCTAACATTGTAAGCCAAGTTGGTCAATAAACATAAGGTACACATGCAGAAATTGCTAGTGTTAATGCATATCTAAGGTTAGTTTTCAGGTTTTGTTTCTCAATTGGAATAGCTACACGTAGCACAAAGATATTAATGAAAGACAACTCCCCAACACCATACATTCCTTCCTCAAATAATATGGGATTTTGACTCAAGAAGCAAGAATGCATCATCAAGTTAGGAGGAAAGGGTTCTGTTTCCAAGACTCAGTGAATTTTCCGTGTGACCTTTTAGCTCTGCTCACTTAATTCTTCTATTATAAAACTACAGCATTATTCAGTGCACTCTCTTTTTCATGATGTCCATTTGCAGAAGGAACTGATTATAGAAGGAGATGATGTCACAGAGCATGGTGGTGTCAAAATCACAGAAACAAGCAGAAAATCCTGTGTATTTAAAAAATACGCATAAATATAAAATACAGTATGTTGAAGACCAACCCTGCATAGTAATATTATTTTTGTGTTAACTTTGAGTCCCTTTCTTAAAAAATACATATACCTTCTATATTCCTTAGTTATTTAAAAGATAGGGTTTTGCCAGTTTCTTTACTCCCCTAAGAAAAATCATCACCTATGTCCTCTGGCTCTTTTAATTTTTTTTGTTTCCCTGGTAATCTATTTATCTGTAGAGCATGGAAGAGCCAGGTTACCTTGCTTCCTGATTAGACATGGCTACCATTAGAATTTTCTTTTATGATAATGATACAGGTGCTAAGGCAATTATTTTCTCCAAGCCCCTTCAGGCTAATGTTCCCATCTTCTAGATCTGAAAAGCACACATATTGAAGAAGAAATAAGCCCCCTGCACTCTGGTGCTGAATCTCCATATCCTAAACGTACAATATCAGTAAGGATACAGTTCATCTCTCATTGCTGTCTTTTCTTCTATACAGCATGGAACAAGTGAAAATGTCATGTAAATTGAGCAAGATTCAATCTCTTTCCCAGTATTTCACTAAATCTTTCATTTTCTGAACTTTTTTTCTTTTCTCTTTGATAATGACCATGTACAGCTGTAAAACATTTCCAAAGGTAGACGAGTTTCTTGTTTGGATAAAAGTAGTGTTTTGAGATTGGTACAGATTATGATGTTGATTTGTTTAGTTTTAATTGAGAAGTTTTTTCCTTCTTTGTTTTGTTTAACTATCATTGTGTTAAAAGGAATTGCTTTATCGTAACATCAAAATGTGGAATTTATTAGACAAGTTCAAACAAAACACAAAAACTTCAAAGCATGTTACTTTATTTTACCTCTTTTGTCACCAGGAAGTTCCTCCCAAATTAATATTTAATGCCATCAAGGTTTAACCACCTACTGAAATAAATAGGAAAATTACCATAAATATTTTTATATCTCAAATTCAGCAAGTTGCCCATGCCAACATGCCTAAGCTGATGAGCAATGTCATAATAACCATGTGTTTAACTCTCTTCATGGTTCAAAGCTATTTCATGACTGGAAAGTCTCACTGGTGCCTGCAGTTGTATTGCATAAATCATGATCTTAATGTTCAGGACATTGACAAGAGGTGACTGCATTCTGACGTAGCAGGGCCTGTTGCATATTGAGCAGCCAGGCCCTGCAGGTTTCCAAGTCCTCGTTCTGTGACACCCATATTTCCGCTGCAGAGGGATCTATGTTCTCATATGCCCTAACCATGAGACTCTTAGCACTAAGCTGTCATTACTTAAGCCTTTTTAACTAGTAGAAAAAGACACTGTGTCACTGATAGAATACAGACATCTGTGGAAAACGAGAAATTTGCTATTTGATCTGAGGGGCATATGTTAGGTTTCATTTATGGCAGCATTCCAATGTCTGTTTTTTTGGGATGTATCCCACCATCACTTAAAATTTTGATACTTTCTCACCCTCCATATGGCTTTGAACACGGTGAGAAAAACATAGTATGTTACTGTGAGAGTCTTTTAATAACTTACACATTGGCTTTAGCCAGAGGTAGTCAGATATTAATCAGAAAAAAACAGAAGAGCAAAAACATGCAGTAAGGCAGATGTTAGCTAAGAATTACTCTTCTTTTTGAAGGTGAAACATTTCATGGTGCTGCATCCCTTATTCTGTATCCAGTTGAAAGAGGATTTCCAGAGATAGTTAACAACGTGGTTCCTGGCATCAGTATGTACTGATAGTATTACTTTCTATCACATATGTTAAGCAAGAATGTATATTCTTAAGAGGGATTGCTTTCTAATAGCCTTAAAAATACCTCTATCAGTTATATACTATAGAGACATTTTTACCTTAGTGTCACAGGCAAAATCATTTTAATTGGGTTAATTGTGCATTTTTGTCCATTCACAGTATTGCTTTACTGTGGCAGATGGCCCAGTGATGTGTTATAAATACTTTGCATGACATCCCCTCTATTTTACTAATCTTCACTGTGACTTTCCCATTGGTAATGACTAATGATAGTTTCCTAGCCAGCAACTTTTAATAGATTCCTTTTTTTTTTTTTAATCTCTGCCTGTCCTCAACAGCACTGTTTTGTTCAATAATTTAATCAGTTCAGCAACAGTATATTATTAGACAATTGAACCATTACTTTTTGAATTTTTGAAATGTAAAATACCCATGAAGTAATCACTGATGAATATTTCAGTATTGATAGAGACCACTTTTTCTTCTGAAGAAATAGAAAGGGTTTTGCTTTCTATGCTTGAATGCTTTTCTTTTCCTTTTCTTTTCATTTCTTTCCCTTGGTCCTGAGAACCATATGCAGTAAAAAGAAAGGAATCTAATTACTACAAAAACTAACAGAAACAATGAACAACTTTGCCTACCCACCATGCCCATCTTAACCATTCAACACCTACCTATCAAAGGTAGGTGTAATACAGAAAAAATTCAATTCATCCCTCTCTCCTCTCATAAGTGAAGATTTATCTGCAGAAGGGACACCCTGCCTCCACGTTCATCCCATCCCTGTTAGCAGACAAAAGGATATAGATGTTGCAAATTCAACGGGAAAGTAACAGTGCAGAGCTCCTTTTAGGCTGGTGTGATTTTTTGGGAAACTCCTGGACTCTGGAATTTCTGCTCAGAACAACTTCTTTCTCTGTGAAAAGGATCAGATCATCAGCTTTCTGTCTTTATGTTGCTAGCAGCTGCTGTGTTTTGCTAAGGGCAGTGCTCGTCATGCTCCCTCTCTTTTATTGAAGACGTTCCATGAAACGAAGCAGTAGTGGAGCAGAGCTAGCGTGTGGCTGTAGGACAATTCTGTGATTTCACAGCATTTGTGAGATTTCACAGTTTAATTTCACAGTTTTATTATGTTTCTTCTTGGAACAAAAAATTGCTTTAAACAAGAATTACTTACAAGCCATAACTCGTCTATCTTTTGAATCTTTCATTGCGGAGATAAGGAGGAAGGGCAAGCTGGCTAAAGCATACTATCACTCAGACTTTAGGTTGAGTTTGGACTTCAAGTTTAAAATTAGTAGATTTATAGCTTTTATTCAAGAGTGGTTTCTGCACAAAAAGGTCTTTCATAACTTTCCTTTCATCTTCTCTCCCCCCACTCCCCAGAGTGATATAGCAAGTTCAACTTAAAAATGCTTTTTAAAAGCAACATAGGTATGTTAATGGAGCTACTACCTGAATTTCAAAATGGTTCAGTAGCTTGCTGTAGATGCTTACCTGTGCTTGCTAGTGTCAGGCACCTTCTTGGTGTATTGCTGCTTGCTCAGTGTTGCTGATATTAATAGTGATTTCTTTAACCTACTGAATGTTAACCCTTGTTAAATCTGCCTTTTCTCAGGGATGCTGCTGAATGCAAATGATGGGACAAATTCTCCCTTTGGAGGCATTTGCATGCTGCCAGTGAACCCTTCTAAGAGATTATACATGTGTGTCCAGGGAGGGAAGGGAGTCAGTCTGGTTTGATACAAAACCAATTCATATTCAATTGCAAAAGCAAGAAATGTGGAAATGCACCTGAAAAACTTCTCTTTGAAGGAGGAGTGGAGAGCTGACATGCTATAGAAAAAACAAAAATAGGATAGATAAAAGTTTGTTGTTTGCTGATACTGAAAACTTTCAGGGAGGTTTAATGCCAAACATTTTCATTTTTCCCTCTGACAGGCACAAGCATATTTACTGTTTACGAAGCTGCTTCTCAGGAAGGCTGGGTGTTCCTTATGTACCGAGCAATCGACAGTTTTCCCCGATGGCGTTCATATTTCTATTTCATCACCTTAATTTTCTTTCTGGCCTGGCTTGTTAAGGTACTGAAAAATATGTCTTTTTAAATTGGTCTGAAACAGATCATATTAGAATTAATTTCTTCTCTTTTCTGCTTGCTGAGCTTTGTGTCAGCCATTCTTTCTTGTTCTTTTTCCAGAATGTTTTTATTGCTGTCATCATTGAAACGTTTGCAGAAATTAGAGTGCAGTTCCAGCAGATGTGGGGGTCCAGGAGCAGTACTACTTCAACTGCCACCACCCAGGTGAAGCACTTGAGATGCTGAGATTCTTTGGGGATTTGATTTGGTTTAGTTTATGAATTAATAATAAGCAAAAAATTCCTGTCATATGTGATATATTTGACTTTGCATGTTACTACCTATATTCTAAACACTATATATGAATTTTCATTAAAAAATCAAATTCCTGGTTTCATTATCTAACTAGTCTTCCTTAGAAAGGAATAATAGAGAAGACCATTAATATGGTTCTCTATATGGCTAGGCATGTTATTACTGTGTTTGTATTCTTTTTAACAAAGTATGATGATGCTTTTTTATCATGTCACTGGTGGGTTTGAAATCAGGGTTGCTATGGGATATCACTTTCTGTGGTAAGAAATAAGAGCTGAAATCCCAAAGTTGTAGCTGGAAGAAGAGAAGTCAGAGGGTAGCTGAAGTGTTTGGGGAAGTTGGTCCTGGAACTGAGAAGGATGTGTTGAGACCAAGGAAAGATGAGTTCTTGGGGCAAGGAAAGAGCCATGCTTACAGCTGGGGCAATCACAGAGGGTGAGACCCTGAATAGAAATAACAAATAAGAAGAAGCTGTGATCGGAAGGGTGGGCTGGGTAGTGGGAAAGAAGCCAGTATGAAAAAGAAGAGCTACTGGGTTGAGATTTAAATTCTCTCACTCATTATTTTAACCATCAGTTTACATGTCCCAAATGGGCAAAAGACCAGGCTTTTCCAGGCTAGTGCAGTTTGCCATCTCTGAGAAGAACTAGTATCAACCACCAAAAAACTCTTAGAAAGACAGATATGAGAAACATACCCATGAGGGAATTTTATCTGACCATGTAGCTGGAGATTGTTTATTTTCCTAAGCCAGAGGATTTAAGTTTTCAAAATTAATTATTTAATATTTTTTTACATTCTTTTCGCAATTCCTGTAATCCATATGTAAATCTAGTCCTTTTCTGCCAGCTGCTACATCTTTTGCCTCAAATAGACTTTGTGGCAATAATTTCTGCTCTATATATGTCTTTGTCAAAGCAGACTTTGTGACATCAATTTAAAATCTAAAAAAAAGGACTTTTCTACATGACATATGCTTAGCCTGGGGAACTTAATGTTCGTAGGACAAATCCTGAGCCATATAGGCTTATCCAGCCTACTCTGAAATAGAAGATGGAGCAGAGAGTTCAGTGTAGGGAAACACAAGAAGCAGCCAACGCTAAGAAATTTGAAATATCCAAAATAATGTCATCATGCCAAAGAACATGAACATGTTGCATATAATCTGCATCCCGCAAATTAAAAATAGTGTACTGGCTGCAGACAAGCGAATGGTTCAAATGCTGTGTTCCTCAAGTCACCGACATACTGGGTCATCAGGAGAGTCCAGGTTACCAAACTGCAAAAACGACTCATCTTTTTCTATATTAAGAAGGGCAGGAAATACCTTGCAGGATTTCTTGTTCAAAGCACCAGACAAAAGTTAAAACCCTTGCTTGTTTTGTGCATGAAGTAGCCTTGAGATACCTGCCTTCCTTTGCCCAGTTCATACATTATTGAGCTATTCCCTGAACTTATTCCTATAGAAAAGAAAATGAGTGTCCAGGAGTTGAAGTCTAAGAAGGGGTCTCTAGAAAACAGTAAAAGGAGGTTCTTGTAAAGCACTTAAGCACTGCAGTTTAAAGCATGGTAAAAAGAGGAGTAACTGTGCTGATCTTAGTTGGCAACTCTTCCTGGTGCAGAGATGCCAAATAAAGACTTGGAAGAATTACAACCATATTTGGGTGACACTGTCCCCAGACTAATGAGCACTTCTCTCAGGATGACTTTTAAGCTTCAACCACGCTCCTGTGGCTGTGTTCTTGAGGTGACTCGTTTGAGTGCTGGGTGTCAAGGAAAAGGTGGGAGTGAAGTGGGAACTTTGCCACACTTCATTGCATAGTACATGCAGGTGGCAACTCAAAATGCTGGAGCCATTCATTTTCTTTCAAGGACATTTTCAAGGACAGTGTTAATCACTTTGAGACATGGTTTCTCACTGTTCCTTATGTCCAGCAGTCTGCATCATTTTGCGTCCTAATTTCTCAGAAAAAAACCCAACAGAACAGAATGCCTACATCTACTCTTCCAGAGGCTATTGATAAAACGTGAATACCACTGTGGTCAAGAGAGCCTTTTCCATTGACATCATTAGAGCCTGGAAATATTCAGCTATTTACAGGAACTATAAGCTCTGTGCAACAATAACATAAGGACTGTGCAGCTACTCTTGATATGCATCAGTGCAACAAAAATGAAGCGGTACTTGCAGTAAAATAATTTTGCCAGTAAAAAAGATGAGGTTGTCTGCTATCACCAAACTCACCATGAAACTTATTTTTGTGGTCACAATGTATTTGTGTTTCGTTAGGATAAGCTTACCTTAGTAATGAAATTATTCTGAGCAGGTACCACCATCTAATGTTGCTGGTCAGAAATTAATTGAATTGGTTTCTATATTAGGACTAACAGAGATACATTGTGTTCCATGTTATCTGAGTAAAATTGAGACAATAATGTTGGAAAAAGCATGTTACTTTTTTTTTCCTGTAGCAGAAAGAGTCATTACTCTCTCATTTTAAACTAGCTATCATGAAAATGTATGCTGGTCCTTAAGGGGGCAATGTATTAGATCTCACTTGTATTTATTGCCACATACAACATTCTGACAACAGTCTTCCCTTTCAAGATGTTTCATGAAGATGCTGCTGGAGGCTGGCAGCTTGTGGCTGTTGATGTGAATAAACCCCAAGGCAGAGCTCCTGCATGTCTACAGGTATGACACTGCTTTTTAATAAATCAGTGTGTGTAACCAGCATCACTCAAATGTTGCCATAAGGAAACTGTGCTGAGAAATAGCTACAAGAGTTCTAGTCATATTTTTTTTAAATCCATTGCTTTCTGCAGTGTAGACTTGTTCTTGAAAATCACAGATCAACAAAAGATCTGTGTACCACTCCCAAAGGGAGAAGATTAGAAAAATCGTTCCTTGTAAGGCTCTGTTTTGTGTGCTTATGAGAGAAAGATTTAAGATTTTGAAATATAAAATAAAATAATTAATCATGTTTTATCTCTCAGAATTTATATACAAACATATGCCGTTCCTAGGATATTCGCAGCATAATAATAAATATAATAAATGCTTGTTTATTAAATGCAAAATACAATAACATATGCCAAGAAGCATGACTAATCATAATAAACACAGAAGTACCTAATTTCTCTTGTTCCCTTATGAAAATAGGCTCACAGAAAAACGGAGAAGCAGCATGTAGGCAGCAAGTCATGCAGTGTTTGAAACTTCCAGATTTTATATTCTTACTTGGATATAAGTTAATTTGTAAAACTCTGTCCTCATTGTTTAAATAAATCCAGACTAAGTAATTTTTTTATAAATCCATTTTTAGTACAGAACACTGTACAGCAGCTCAAATTTTTATTTGCGAGTTAAATAATGTCATTTCTGGATAAGCAAACTAAATTCAGAATAGAAAGCCAAATCTACTATAGCATTTGCTGGCAGTTTTTGGTTATGTTTGGTTTAATGTGTAAGCTAAAATACACATTCTTGTTGGCAGCATGTACATTGCTGAACCCTAAGCTGGCAAGCACCTTCAATCCCCTCCACAAGCTGTTAATTCTCAAATATCTCTGCTTTGCCAAACCACTGCCATATATCTGATTACAGCATATGTCTGAACAGATAATTCATCTTCCCGAATTTAATTCTTGATTTTGACAGCAATAGGAACATCATTTGTGGTGTTCTCAAGTAACAGTCTCAGGTGTGTGGATAAAATGTAGCTGAACTCACAGTGAAAACGTCTTCAGATGAAAATTAAGATACCATCTGAGTTATGTGGTCTGCCTTTGTAATATTGTATTTTTCCCCTTTTAGTAATCATGTGAACACAGTGAATTGTGTTCCAGTAGACATAAACCTCATGCATTCAACTTTTCTATATTTGCCACTCAGCTAGCAGTTTTCTTCTTGTTCTTCATCCTTTTGTGAAACAGGGGAAGCTTGGAAACAGTGCTTTAGTGTCCATTTTAAGACATTAAACTACATGTACTCCATTAGGAGTGCATTAGTCCAGTAGTCCATTAACTATATGAACACCATGTCCTAATTTCCATTAGGAACTTTATCCTTCATGGCATTACTGTCTCTATCGACAAATAAGCTGTATTGATGTTGGTGTTGTCATCACGGAGGCAATAAAGAGGATTGCTGTTCTTTTAGATATCAGAAATAAGAGTTGAGCAGTAAGACTTGCTTTCTATAATTTGGAACTTCCATGCATTAGATACCTCTGCATTCATAAATATAAATATTCTGTGTGATGTAGTACTTTTTGTGGTTTTTTAACTGCTGGTCTACACATATTAGGGTAGTCTAATGATTTTAAAATGTTCTGAGAAATTGATGGGTTTTGTTTTGCATCAGATCATAAGAATTGCAGAAAGAAGATAGTCTTACCCTTCCTCATTGCTATGCTTCCCCCTCACTACATGCCTGAGTTGGCACAGTATTTATGCAGTTGTTCAGGGAATGGAATCAAGGTTGGCAGGGGGAAAGGAGTGGATTTGTTATTGATCAGACTCCCTGCAGCTGCATAAATGTTTTTTCTGACACAAGAAAGGGACCAGAACGTTAGTGGGAGCAGCCTGGGAATGTGAGAACTGCCTCCTTCAGCAGCAAACTATAAAGCATGACTACAAAAATTTCAGTCCAGTTTATTTTAAAAGACATGTGGAAATGACTATAAAAATCAGTTATATAATTTTTTTTGTTCCTTGTTTTGTATTGGGCCAATATCAGAGAGGTGGCTGGTCTGCTAGCCTGTGCAGCCTGCTCCTAGGAGTCCCTAAAATACTCAGCGCTGGTGACTTCTGACCACCCTGGTTCCTCTGTGCAGTTCTCAGATTTATTCATACATACACTTTATTTATGTATATTTTTATATGTCTGTGTGTCACATACATATATAAACTATTGTTTAAAGATGCAGTCTAACTACTTGTAAGACAATGATGGGGTGCAGAGGTGTGGAATATAGAGGTTGTAGGTGGTGTAGAGATGCATTTCTCCATGGCCATGGATAGTCTCCAGCTACCTGTAGGAACCTAATGGGGTCAGAGGTGGTGTGTGGTACAGATACGGTGGTGTAACAGTGGTGCCTTTGCCCATGACTGTGATAGGCTTCCAGCTGCCTGTAGAAAAGTCATGGGGTGTGGAGATGAAGGGGGCTGTGGACATCCCTTTGTGCTGAGCTTCCAAATGCCCACAGGCCCATGATGGAGTAGGGAGAAGGTGCATGAGGCAGACATACCTTTGTCCCTGGCTGTAGAAAACTTCCAGTTGGTACAGAAAATAGAGAGAAATGAGACTCAATGACCAAACCAGTCTTTTTACATCAGACATCTCATGCCTCCCTGCCTGGGGCTCTCCCATCTTTCCAGTTTTTCCATCCTTGCAAGAAGAAGCAAAAAGCAGTAAGAGCTGATAATGCTGTGGAGATAAACTAAATAAATGTAACAAAAATTTAAAGAACAACAGCTCAGCCAAGTTTTAAATAGAAGCAGCAGGCCCTATCTACTGCCTGGTTTTACAGACTTGTGCTGCTGAGATTTGTGGGTTTGAAGGCTAAGTTCTGGTAGAAAAGTGCTTGTCAAGTTAACTGGAGGAAGTATTTCACACATTTGAGATTAAAGACATGTCTAGTGCCAAGCACTGCAACCATGAGTCGCTGATTGCACCTCTGGGTACATCTCTGCAATTCCTGCAGATCATACATCTTTTTCCCTGACAGGAGCCAGAGCTTTTGCAGGGAGTGTCCTGTGCTTCCCACTTAGTTAGACACTGGAATGAAATATATAAACTAACTTCCATCTTCCTGGTTCCTTGCAAAAGTATTAACATCCTCTTTCACAGACAGGACCAGAAGCAATGGGCACAACATGAAACAATGGGAGGTTCTCTCTGAACACCAGGAAACAGTTTTTTACTCTGAGGGTGACTGAGTGCTGGCAAAGTTGCCCAGGGAAGTGGTGGAGTTTCCATCTTGAGAAATATTTAGTAGCTGTCCTGGGAAACTGGCTCTCAGTGTCCCTTGCTCGAGCAGGGGACTTGGAAAAGATGACCTCTGAAGCTCGTGTTTCGTGAAATAAAGTCTGTTTCACATTGTTTATAAAAACTGTACAAAATCTTCCACTAAAATAGAAGTAGTGAAATTAAAGCCAACCAAAGGTATTCCCTTGTTTCCTGAATGCAATCTTATGACCTAAGGAAGAGCAGGGAACCAAGTGAATCTGTGTGCTGTGAACTGTCTCAGATTGCTGAGCGTTGCGGTGATTTCTGTGTGGATTGGCACTGGCCATGCTAACACAGTGTTTGCTGGAGGCCCATTTTGTACATTATGTTCAGCCTTCCTGTCTCAGGAGCTCACTGCTCTTGTTAGTTCAAAGTGTTCGTGGGGTGGTGGTTTTGGTAGCATGATGACCTGAGCCCAGTGTACATGGGTTGTATGATGCATGGGGAAGATACAGGGTTGTTGGAGGCAGTATTGGAGCATTGGCTTTGGTGCGTGGAATAAAACTGTTCCACACTTCACCTCAGATGGGCAGAATAGATGTAGACTGTACCTAGTATGTTCTTTCAACCTGGCTTCCTCCATTCTTGTGAGCTCCCTATCAGAAGATGCTGAAAGTTAGGGAGGTGTTGTGGCACACTCAGGGATTAGGATTTGGGAACAAAACAGGACAAGACAAACTCACAGTGTAAATATATCCCCAGTGGGTTGACAAAGGACATTATGTAGGGAGCGTTCCACCTCTTAAGTACAGTACCTACAGACGTATGTAGAGGCTGTGGCTGACTACTATCACCTTTCTCTCCTCCACTGTATTAACTAGGATGAGTAACTGCTTGCCTTTAAGCTTTTCACATTAAAATGTTGGTGAGATTGCTGATTAGAAAACAAACTTTTCTTGCTTAACAAAAGAAAATAAGAACATATGATTTCTAAGAGAAATTGTAAATGAGAATTTGCAAATGCCACTGCTGATCTTGTGTGTTTAAGGTATCATCTGTGCCATGAACAATGTTCCATTTCTCTTTGTTAGGAGTTCCTACAAGTAGATACTTCAGTATGTTTGGATCTTAGGGACTGACCCTGATTTTGTTTGGGGGAAAAAAACTAAACAATTGCTGATTAAAAACCAAAGGCTGGCTGACAAAGCTTAATGAACTTGATTTTTGGCTGGCAGATTCACTGTATTCTCAGCAAACTTGAGACCTCTTCTTACCTTCTTCCAGGCAATATATGCAAAGAATATCTGCAAAACAAAAGAGATGGCTATGAGAGTTACAAGCTGACACTTACGCTGGCAGGATATTAGCTTTGAAACCTAACTCTGGCAGAAAGTATGTATTGTTAATATGTTTGGGAGTGAAAAAACTGAGCTAAAGACTCTGTCCTTTAATTCTACAATTGTTTCAGAGTATGTATCCTAATGAGCTACAAAAAAGTGTAGTACTGTCTCAGTAGGCAACTGTGCAGTACATGGAAAAATGAAGATAAAGAAGCATAACACTGAATTCAGCAGAGAATGTATTTCTTTGTTAATAAAACCTTAAGCCTTTCTTAAACATGTTGTTGCAGAGTCTTAATGGCTACACTGGACTGCTGTGGGATATGGCCCCAGAGCTCTGCCCTACATCTGATTCTGACAGTAAATTTTTTTAAGTAATTGTTTAAAGTGTGTGTTGCATCCCCAGCAGACTCATCCTCTTTTCTCTTAAAAGGCATTAAAACTCATTTAAAATTTAAGTCCACAGGACCACTAATATTAAGTTATGTAACATTCCTGACTGAGAACTAAAGTCACAGACAAAACAGGTAACTTGCGAAACACATTTTTTACAGTCTGCCAGGGAGGTCATGGAAACTCCATCTCTGGAGACATTCAAAACCCAAGGGACACATTCCTGTGTCACTGTTCTGGGTGACCCTGACTTGGCAGGGGGGTTGGACTGGATGATCTCCAGAGGTTCCTTCTAACCCTAACTATTCTGTGATTCATTGATTTTATGAGGACGTAGTACTACCTTTGTAGAGATGGCATCTATGTAAATTAGGTAATAATTTTATGGGAAAAAATAATGCATAACTTTTTTGTTTCTTGTGCTCATGTAAGTGCAGGACTGTGTTCAGACTCTTCCCCATGCAGCGGCCTGTCTGTCTGTATCCCAAATGTTTCATGTTGACATTTTTTTTGTGACAGGGAATCTGAAGTACTGAAGGGCAGGTTCTGATAGTCTCATTCTCTCTGCCCAGCTTGGAGTAATGCAAAACCCCACTCTCTGTAAGAATGAGCCTACTTGAAATGGGATAGAAAAATATTGTCTGACCTCTGGTTGCTCTTTACTTCACATGTATCAAATGACAAGCCTCAAATCTATTTAAAATTTAAGAATCCTTCACAAATTCACATCTTAAAATGGTAGGTTAATGTCTGTGAGCATGTTTGTCCATACTGCAGGATTGGGAAGGAAATAGTTAAGGGCAGAGCTGCTATTCAGGGGGAAGTAAGCAGGCCTGGGGAAAGGACCAGCAGGGACATTAGCTTAAATTCACAGGCTGCACTTCAGGAGGAACCAGCTGTAGCAACATAAGCTGGGGCTGGGCTCTGCTGAAAAGGCCCTGTGAGTGTCTGTAGACAGCATGCTGAACAGGAGCCAGCGGCCTTCCCTGGCAACAGAGGAGGTTGACAGGATCCTGGGTCATTGTGTGGAAGGAATTATCTCCTGTTGCTCAGCACCGGTAAGCCTGAATCCAGATACTGTGTCTGGGTTTGGGCCCCCAGTACAATATATATTGTATATATACTGAATATATACTGAATACTGACAAACTGGCTCATGTTCAGCAGAGGGGCTGCAAGATTTTTGAGAGGCTTACTGTTTTTTTGGTCTCTTTCAATAAAAAATGGTGAATTAAAGTATGCTAAAAAAATTGTATATGGGCAAAATATGTTTGGTTCTTCAGTGTTATGAGATTATCTTTTTAATTCATAACAGAAAAGGATAGTGGTTCTTACCACTTAAATTTACATTTTATTTGTCCTGTTTCCTCCTTCCTCTGGTTGAATGAACTGCAATCATTTCAGCCATCTGAATTCATAACTTGTTTTATTAACATAAACTGAAGTGGACACCAGTTTATATTGTCAGACAAGACAGGGAACTGAGGTGTCCCAGGAGTAAACTTACTGCCTCTTCAGTTGCAGCTACTACTATGGTCAAGGCCTCTGAAAAAAGGGGGCAAGCAAACAGCAGAGGATGGTTAACAGCTTTACCTTCCTCATCTGAAGTAGCATAAAGCTGAAACTGAGCACACATTTCACAACACCTCATTTGTGAATCCCCAACCAGTTTCTGAGAGTTAGCCAGATATTGGAGTTTCTATCCCTTTACATTATTCACCACACTTTCACCCTTTCTTCCCATACTCTATGTACTATTTGAAGATAATGGTTTACACTTGATTTTTTTTTTATAATGCCCAGTATTTACTGTCTCCGCGTATACAACTGAGGATAGCAAGGTAGGATGGGGCTGGACTACACTGTGTTATGTTCTTCTGTTGCCAACATGTTTAGTTTCTCTGCAGAGCCTTCTATTCCTTCTCATTTTTTAACTGTTTTTATCTCACCAAAACTAAGTTTGCTTTTACATTACACTTTGCATACTCTGCTCCCGAGTCTCCTCAGTAAAACTAATATGGTTGGTTTTCAGTACTCTTTCAGTGCTAAGTGCATCACTAAAGTATCCAAGCATCTGTTAACTGATGCAATTTCCAGGCTTTCTAAATGAGAACGGGGCACAAAAAAAAGGATGGGTTTTGATTTAATTGCAGCCTCAGAAGTTTAGGATTTGGAATCAGTTAATCTTCTTCTGAATAAACTCATATAGTCAAATAAGAGACTCATTCAAATCAAAACTTAATTTTAGCGAAGTGAAAGAGAAGATTTTTCTTCCACTGTAAGAGATGATCCCAGTTAATTGGAAGGAGTACATGTATATAATTTAATGAAAGCCACTGTAGGTAAGAAGGGAATAGAACAGAGTAGGCACACCTTTTGCTGTTGATTCCTAAGTTACACTAAAGGGCAAATTAATATATAAATAGACTACCAACTTTTCTTGTTCACCAATAATTACTTCCCATGAAAGCGAAGAAGAGAAAACCCACTTAAGTTCTCTTCTCTTATTCCTGCAATGAAAATCCCTAAGTACTGTTTTGTTTCATGTCTCTCTCTCTTATTCAATGTATCCCTCATGAAACTGCTAAAACACTCAATTCCTTCTTCTCTTGCCATGTCTCCTCCACCCTCTGTGTTTTTTTATGCCTTTGGATATGGCTTTTCATCTTTTTGTCTCCTTCAAGTTTCTCTAGAGTCCTGTAATTTTACAGAACTCTTTAACAAATTTAGATAATATGTAGCATTAACCTTTTTTTGATGCAAAAAATATGCTTAAATTTCTGACACTAATCATATATTTAAAAGTGCTGTAATAATAATAATAATAATGTCACTTGCTTGCTCAGATCCTAGCTTTGGGACCTTTCATTTCTTTCCTAGGTGAAGCACATATGATTAGAAGTGAATATAGTATCTTTAATCTGTTGAAGATTTTACTATCAGAGTACGAGTGCACATACAGTTTGTAAGAGACCGCTTCCATTCATGCTGGCACATCAGACACAGTATCCTCAAGCTTTTTCTGAATATCATTCCATCTTCAGCTCTGCATTTCATTTTTGCCCAAACTAGTAACATGAATAGGGAATTGCTGTCTGGCTCATTGTTTCCCACAGGAGCCAGAGTGGGAAACTTCATAATTTTTTCTGTTCATTACAAAACTATGTATTGAGAAAGCTGAAGATGTCCTTACTTGGCGTTATTAATACCAACCACGGTTTCACAGAAGACACAAGTTGAATCTTTCCAGTTCAGCTTTAAATGAGTGTGTTTACTTTACAAGTCTTCGCAGACAGGTAGACAAAAAGAAGAAAGGAGTGACAAAATCATTAGCAACCTCTAAAATTAACAGGAAAAGAAAAATAAGAAACACAATGTGCATTTAAAGGGTAAATACAGGCTCAAAGAATTTTTAAAGGCTTTTCTTCTGAAAACTGGGCCTCAGTTTTTCTTTATTTGTGAACTGAGAGCTTCCTGCTGGGCTTGTAGGAGTAACTCATGGTAGGCAGGAAGTTCTAACACACTACAATGTGTTGAAGTAATATCAACAACAGCAAAATAATGTGGCAACATGGGAGCCTCAGCATGCATTCATGCCAAATGGTTCATGTTGAAATGGAAAACACAAAGATTATTTTTCAGTAAGAAAAGAAAATCAATATTTTAAATCAATGCCAGTCATGGGGAACAGTGAGAACAAGTAACAAAAGACCACAAAGCACCTTTGAGAACACTCAAAAGAAAAATGCAATAAATATAAAGCCATTATACCAAAGTAAAAGCTTCTTTGGCCCACATTAGGATGGATTTACGAGTCATAATCAGAAACCATACTAATTTTTCATTTTGCCACTTCCAGCCACTTCTGTAAAATTAAGAAAACTTAGGTGACTGAGTCAAAGCTCTTCAAAAATACCATATTAGTGCCCATTTTTCTTGCCCACTTGTCACGGTTTAGTCTTACTTTTAGCTACTGTGCTGCTGTATGCAAGAGTCTCTTGCAGATCCCATATCTGTCCATGCATGTTAGTTCTGCTCTGCTGTATGCCATGCACCCGAGGATAGGCAGGGGGGCTTCTGGGAGAGACAAGAGGGGCATCTTGTCAAACCCAGCATCACTCACCTACCCGGCAGGTTACACATACCAAGGCACACTACTCACCAGCTGGGATTCTGGCACTCGTTTGTAAAACCCCTTTGCAGATCAGCTGTCACAGAAATAAAGACATGGTCAACCTCCTCATTTGTTTTACCTAATTGAGCAGTTTGGTGCAACCACCACATGTTTGTGTGAGACAAAGTGAGTTACAAAGGCTCTGCACAGAGCCTATAGGGTATCTCTGTCTGAATTATTGTTTGCTCTGACATAAAACCAGACCTGCATTGCTCCACACTCCATTGCAGTGTTCTGCCTCAGCTAGCAAGGTCTGACAGGGTGAAACCCTGCCCTGGTCTCTGGGAGTAAGCACCATTATACAAAGACCGAACTAGTAAAACCCAGCAGATCTAGCTGGCCCATGGGAAGTGGTTTTAGCTGGAAGTAGTTGGACTTGATGATTCTTATGGGTCCCTTCCAACTCAAGATATTCTGTGATTCTAAGTGTCTTCCAAAGCATGTATTCGGGAGGGTTTTTTGTTAACACACTGCATATAAATCAAGTAATTCTTTCCTCCATCACTCCCCGCTTTAGAGAGCTGGATATAGCTGTTTGCCAACTTAACACAGTCCTGTCTTATCAAAGTGCCTCTCAAGTAGATAGTTAGTATGTTTAAATAGCACAGTAGCCAGATCTCTCAGGGATGTATTTTTCCACAATAAGGAATGTGAATTACAGCAAGAAACCTATTAAGTGGTTTTCAAGGTCTACAGGAAATTTGTGCTTAGACAATAAATTGAACCCAGATCTCCAGAGTCTCTCTCTATTCCCTTAGCCGTTAGGATAGTTCCTTTCCCAATGCACAATATAGTGTGTTGAGGGACTAAATTCTAAATAACTCAATACACTGAATAAGTAGAGTTTCACCAAAGGACAGGCCCAGACTCATGCAACTGTTGAAACAGAACTTTTAATAATATTCCCTTTCATTTTTGAAGCAGTAATGTTTGCAGAGCCCAGAGAAGAATTAATAAAACCAAACTTACTGCAAATTTTAATTAAAATTATACAGGGCAGTAGAGAGTCTTGGCTATCTTTTACTAAGAACTCCATCCTTCACAGGATATTGAGTGACAATATACTTAGCTGAGAAAGGTCAGAAGAATGCATATTAATTGAATGTGTCCTAAAGGCAGGATATGTATTTTCCAATCTGATTAACTCTTTCCCATATTGAAATTTATGCACCATGTTCCTGAGGAACAAAACTCACCCAAACCCTTTGAAAATAGCTAACATATCTCTCACTAGAGTCTTAATACATAAAGAATGCCTTTAATATATTGCAAAAGCTTTAAATGCATGATTTTTTTAGGAAGTCTACATTCATTTTAGTTTGGTTTGATAGAACTGAAACAGTAATGCATGGTGAGATTAGTAAAGACGTTTGTGTTTACCCAGATTTTGAGATTTTGCCTTTTTTGTTTTTGCAGTATTTTGGTCAATAATGAGTATTTAATAAGATTAAAGCCTATTTGGGGTGCTAACTCAAAAAATAATACTTTACCACATTGCTTTCCTTTTGATTGCTTTGTTTGGATTGATATCCAGGAATGTCATAGATTGCCGGAAACCCTGCAGTGCTCATAAAACTAGCAGATAAACAATGCATTTGCCATGTCTTAAAACTTGGCCAGTCTCAGAAGTAGGCATATATAGATCATCCTTCTCTGAACTTCTGGATACCCATTTATGCCCTCATTCCCCGACTTGCACTCTAGCAGTAATTCATTTAGGGACTTTCTGAAGTGGATGTTAAATTTAGGCCATTATATTTAGTATCCATTGATGGATTTATCACCTGTCTACTTGTCTAGCCTTTTTTTGAACCCATTTATCGTTTTGGCTTCCAGAACGTGTTCGTAGGAAGAAGTTACATAAAGTAACGATGCAGCATTTTAATTGATTACAGTTGCAGATTAACTTAATGATTTTCCTGCAATTATGCAGAAATAACACAAAACAGTACAAAGACTATTGGTTCCAATTTTGAGATGGGTGCTCAGTTTCAATAAAACAAAGAATTTGAAACAACAAAACTGGACAGTCAGGAACACAGGCTGTTGTAACATACAATCAGTAACAAGAGGAGGGAAGGTAGGAGTGTCTGAGGACTATAAACACCAGCCATGGGACATGGTTGCTCTTTGTTTGTGCCTGTGTATACAAATAGAACTCCCAATGCTGAGGAAACATCAGAAAGGGAAATAGACTTTGCATATCGGTAAGGACTGTTATAAAAAGACGTCTTTGTATTTGGTAACAGGGCTGTCATTTGTAAGACAACTTCCAAATCTTCCCATAGGTAACATTCTGGCATTAACAAATATTAATTAACTTAATGATTATTAGATCTCTACTGTAATTTTGTCTATGCTTTTATTTCTCTGCTATTGTATACATTCACCAAAAAGAAAAGTAATTTCTTAACAAGAGGGATGCAGAATTGCATGCATATTTCCAGTTTGCAAGGTATACAGCCTCCCTCCTGATCTCCTTCCTTCCTCTCTTTCTTGCCTACCTGCTTTTTTCTTTGTAACTATTATACCAAACTACATGTGTTAACAATGAGTTAGACACAGTTCTTTTGTGTTCGTAGTTTCTTCTTCATAGCTTTCCATTTACTTGCTGAACTGTCCGTTCTTGTTCATTGCAACCGAAGTAAATTACTAGCCACAGTTTGTAGCAATATAATTCCCAAAACTAAACAAAAAAAGAAAGAAAACATGTTATTGTTCTCCCTGATTTGCATTTGAAAAAATAAAGCATGACTTACTCAGTTTGAACATGTAATTTTCCTGCAGACTTAAAAAGATTGGAATCACATCAAAAAGACAAAATGGATAGGTGTTTAACTGTGATTAAGCTTATAAAAGCATAGTGGTTTTCCTTGGCAATAGTCCTTATTAGAGGAGAGTCTGCTGCAGCAGAAAACCTGGTCACATTAGGCCCTTGGCATCTTCTACAGAGATTTTGGATCGAGTATTTTGAATTTATCTCAGCCAGTAGGTTTTCAAAACCCTTTGTATGTCAGAGTTATATCATACAATCGTTGAATTGTTAGGGTTGGAAAAGACCTCTAAGATCATTGAGTCCAACCATTAACCCCACACTGCCCTGTTCACCTCTAAACCATGTCCCTCAATCCCTCAGGGTTTTTTTGAACATTTTCAGGCATGGTGATTCCATCACTCTCTTGGGCAGCCTGTTCCAATGCTTGACAACCCTTTCTGTGAAGAAATTTTTTCCTAATACCCAATCTAAACCTCCCCTAGTGAAACTTGAGGCCATTTCTTCTCATCTTGTCACTTTGGAAAAGAGAGTGGTCCCCACCTCACTACAGCCTTCTTTCAGGCAGTTGTAGAGAGCAATAAGGTTTCTCCTGAGCCTCCTTTTCTCGAGACTAAACAACCCCAGCTCCCTTATAAGACCCTTCCCTAGTTCTGTTGCCCTTCTGTTGCCCTGTGTTCTGGACACACTCCAGCACCTCAATGTCTTTCTTGTAGTGAGGGCCCAAACCTGAGCACAGGACTTGAGATGCCACCTCGCCAGTGTTGAGTACAGGGGGAAAATCACTGCCCTGGTCCTGCTGGCCACACAATTGTTGATACAGGCCAGGATGCCATTGGCCTTCTTGGCCACCCGGGCTCACTGCCAGCTCATGTTCAATGGCTCTGGACCAGCATCCCCAGGTCCTTTTCCACCAGACAGTTTTCCAGCCACTGCCCCAAGCTCTGAAGTGGTACATGGGGCTGTTGGGACCCAAGTGCAGGACATGGTACTTGGCCTTGTTGAACCTCATACAACTGGCCTTGGACCATTGATCCATCCTTCAGATCCCTCTGCAGAGCCTTGCTTCCCTCCAGCAGATCAACACTCCCATACAGCTTGGTGTCCTCTGTGAGCTGACTGAGGGTGCACTCAATCCCCTCATCTAGTTCATTGATAAAGATATTACACAGGACCGGCCCCAACACTGAGCCCCAGGGAACCCCACTGGTGACTGGTTGCCAGCTGGATGTAACTCCATTCACCACTACTCTCTGGGCACAGCCATACAGCCAGAAGGACTGGCTGACACAGTTAGTCAAAATCTCTGAACTTCTTGGGTTTTGATAAGCCTGAAGTAGAACCTTTTGTGTAGGCCCTGATTTTCAAATGGTTCCCCAGAAAACCTGCTCCAGAAGTAATAAATTTTCCATAAGGAATTTTTGTAAGTTTTGACCTTCTTTTGTACAGGTCTGTACAGATGTGTTGGGTCTGGCTGAGGTGGAGGTAATTTTCCCCACAGCAGCTCTCATAGTGCTGTGCTTTGTTGGAAAGATGTTTTAGCTGCTACTGAGCAGTGCTCACACAGCATAAAGGCTGTCTCTCCAACATTCTCCCTTTGCCAGTAGGCTGGGCTGGGCATGATCTGGAGAGGGTACACAGCCAGGACATCTGACCCCAGATGACCAAAGGGATGTTCTATACCATGTGATGTCTGCTCAGCTGTAAAAGCTAAGAGAAAGGAGAGGACACACACATATTTTTTATTACAAAATGTGTCTTTTAGAGAAACTGCTAGGCATGCTGAAGCCCTGCTTCCCAGGAAGTGTCTGGCTTTCACCAGCTGAAGGGAAGTAGAGAGTTGTTTTCCTTTGCCTCCACGTGCAGCCTTTGCTTTTACTTTATTAAGCTGCCTTTATCTTGACCAACAAGTTTTTTCTCTCTCTGCTCTTTCCAACTAAGAAGGGGAGTGTAGAGTCGCTTAGTAGTAACCTGGCATCCAGGCAGGGTCAATCCACCACAAGAGTTCACCCATTAGGCAGTGACATTGAGTTCTTACAACATCATGGTCAAATTAATAAACCAAAAATCTTCTACAATAAAAATATGCAGATTGTTTTAATATTTTTAAAGACTGCTTCAGTTAAGTGTTTTCCCTTTTTTTTTCTTACTTCAGTCTTTGTGCTTTGACCTAAACAGGCAAAATATACCATTTTTCTAGCATTCTTTTTAGCAATGGACTTCAGTGCAGATTGTACTCATAATTTGTACACACATGAGCATCAGTGGATTATAGGAACTATCCAGTAATACCACTAAAATTGAAGTTCAGCTGAGATTCCTTTAGAAAATTTTACTTCTGGGGTTAAATATGTCCAGTGTTTCAAATCCTATCAAGCTGAAAACAGGTATTTAAATTGTCATGTGGCGTTTTCTGTGCTTAGCACAATTAGAGCAATCAAAGTGTTAGAAGTACCAGCAGGAGCAGCATGGCTTCTTTTGGAGCTGTAACTTGGACAACAAATCTGAGCAAAGTGGAAGACTGCAGAGTCTTAGAATAAAACTAGCAGGATTTTGGTTTTGGTTTTTTTGCTTCATGCGGGTTGTTTTACCCTGCAGTATTTTCCATATTTCCAATATTTCACAAAGAAAGGTCTCTTTTCACTAGGACTGCAAAGAACTACAGCTCTTGTAGGTTATTAGTTTGTTCTTTTTAGAGTAATTTTTAGATTTTTGAAACCTTTTAAAGCAAATGACTTTGTAGTATCTTTTTGTTACTCTTGGGGTGTCTGAGGCGACTCTCGAGAATCAGTGTGGTCCTGACTCATCTCATGTGTTTAAGCCCCAAGTGGTAGGACCATAGTGACACAGAACCAATGGAAATTAATGGACACTGCCAGAGGTCAGTGGAGGATCTGGATCCAGTGGTGCCCATCACTCTACAGACTGCATCGGACTGCAGGTGTTTACCTTCCTATTTTAGGTGTGCCAATGTTTTTGGGTAAATCACTAAAGCCAAAGTCTGTACCTCCTCTGTCTTCAGTAGGCCTTAATAATGTATTTCTGATGTGTAATTTAAAGCAAAATTAAGTCCTGCTTCACCAGACGTGCAGGTATTTTGCATTTATTAAACTCTACTAAAATCAGTAGAAGGTACCTAGAGTTTTTAAAACCACATTTTCCTATGAGTGATTTCATTCACATAAATGCAGCTGTTTTACAGAGAAGTATTTGCAGTCATGTCAAAGTCTACATCCTTTATCCTTTGCAAATTTTTAAAGTAATAGCTAAAGAGCAGCATCTTCACCTGCCCTATGCATTTTAACAAGTTGAAGGCTGCAGTGCTATACAGTAGATTTAGATCTTCAAGCTGATTCCCTCACAGTTTTGCTTCCCCTTCCTGGAATTCCATTTCTTTCCTACCCTTACTTCAGACCTTTGAAAAGAGGATCTTTGAGGCCCAGCAGGAGCAAGGAGGAAAGCTAGCAGTGTGGCATATGGACAAAGGTGACTGGCTTTCTTTGTGTTTAATGGATGCGAACAGATAGCACATGTTTGCAACCCCTTTTTTTGGCATAAAAGTACTTTGATTTCTAGCCCTAGATTTAGTTTTGTATTCAGGGTAAGTATTTTAAAGTTTTAGCTCTTTTTTTTTTTAATCTGTTATTTTAATTCTTCTAAGGAAAAAAAAAAAACCAGTCCTTTAACGTTCTTGTCTTAGAGCTTTCAGACAATGTATGAAACTGAACTGTCACAATAGGAGTGTGCATTCCCTTTTACAGGAAGGGAATATTTACCTTTATTTTTCTAGCTAAAGGATACCTGGCCTAGACACCATCAGACATGGACTATGGCCTTCTAAACTTCTTTCTCCAGAACAGATCAGTCATGCCCCCTTTACATAGTGCTTGTCCCTTTGTCTGTTCTGCATCCCCATGGCATCCCTGTGTCTTTCAGGCACAATTATTTCTCTTCTGAGTATCCAAAATAAATTAAGGGTAGTATTGGTGACTCACCAGAATGATAATGGTATGATGCTGAGGTCATGCACTGCATGCTCTCAGGTTTGATACCAGGGTGAGTGAGGTCGTTCAAGGGTGCAAAGACTTTTGTGATATTAGACAATTGTACAGAATGGAGGGAGCCATGCATGGCTGTTTTTTTAAGGAGAACTATCTGAAGAGGTCCAAACCAGAGCCATGCAGGCAGCTGACAGTTAAGCAGACAGGCCATCAGTTTTTGTGGTTGCTTCTTGGCTTTCATTTCCTTAATAGAATAAAAGTACCAGATGGTAGCAGAGGATGAGTTTTCCTCAAATGAAAATATTTTAACAAACTCTTTCATAACACAGAGGCAAAAACAATACAGTACAATACATAGACACAGAAAACAAACATCCCTCGTTGTTAATGATAGGTATTTTAAAGGATTGAGTAGAGAGGACAGAAAATTAGGATAGGGTGGAGCAACTACAATCATTACAAGAAGTAATGGATACAAAATAAAAGAAGGAATATTTAGATATTAAGAAGAAATTTTTCACTATGAGGGTGGTGAGTCATTCAAACAGGTTACCCAGGGAGATTGTGGATTCCCCAACCCTGGTGGTGTTCAAAGCCAAGTTGCATAAGGCCTTGACCAACCTGGTCTAGTGGGAGTTGTCCCTGCCCACAGCTTGGGACTAGATAGTATTTAATATTTAATACAACCTCTTAACATTCTATGATTCTATGATTCCATGATTAAGAAAAAAATTTATGGCTATGAGTAAATGTTGTAGATTCTGCGGAAGAGTTTGTGTGGTAGCAGGAAAATACCCTCCCTGCAGCCATTTGCAGGCCAAGCTGGACAAAAAAGCTAGAAAGTAATTTTGCATTGGTAGGGATAAGAGTATGGTGCAGCAGGTACTCCTTTTACTCTCTTGTGAAATTAACCATCTTTCAGTGGTGCCCAGCAACAGACAAGGAGCGGCCATAAACTAAAACACAAAATGTTCTGCCCCAACATGAGGAAGAACTTCTGACATTGAGGTGGCGGGAACAGACAACAGACCTCTTCACAACAGAGGTTGTGAAGTCCCCGTCTCTGGAAACATTCAAAACCCACGTGAACACATTTCCTATGTAATCTGCTCTAGGTGATCCTGCCTTGACAGGAGGGTTGGACTAGATGATCTCCAGAGATCCCTTCCAACCCCAAAAATTCTGTGATCCTGTGATTCTTTGAGAAAGGCAAAAATTAATCACAACTGTAAAACCGGCACTCAGCTATGTTGGTTTCTTTCCCCAGCTTTGCCTTTTGTCTATACAAGGAGCCTTGGTATTTCCACCTCAGCTTAGTGCAGAGCTGTTACTTGGGCTTCCTTTTGTCAGGACTGTTGGCAAAACACTACCATATTCTTTCTTCATAAACAGTCACCAGTTGTTCCTATGGGCAGGAGTGGGCATTTAACTTACTTTAGATATTTAAAAATTATTTGTGCAACTAAGGCACAGAAGGCTACACTTAGGGGACAGAAGCAGACACTTTCTTTGCTGGTTGCTGTAAGGACTTAAAGATCGCAGTTGCCTCTCTCAAACACTGTTAGTGCCAAAGAAGGACTTTGCCATGAGATAAGAACAGAATGGAGCGACAGGATGGCCCTAACTCCAAGCCTGGCAGAAGTGAGGTCTGGCTAACACATCTTGTGTAATACATCCAGACAAAAATTCCCACTGTGGCAAACTGTAAAGAAACAACTGCTTGTAAACATATTGCTGCTCCAGCTAAGATCACCCCAGGTTATGGGACAGATGGCATCTGGGATCACTGAAGCACTCCCCGCCCCGAATATGCCTCCATGGATGCCTGGAACTTGGATTGTAAATTAAGCCACTGTGACAAGAGCTTGATATAAGAGAAAGGTGGTTCTACTGTCCAAGTGCTATCTCAGGCTTTGGGGGATGTAAACAAGTCTAGAGGAGAAGAATGCATCTCTGCTAATGGACATAAAGAATGCAGCCACAAGGAAAGCAAACCCAGCAACTGTACTGAAATCAGCTCTGACCAGGTAAAGAGTAATTCCAGAAGGGGGGAGATCACGATGACCAACTCATGGCCCATCTACCCAAGAAACTCACCAACCCAAAAGAGGAGAAAGACTGAGAATGCAGACTAATTAGCACTAGAGGCAAGAAAATCACTTAGCCAATACACATTAATTCTTTGTTTGGTAAAATGTGTAAATAGTGAAAATTTTTGAGTGACCTCAGGACCCCCTACCATCGAGAAGCCCAGGGTGAAAAAGAGCCGATGAGATGCTGCTGGATCCATGAGTGGTGATGGTCTTCTTGATCTCTCTCTCTTTCTCCTCTCCCCACCCTCCCTTCCCCTCTGTTTCTTTCTATCTCTCTACCTCAAATTTTATTGTTCAATAAAATCCATACAATTGACTTTGACATATGCTCTCATTTGCACCTTAATTCAGGCAGAGGCATCTCTTAATAATCCGATCTTAACAGTTGTGACAGATTTTTCCATTTTTATAGGCCCAGACCCACAACGTATTTAAATTGCAGTGTTTCAGGAACTCTCATAATTAATTTCCATAATCAGTCATTTTCATTGAATCTTCTTCACCTTATCCTCTGAATAGTAGCCTGAAACATCATGCTTTAAGTGCCATATATTATTTTGCCATTAATGCCACCTGGTGCATATATTGTATGGGGTGACATTTTATTAATTGCCCAGTACCAAGAGTGTATATAAATAATTTCCTCTTCTATGTCATAATCTTTGCAGAAGGTTTGGCTGAGGAAAGCAGATATATGTACTAGTGGGCTTGATTTCAGAAGGTGTTTTACTACAGGCACTGCTAATATAGCAGAGTTGGCAGTACTTGTGCTATGCTTCTTTATTTCTGGCCTTCGCTTCCCTGATCCTAGATAACTGAGAGGAGGAACTGAAACACTAATTAGTGAAAGCAGATTGTACATCCAATTCCCTCCCTCATCCGCTCCTTAGCTGCATAAACTTTTGCCATCCAGTCTGTTATTCTGTTGGCTCAGAACTATCATCCTAGATATCTCGGTTTTCTTCAATATCCTGTAAGCCATTTCTCTTTTACTGAGACTATTCATGGTTGTTTGGAAGAGAAGTCTTACTATTTTTACACTCAGTAAGTCCATTTCATCCTCTGCCCAAAGTAAGATTCTAATGCTTCATAGCACAGAAGCCACTACCAAAAGATCTATTCACAGACCCTAAATTCTTCTTTCTTTCTTCTTTAGCCAGAGTTCAGCAACCTTTGGTCTGTGCTGTCTGTCCTTAGCCAAGGCTGATAACCTCCACTGCTTAGAACTACTCTCACTCATCCATTTAGTTGCTGCCACTTAATCAGAACTTATAAACATGCTCCTCCACTCACATGCCTCCACATATACAGCTTTATGCATATCAGTCACTGAAACAGGACAGAAACAATGCAAACAAGTGGGAGAGCCCTCTGAGCAGGTTAGTTATGGGTGAACAATCTCATGTTCTGTCTCTGGAAGATAATCTGAACCATTTCTTCTGGCGGGTGTCTTGCTTTTCTGCTGAATTCATGCCTGTTGTATGCTCTGTGGAACCATGATAGCTCCTGTGCTGCTACCAGTGAGAAGGATTTCTGTGGGAGGAGGTAGCATTGTTTCTTTTTCAAGGATACTACTGAACATGCTTCACTTGAAGATTGCAAAGGATGCGGATGCAAAGGATGTGGATGAAGTCAGGCAAGGTGTAGCTTTATTACAGCACTGGTGTCTTCCAGTTTGTGTCAGGAGACTCTGAGGTGGCAGTGAGCAGCATCCTTCAAGAAGTGATAGGAGCAACTTCCTAGGGGATAGAGCAAATTGAGTGGAGTTTATTTTGGCTGAGAATGCTATTGAGTAAACTAAACCCAAACCTGCAGTCAAGATCTGCCTGCAATGATACTTGGGCAAAGAGCTGTGCATGATACAGAAATACCAACTTTGGCTTGTCAGTCTTACAGCTGAGTATTCTGAGGCAGGTTGTTATTCACTGATTGAGCTGCAAAAGAGGATGATTCACTGCTCCTTTTCTGGGTTTCTGAGAGGAAATTGATGGGGGATTCTCAGTGTTCTGCAGAGCTTAATGCAGAACCTGTCCCTCAGAGAAGAGGGGAATAGGGAAGGGCATGAGACTAGCACAGGTTTTTTTCCACTCTTCCTCCAGATTTTTTCCCTTTCTGTTTAGGGGAAGTGCAGAAGAGAAGCAATAGAAACCTGGCACCACCAAACTCAGTGAGAATTTTGCCACTGACTGCTCTGCAGAAGGATTTAATTTCTAATGTTTTAAATCTAGAACAATGGGTTTGTAGTCATTAAAAATGGTAGACTGAAACAAGACTACATATCAAACCATCTTGAAACAAATAAAAATACCAAAAACCCATGATGTGAAAAGGTCATGCACTTGCTAAGTGTTCCTCCTTAAAAACATGAAGATTTAGGGATGTATGGGAGAAACTAGCTGTTTATTTATTTTAGCTATAAATATAATGAAAAAGGGAGTTCCTTAAATTTACTTTACTGCTTATTTTTAACATTAAACACATTTCTAGAATACTGTCTAGTTGTCAGAATTAATGATGTACATTGGAAACGCCTCAGCAATTCCAAGAATTGCTTTCTATTTCATTACTTAAGGGGAACTTACATGCCTACATCCACTTAACAGCTTTGAAGCTCTTTAAGAAAACTCTTCAACATGTGAGTGTGCTTTTTTATAAACCGGTAAGGAACTTATATTGAGACAGGTAAGAGTATGTATAAGACTCATGTTGTATGCCACAAACTTATTTATTTTTGTGGATTGTGATTATGCAAGTGTATTCAAGAAAAAACATTACGGGCTTGCATGATCATTGAAATGACAGGATGGTAAACCAGTGTAGTTACTTTTGCAGATCACTTGGAAAACTGCCTGTAGTAATGCTGGCACTGAAGTTCCTTTTTCACATAAAAATCCCCCACATTTTGAATTAATGTACAGTTTAACCTGTACACACTGTTTCAGTTCAGAATTAATCATTATATGTATAACATGTAAGGTTAATCCTGCCAGTTGTTTAAAAGAATAATCAGATACTGTGTGCAAAGGGTGAATAATAGAATACAACTGCAGCTTAGAAGGGGATGTATGGCAGTGATAGATACCATTTTAATTTTAATGATTTTATTCTTTGCACTGGTGGGATACCAATATTAAATAGAAATTAATTTTAAAAATACTTAAAAGCCTTAGGGGTGGGAATGAGGGCAAGAATAGATAGCTATGCATAGGTGTGGTTGTACAGACATAGACATAGAAGGAACGGAATTCATTTGGCAATCTTATGAGGCTTACAATTAAATGTACTGATAGGAGTTGATCATCTTAGGCACTTTATAATCAGAAGAAAACGATACCAACAAGAGGTGATTCATGTAATTTTAAGACAGTCATTGATGATAACTCAAAACCTTGATCATTTAAATGTTAAGATTCCAGCTGAATTCACAGTGGAAATACTGAATAACAAATTGTGGCAGTGCATTTTCAGTAAGCCTTACTCTTCCTGTAGGTTTAAACCCCCATCATGGTGATAATGAGAAGCATTTGAGTTTATAGGCACACCAAATTTCATCTGCTTAAAATAAAACTCTAGTTAGTCACAGCATTAACTAGGTTGGAAAAGACCTTTGAGATCATCAAGTCCAAGCTATGACCTAACACCACCTTACCAACTAAACCATGGAACTAAGTGCCATGTCCAGTCTTCTTTTAAATACATCCAGGGATGGTGACTCCACCAGCTCACTGGGCAGCCCATTCCAGTGCCCCATCACTCTTTTAGTGAAGAATTTTTTCCTACTGTCTCACCTAAACTTCCCCCTGGCACAGCTTAAGTCTGTGTCCTCTCGTTCCGTCAGTGTTTGCCTGGCAGAAGAACATACAGGTCTGAAGAGTTGCTGCTTCATTGATATTTAGTAGAGCATATTAATTCAGTATTCTGCAGTAGATCAGTGACAAGAGTTCCCTTTAAAGAATTTCTACATTATAAAAATACACTGCAAGTGTATATCTTGTGATCTCTTACAAACAGTTCTTCAGTTTTGGATGTATCTGGGTTCCATAACTAAAGAGATGGTTTTCAAAAAAGACAAATTCCGTCACACTTGATATAATCAAAATGATATAAATCTATCACTTTAAAAAAATCTGGAATTTCTGTATTTTCCCATTTTTCAGGAATGACTATAAATGAAAGTGTTACTTAGTGATATATATTAATGTGATCATTTTTTAAAGTGCTATAGATCTTCTTTGGAAAAATAAAATAAGCTGAATGATTTTCAGATAAGAAAATCTAAATTTGCAGAACTTGCACCAATATTGTCAGACATGTTATTAGTTTGTTTTATCATTTAATTACAGCATACTTCTTTTCTAGAGTCCTATGAGATACCTTAGAATTCCACTGAGAATTATCAAATAAGAATTATATATTACAAATATAGGACAACAGCATTTTTCTATCAAAGGATATTCCTTTGTTGTTCAAAAAAATGTTTGATGCTCATATTTTTAAAGAAATCCTTTGAAGTTCACTTCAATAGAAACTCTTGCCATACAGAACAGACAAGATTTAGTTTACTAATTAGCTGCTTCGTTTTGATTTAGCACATAACAAAATCAAATCACAATTATAGATTTTTTATTAATTAAACTTTTAAAACCAGCCATGTATGTGCTGATGGCAAACTTTTAACCTGCCTTCTTCTTTTCTTTAATTTTCTTTCTTCTTAATTCCCAACCTGATTTAATGTCCTACGTTTTCAGGCAGACACTGCACTCACCAGCTGAAGAGCAGGAGCTAGAAGTGAGGCTCATACAAATCCTTATTGTAGAATGAGTTTCATGGCCTATGAACAGCAATTCCCCTGTGATTTCCCCCCAGAGTTCTGTCAAATGCTCTTACAAAGTTCACCATGGTACTAAACCCATTTTTCCTCCTTTGCTCTTATTCTGCTTTTCTGTCCTTCCCCTGGTGTGAACATTTCTTTAATCCCTCTCTATATGCTTTCACACTAAGAAAGTATTTCTGAAGGCAAAGTTCATAAAGGACATATGGGAATAATTTTCGAAAGAATGGGTTATAAGGAGAAGAGCATTTTAAGAGTTCAGGAATTTTTAGGAAAGTAAAATTATGTATTTTCATTACTCTCCCTTACTTAATCAACTTCTTTCTATCCATGTCTCTTCTCAGTATTGAGGAGATGCCCCAAAGTTTATAATTGTCATCCAAAGTCACACATTACCTTTACTGTGTGTCTTTACTGCTTGATCAATCCCATTTATTTTGTGTAATTCCATCCATTTCTAGTAGCATTCAGTGAAGCAGCTCTTGTTTAGGTTGTGTTAAAGCTGTCAGTATTACAAGTCAGCTTTACATGCAACTGAACTGCTCTTTTAGTTTGCTGGGTATAGATGAGCAGAAAGTAACACAGCTCTGTGAAACTGAAATGGTGAAAGAAGTCCAAAAAATTGTCTTGAACCCCTCTACACGCAACTTCCCAGCCTTCGAAAGAAGACTTGATAATACCTGCATTTGGTGCATCTGTTGGTTTGTCTTTTGTAGGACCTGCTTGGCTTTATGCCCTATGTATGACCAGAGTTATGAACCCTACACATTATTCTTCTTTCTTTTTATACGACATCTAAATTTTGAACTCTTCTTAATCTTACTTGGAAAAACATTCAAAAAAACCACTGGAAATTATGTGAATGTTTCTAGAATATAACCAGAAGGTTGCATTCTCCTTTGTCCTATGACTCCAGCATCTCCAGGAGATTTATGAGACAGGATTCGTGTGTGGTCCAGTCCAAATCCAACCTTAATATCATTACTTTTTTAGAAAGTGGGGAAATAATGTCTTCTGCTACTACCTGTGAGATGGAAGCAATTAAAAACAGTCAATGTATTTTCATTCTGGGATGCTACTGTGTTTCATTCAAGCCACATTAGTTTGAGCAGTCTTTCCATATCCTTTTGGTTAGACAGGTCTAACCACTGGTTTTACTTTAGTGAAGGAAAAAAGGATATCGCGGCTTGGCTGCAGTAAAGGTAGTCTGGCAGATGAAGCTGGAGAACAGATGCTTTGTAAGAAAAAGGGAAGTATAAAGCCAATCACTACCCCTGGCCCTCTGCATTAATGGCAATCAAAGTCTCTGATTAGCTCTGCTATCCCCCTGCCCAAGGGAATAGAGCTGAAGTTGTCAGCAGTTTCCAGTGCTATTTCAGTTAGGGAGAAATACTTCTATAATTCTCCTCTGTGTGTTAAATTTTGTTTGATTGGAAGCCACTTTACTAGAAAGTAGGTTTTGAGCCTAAGTGCAAAAAATATTTTCTTGCTTCTAATTATTCATCTGATCACTTCTTTAATGGAGCATTTGATTTGTTTCAAAGTAATCTCTGCTTTTTATATGTAAATCATGAGTTTGAGAGTGTGCTAATTAAATTATGCAAGGAAAATGCAAGGAAAAACTGTTCTAATCAAAAGGTGGAAATTCCATTAAAATGTTTGATATTTATTTATTTATTTATTTAGGCTTCCAAAGGAGGTAGCAATTGCCAGTCTGAATTATACTCTACACCATGTTCCCAAGACAAATGCAGTACATACAGTAACTAAGAAGATTAATGTACTCTGTGAGGCAAGGCATTGCAATCAGAAACCAATAATCAATATAAATGACCAGTGTGACCCAGGAAAAGATTTTCATTAATTACAGGTTATTTGGAGTTGTCTTAATTTCCTAATTGCAGAAACCAATAATAGATGCAGATGTCTAGCCTGACGCAAGAAAATATTTTCATTAATTCTGGGTGGAGTTGTCTTAATTGCCTAAAATACACATTTGGCAGTTTTTAGTTAAGAAGGGAAGTTATCAAAGAACTGAAGTATTCTAATTTTTCTAATGCTGATCAAGTACTTCTCTAAGTTTTAAACAGCTCAACAACACCAGAGCTGTGAAAAAGTGCTGAAATTTAGCTCAGCCATCTAAAGAATTTCAAAGCACACTTGTTATAATAATCATTGTGCTAAGATAAAGAGCTGCAATAAGTACCAACAGAATGTAAGGAGCTTAGCTGTGTATAAAACTTTTCCATGAAGGAGGGTTTTATCTTAGTGTATTTTCCAGGAAATACAATGACAGTAAGAAGTAATGAATGTAAGAAATGATAGTAAGAAAAATTGTTTCCTTCCATGAAGAATTGCTTTTTTAGAACCTCATTTTCCAGGTTCTCATGCTGTTTGTAAATACTGACAGCAAGTTGTCCAAAGACAGAACTGGATGTTTCCACATGTATATTTTGATGTTAGAAAAGAAATTTAGGTGGGCATATCTTTCGCTGTTTCCATGTCAGACAAGCAAACGCTTCCTTGAAGCATTTGGATTTATTTTTTTTCACCATCATTTCTTAAAAATGAAGAAAAGTGTTCCCCACGTCTCTTTTTTTTTCCTTTTCTTGTTCTTCTTTTCTGTTAAAATGTTGTATTTTTAGGGCTTTCTCAGTAGCTGGGAATTTAAAATAGTGCTTCATCATTGCACAAGAGATTGCAGACAAATAGAAACTCAGTCTCTGCTTATCATGAATTACTCTCTACTTTGTTTTTTTCATGAGCTCAAAGGTAAAGATGTGCCTTGCAGTCTTCCTAACAGCAGGATTTACATTTTCAGTCCTCCAACTCACTCTGAGTACTGTAAGCTTTCTCCTGCCTCCTGTCACTTTATACTATCAGCAGAACACCCACGTTAGTCATTCATGAGACATGAACACTATTGTGAGGAGAGCTGGGTTGCAGCAGATGTGGCTAGCACTGAGCCATGTCCCTACAGAGTGTGTGCAGAGTTAGTAGATACCAACTTTGATATGAGCAACTCGCTCATTGGGGTTGACACAGCCACAAAGCCACGCTGAAACAGAATCTGCACTGAGTTCTTGAGAAAGTGGTTTAAACTGTGAGAGGGCAAAAAGGGAAGGGAAGGCAGTGCATTTCACTACTCTCCAGCTCAGCTGCACCTGTCTTGGTGCATGGGTAATTTCCTAAAAATAGTGTCAAGAATTCTGAAGGATTTAATGATGATCCTAAGTACTAATTGCAGAATGATGTGTAATACTTACATTACGGTCTATTGCTCTTTCAGCTCATGAGTTACTCATTATAATAAGAGCAACCCTTTCCTTCATATTTATAAAGCAGCTAGTAAATGTACAGTACTGCAATAACGTAAAAATAAAAATTATTCTAATGAATTGAGAAATAAAAGGCCAAAGAAAACAGAAGCAGTGAGAATGGCTGATTCACACCTGGTTAATAAATGACATTTCAGAGACATGATTCTTGAATTGAAATGTAAGTGAAAGAGTAAGTAGTCTATTGAAGCAGTTTCAGGGAGGCCTTCCAGGTGAGATCTTCAAAGGCATATAATTCAAGGAACAAGTGTTAATCAAAAATTGTTGGAAGTGAAGTTCCTAGAATTGTAAAATGGGAAAGTTACAGAAATTTTGAAGGCATAGAAAACAATTACGGCACAAGTAGGGTCCAGATTCTTCCTAACGTCACTCACCCTCCTGAAATTTGGGGGAAGGTTGAAGCTTAATAATCAATTACTTGTCAAAATTATATTTAGTGTGTATCTGAAGGAGTGAGCAATCTATTATGTACAACAGCTCATAAATGGCACAGCTTCTAAATAGTAGCAAATAGATTTAGTATTAGAGATGGAGCTGTCTTGCTACAGAGTAAGTACAACATTATTACTTTTTTTTTCTTTTGTGGTTAACATACTTTCAAAATATAAATATGAAAACATAGGAAATGTCAACATTGTTGACATACAAAAAATGGAGGACTGTATCTAGAGGATTTGGCAACTATACGTAAACACAGATAATGCAGATAGTGAATCAGCCGGAGTTTTCAGAGGAGAAATTAGAAAATATAGATTAAAAATGTCAGGCACATCCATTATAAGGTGATTGACTGAAGGCAGCATCAGCAATTGGCTGTAAATTTGGCCTGTCCTCTAAGTGTCTATTTATATAAATGTATGTACATGCATACACATATTGGTTATATAACTATGTATTTATGTGGTGTTTATCCATAATGTGAGCAGCTGGGAGTGTTTCTATACCTCTTCCTGTACCTGAGGTTCACAAATTGGCTAAGCTTGGAAGGCAGCACAGTGGGACTTCTGGTCCAGCCTCCCTGCTCAAGCAGGATCACACTAGAGCACGTGGCACAGGATTGTGTCCAGGTGGTTCTTGAATATCTCCAGTGAGGGAGACTCCAGAACCTCTCCGACCAACCTGTTTCAGTGTGTGGTCACCCACACAGGTTAAATGCATTAAGGTTAAATGAATTTTAATATATATAAAATGCACTAAAGTTAAATGCATTTAGCGTTGTGGTTTTAAGCTAGTTCAGTATTATTTATTGTGAGAGGAAAAGAATTTGTGCACTTTCTCTTTGCAAATACTCTGGGACTAGGAAGCATATTAATCCCCATAGGACACATAGGTGATTAATCACACCTTAGTAGAGTACAGAGTGAATGTCCACCCTACAGCTTTGATGAAGTCACTAGATATAAAACAAAAATTAATTTGGCCTATTTAATTTCACATTTTAGTCATTAATTATTTTGACTTATATTTTCTGAATTGATCTATATTGCTATATTTAGGAAAAAGAGTTAAAACTTCATATTATTTGGGTTCTGTTTTGCATTTCATAGTATGTAGCTTTAGAGTAAATTACTGCTGAGGTGATGATATACTTATTAGCAGTTCTAAAAATCTGACAGGTAGGTAACAATTTCTGTGCATTGTTATTATTGTGAACAATTTAAGTAGTATTTTTAGATTTCTTTTATGTTGCAGCAGCTGCTCTCAATTTCTCTAAGTCAGATTGCCGTTGCTGAAAGGCTGCTTACTTCCTCTCTCTCTCTTCTTGCAAAGAAAATGACATACTGTGTTAGCTGATTTATAAACTGGTGAGGAGGAGGGTCGTTTAATTTCAAAGAAGCCATTTTTTCATGGATTTTTAGGGCAGAAGAGTCACCATTTTCTTTTTGACTGTTCTATTAGAAGTTTGTGGGAGGAGAAAAGTGGCTGTTGTTAGTAAGAGGCGTACAGAAGTGTATCTATGCTACAGCTTTATTCTGTTTTTGCAGGATGTGAATTAACAGGATGCAGCTAGTCTGAAAGAGGCATATGCAACACATTCTTTAGTCCTATAGCAGAAATAGAACTTTCAAATCTAGGATGTAAGGGAAAAAATGTATCTAATTTCTGACAGAAACTTTGGCTTTAAAGGCTTGGTTACTCAAAAAACTCTCTAAGATAAGAGTTTTTCATTTCTCTTCAGTGGATTTTCTATCATTATTTCAATCTGTTTACTTCCTAAGTGTGTGTTTTCTCATACTTTCTGTCTTATTGACTTTACTTTGTTCCTTTGATCAGAATTCAGTTTGCCTTTTTTAAAGTAGCTTTTAATTTTTAAATCAAAATTATCTATGCTAAAAGGCAGGAGAGTCTGTGTAAATATGACAGATTAATGTCTTGCCTGTATTTTCAAATATTACAGAGACATTTAGACTGTTGGAAGATAGTTCTTAACAACTGCTGATTTCTGTATGATTTTAGCTATACCATGTCATCTGAAACATTTGTTGCCTTAAAACATATTGTTGTAGCACAAAATCTTATGCATACCTATTGGAGAACATATTTGCATGTCCTGAAATGTTACCATTATTTAGTAATAGTCCCATTTCCAGCTTGTTTTGAGGCTGCATGGTAGGACACCCTTTAAAAACACAGATGCAGTGGCTACCTTAAGTTTTGCATCCTAATCAGATGAGGTAGAAGGTGGAAAGTGAAGCACAATAAAGTGAAACTTGTAGAATATTTTACAAGCCAGGACAGTTTACTGTTTATACTGCTCTTTCTGCCAGGCCAGTGCCACCTCTGCTGCAGCCAGAAAACATTTATAGAAAGGTTTCCAAATGCATATTCTAAAACTTGCAAGAGTTATGATGTTTGTGTTTTGGGGAGCGTTTTCCTCCCTTGACTATCACCTTACCATCTAAATTGTGTCCTGCAGCTGATAACAGAAGTTCTCTGTGCTAAGGTGATCTGAAAGTAACGTAGAGTTTCTAGGGAGATTTTTCATTGGATTGTGAATCTTAAAGGGTCTTTACATTCATCTCTACCACATCGCTACCCTAAGAACTTCCTCTCTACCATCATAAAAATGTTAAAGCAAGTGTCTGTAGACAGAGTTGCTGAAGAGCCACCATGCTCTCATTTCACTGGGACGATTGTCCTGTACCATGAAGCCAAGACTGCTTACCTGTCATCACCAAACATCTGAGCTGTGGCTACTGACTTGTTTCCTTTGCGGTATCTAAAAGCCACCTCTTCCAACATCTTTAAACTCATCCTTCACCATGTTTCCTCAATGAAGCTGCATTATTTGAATTCATCTAGCATTGAAGTTCCTCTCAAATACAGTAGATGGTATCTTAGATTTACAATGTTTTTTAATGTCCCATACTGATATATAACTGCATCAATAGAAGATATTAAAAAGCTTGTTCCCATAAAATTTCTGGTTAATGCTTAATAATTTTCAGAAATGTTCAGATTGCAGAGCATGGGAATAATTGCTGAGTTCTCCTCACAAGCATATCTTTGTCAGGCAGTCATAAAGTAAGTTGAAAGCAAAATGGTTTATAGAAAATCAGTTACATAGCTTGTAAAATGCTCTACAATGTACTGCAAACAAAAGGGAAAATTTTCTGCAATTTCACAATTTTGTACTTGCTCAGATGGCCATTAACCAACAAGATGAAAATCAAATTTATGCTATTCACGCTATGAATTATCTGTGATTAGCAGTGTATAGAATGTGATTTTCTAAAGCTTCTTTCATATTCAAGGTATCTTCAAGCACTTTGCAAAAAAAAAAGAAGGGACGAAATAAACACCATAAGTATACTAAACATGTATAGGAAAAAAAATTTACCCTTTTCTTTAGGCCAGGATTGGATCTTTGCTTAGTGACTCTCAGAAATCTTGTGTCATGGCATCCTAAAGTCAAAGGGGTTTTGCTATTTCTAGTCTTGTACATTATAATAGTTTGTGAGAAACTTGACATGTCCTGCTTTCAACATTGAATCAAGAATGACTGGCAATCATATTCCTTTCTTAGTGGTGTAAATTCTGTGTGTACACCTTAAACTGGCCCTGCTCTATAAAACCCATAATCCCTTTCTATGTATTTAGGAGTCATGGGCTGACCTCTGAAATGTCCAGAAAGAATGAGAATCTACTTACAGTACTTTCATTTTATTACTATTTGACCTAGTGTTCTCCAAGCTGCTGTAATGAACTTGAGTCAAGCTTTGTTAGCTCTTCTGAACAAGGTTTCTGTATTCTGTGATGCCCACATAACTCCAGCTAATTGGGCTTTCTGAAGTCATTGGGTACCATAAGATTTGCAGTGCTGTTCCAAAATGTATCTCCACACATCATGGTGACTCAGTGCATGGAGATAAGCTGGGACTCGCATTTGCCTTCATGTCACTGTGGTGGTAGGATCTAGGCTGCAACAGGCCCATAAGTAAAAAAGAACTGGAGTAGCACAAATGTAAGCTTTTCAGTTGCCATTCAGTAATATCACCCAACTCTTTTGTGCACATCTAAACAACTTTAACAAATCAAACTACTTTAACAATTTCTTTCTTTATCGACTTTAACAAATTTTAACTACCAGAAAGGATGGTCTTCCAGTAGGCATGTATAGAAAGGAGTACAAATAACATACAGCATCATTGTAATGATAGGTGTAAACATAACCACAGTGATCGTGTAGCCACTACAAGGTCTTTAAACAGCTATAGCTGGAAGCTTGGCTGGAATCTTTTAGCAGGATCTAGCTTCCTTGTGCAAATAGCAAAAGCCAATAAAGATGAAAAGGGAGTAAGAAGCTTGCTAGAGCCATTCCATTATAACACAGACGAGGAGATACTACTGAAGATAACACTTCATGAAGTGTTAAAGTATATCTAAAATATAAAGAAATACAGATACGACTGTATTTTTACCATTGATGAATGCACAACTCAAGAGTATCAAAATCTGAAAAAAAGCTGCTTACCCATGCAGTGATTATCAAAGTCTTTTAGTTAAATGATGTTTACACTGTTCATTAATTGGTTTGGTACTTTCAAGAGCTACCCTGCCAGTTTGACAATTATGCACTCTAAGCTTTTCACACACTAAATAGCCAAAATAAGCAAAGCTTTTCTACAGATCAGATCCTCACCATGTCTTGCTCAGTACCAATAAGTTTGAGGGCTTTGTAGGTAATTTTTTATTCTTCAAGATGATTTTTCGTCTTTTTTGTTTTCTTAGACCACCACCAAGGCTGTTAGTATTATCAGATGCAGTCTGAGTTTCTGTAGGTCTAAACTGAAACCATTGAGCCCTTTGAAGACACCTCTTTCAAGGTTTCACATGATAATATGAAACATCATCAGCTGGGTCAGTTTTGAGATAGCAATATCAGGGTAACATAACCCATGGGTTCTTTCATTATTAAGTCTGTCAGACCCCGCAAGTTTACAACATTTACCATCTTGCTTAGTAAGACCTATTATGTACTTGAAACAAAAATCCTGTATGAAGGAGAGTGACACAAGGAGTGACCTAATGTGCGTATCAAGCCCCCAAATGGGATCTAGCATTAAGAAAAGGTAGTTTCATATTCAGTAATTCCAGTTTGCTTAATGACTGCATTTTGCATGGACCACTGCTTTCCTGAGCCAGCGTCTGTGTGGCTCTGGCTGTGCAAAGTGGCAGCTGCTGTGGATGTTCTCCAGGGCAGTGAGCTGGCAAAGGCAAATTGATGTCATTCATCCTTCCTCTGCCGTGCAGGAACGTGGGAGGAGTCTTAAAGTGATGTACCCCATTCTGATACTACTGGAGTGACAAAAGACTGCTTTAGGCCATGCATTGTAATGCTCTGTAAGACTAAGTGAGCCAGGTAGTCTCTACCTGTCAGCAATTGCAGTGTCATTACTTGAGTTTTTGGGTGAATCCGGGATATGAAATACCGTTTTTCATTCAGAGTTCCTCTTCTGCACCAAGCATGTCCATTGCGTTGAATAAACACTCGTATTTTAGAAGTATTTTTTGCAGTCATGAAGTTCCCATCTGAGCACAAAACAAATCCTTGGCTCCTTTGTGTATTTCCAAACAATGAAAGAATTTGGATCATTAGCAGTTTGTCAGGTACTGTTTTTTATGGCCACTGCATCTTTAATGCACTGTGCCATACAGGTTCTTCAGTGTCCTGGACGCTGAGAATTAGCATCCTGCATGAAGTCAGATGCCAGCATTATAGGTAATTCATAGTAAATGTAAGAAATTCATCACTGTTGTAGTTGATTGATGTCAGCAGCAGGGCATTTCACTTGAGACTTCTTCAACATGTATAATCTTAAGTCAAATTAAATATTAGGTACAATTTACCATGTATTTGGCTGACAGCAACATCAGAACATTTCTTTCATCTCATTCCTACACAGCTTAAGAAACACACATCCAAGGGCTAAAAAAGGTCAGTAAATTAAACAAGAACAAAAATTGGCATTATGTGTCTTTTTTCCAGTTTGCATGAAGAATTTTCCATGCCTATGTGCCCTGAAAAGGACTGTAGTCCAAATGACACACTGCTGATCTGATGATCCAAAACGACTTTCAAGGCTTGGGCAAGAGCTGTGGATTAAATTCAGCTTTCACTTAGACCTCATTCCAAATACAGAAATATGTAAAGAGACAGTGAATTCTCATGGTTGAACCATTACACAGCAGAGGTGTGTCTGAATCGTTTTAAGGGTGCAAATCCAAATTAAAATTCTGTGATGCAGAAAGAACAAGCTAAGGCAGATTAGAGTAGGGGGAAAGCTGGACACAGTAGGTGTGTGGGTTAGAGTGCTGTGGTTGTTCTCCTAAAGATACAGCATTCTGTCTGAGAGGCCAACGGGAAAGCTGCTAATCATGCACAGCATTCCTGACAAGTGAGCAGCTAGATTCTGACATGACAGAAAAAATCAAGAAAAAGATATCAATCTGGTCTCCATGAACTGCATGAACTGGCCAGTCCTGGGATGTAAAAAATAATAATTGATTTTTTTTTTTTTTTTTTTAACTCGTCAGCATAGCGCTTTTGCTGTGTGTGCGGTGGATGTATTTGCTCAGATACCTCCACCTTGCTGGTCCTTTGTGCTCTCTGTTTCTCTGCCAGCACCTAGGTGCTTTTATTGTTCCTCACCACAGCTGTCTCCTAATTTGTTGCCTCAGCCAGCTGTTCCTGCCTTTACATAGCCTGTGCCTGGCTTGCATCCTGTCTGAGCCTCCTTCCTTATTATCTTAATGTTGAATCACATTATGCCAGTGTAATACTCTCTGTTAGCTAAATAGTCTCTTTTCAGTTTAATTGGGAAGGCGACCTTGACAACAAGCTTTATTGAATTCTACTGAAAAATAAAAGTGAGTCCAGAGAAGGGCAAGGACCCTGGTGAATGGGCTGGAGCACAAGTCTTACGAGGAGTGACTGAGGGAGCTGGGAATGTTTGGCCTGGATAACAGAAGGCTCTCTGTAACCTTATTGCTCTCTGTAACTACATGTAAGGAGGTTGTAGTAAGGTGGGGGTCAGCCTCTTCTCTGGGCGACAAGTGACAGGATGAGAGGAAATGGCTTCAAGTTGAACCAGGGGAGGTTTAAATTAGACATTAGAAGAAATTTCTTCATGGAAAGAGTTGTCAAACATTGGAACAGACTGCCCAGGGAAGTGGTGGAGTCACCATCCCCAAAATTTTTAAAAAAACACCTATGGCTCAACCTCAAGTGGCTATGGCACTTGAGAACACAGTTTAATGGTGAACATGGTGGTGGAGCTAGGTTAGACTTGATGGTCTTAAAAGTATTTTCCAACCTTAAGCATTCTGTGATTCTGTGAAACAAACTATGATTAGGATATTATTTGTTATTGCTATTTATTTTCCAGGATTAAATATGCCACTGGAAAATCTTTTTATGAGTGTCTGTTCTGGCTCTGGCCAGGACAAGATTAGTCTCTGCAGTAGCCAAAAGGGGGGCATGGCTAGAAGCTGGAGGGTATTCTATACCACCTGATGTCATTGCTGGGATCAGGGGCAAAGGGGTCTCTTGCAAGGAGGAGTCTTTTCCAGTCAAGTCAGTGTGGCAGAGGGAGTGCTCAGGTAGTGCTGATTCTGAACATTTTGTGCATGGCTCACTCACCTCTCTCTTGTATGCTTGTTATTAATGCTGTTGCTGTAACTGTTCATTTTCCTACCTCATTGCCATCTCCAGTAAATTGTTCTTATCTCAGGCCGTGATCTTTACCTTTTGTGCCTCCAATTCTCCTCTCCAGCCACCAGCAGGGGAAGGGGACAGGGGGAGTGAGCAAGTGGCAGTGTAGTTTGGAGAGTATCAGTGGCAGCACTAAATTGAGAAGTACCATTCCTAAATCACCACAGTGTCCAAAGGTACAGACTAGTGACAAAGTGTGCATATATGTACATGTATATCAAGACAGTTTATGCATTTTTATTTTTCTCATATTACCATTTTGCGACCCAGTGAAAGGAGATAAAAGTTCCTTTTGCAGTTTCACTTACTAGTTTCTTTTAGCAAGTACTTTCACAATTGAGACAGAATACTTCATTATTATGATGAAAATTTTGACACCATTAAAAATACAGTGTAAAATATGCAGAGAGACTAACTATCTGGTTAGAATTTGTTAAAAATGGAAATGTAAAGGATGACACCTGTTTTGAATCACACCACTGAAAAAAAATGCATGATTGATGCCAGTAGCCCTATCTTTAATTATTGTATTCTTATAGCTTGCCTTGTGGATTAAAAATAAGAGCAAGACCTTATTTAGCCACTACTTTAGTGACTTACCTGTGCTTTAGGTATTAGCCCCTGCTTGTTTTTTGGATGCAAGGCTTTATCTCCTGAACCTCCCTTTCTAGAATAGAATATACAACCCTTTTATGTCACCAGGGTCAAAAGGAAGCCGGCTTGCATGAGAAGGATTTGAGCTGTCTTCTGTCTGCAATGCTACCTGTAATTCACACAAAAAGTCCAGATATTAAGAGACAAGAGGCAATTCTCTCAGCTTGTATGCTTGTAAATATGTGCTTAGTCTCCATTCAGCTTCAGTTTAAGCAAGCTATGTTAAACTCCAGTGGAATTCAAGAGGGGATGAATTATTCAGTAGGCAGGCACAAGGCTTTGCTAAAAGCTGAACAAATACTAGTCCTTGCAGCCTCCCATACAGCCCATATTATGTTCTAATTTCATCAAAAAAGAAACACACAACAACCCTACATATAAACTCAGGAACAAATAAAAATGGCTTTTGCCGTTGTAAGCACAACTTAGACACAAACACAAGGAAACATAATGGTGCTTTACTTACTTATATTAAAGACTTGAACAGTATTGTTACTTGTGGGAGTTTGTAAAAAGTTATCAATATTAGTGACCATTCATTCAAAGGCGGTTCAGTGTAAAACAATGGTATATTTTGTCTGTTTGACTCTTGTTTCTACTGTGGCTGACCCAGTGAGGGAAGTGGTTAAGTTTTCAGGGTAAATCGTAAATCCATGGTCTTTGTGGTGGGGGCTTAGAAGTTACTTCTTTGAATTTCTGCGTACATCTTATGTATCTTATCAGTAATGTTTTGGCATCTCATAGATGTAAACTCCTGGACAGTGCTCTGTGCCTCTGTTTCTCTCCTCTCCTGTGGGGCTGCAGCAGAAGTGACACAAAGCTTTAAGTACACAGATGTGAATTATCTGTGAATACTTCATAGCCCATAGGCCCAGATGTGTATATCTACTATATGCAGATGTGTTTTATTCATTCGGGCAATAGTTTGACATCAGAGGAATCCCATAATACATGTGTTTCTTGAGCAAAAGCAATGCCCAAGATAGAATTGATGTTGCTTTTTCCTGAACAATAAGTCATCAAGATTTGCGTGAATAAATCATAACACAGGAGAATTAACCAGGGCCAGCTGAGTAGACAGACAGGCTCTTTATGCTTTAAAACATACTAAAGTAATGGATACCATATTAAATTGTAAACCTTCAGTAAGAAGTCAATTGACAAATAAAAACTGAAAAGTACAAAAAAATCCCCCTAACTTGCACATGTAAACCAGTTGAAGCAATATATTAAAACATATTTTAAAGATTAATAAATTAGAATCATATACAGAAGCTTCAGAATAACATAGTATTAAAGCTGATTATTTTTTGGCAATGTAATAGAGCTTTAAAATGCATGTGGTTTGACTCCTTTTGATGATAAAATTTACTTTTTCTTTCATAGAAAATGATGAGGTCATCTGTGTTTCATATGTTCATACTAAGCATGGTTGCTGTCGATGTAATTGTTGCTGCAAGTAATTACTATAAAGGAGAAAATTTCAAGAGACAATATGATGAATTTTACCTTGCTGAGGTGAGTATGCTGAAACAACTATCTGGGTAATTTTCAAGATAAGCTGAAGTAAAAAATGTGACTGTCAAGAACATTTTAGTATGTAATTTTTTATTCCCTTAAGCATTCCAAGAATACTTTGCTAACTTGTTCAACTTCCTCTGTCTGACAATGGCTGACAGCCCTATCTTACAACCTTTTGAAAGGTAATTTCCTCAAACAAAATGTTAGTGGTAGCGAGCTGAGGCTTAAGTATAACATCTGCAGGCTGCTGAGTTGCTGCTATCTTCCTCAAGTAGGAGGGTAACATTCAGAAGACTTCAGCTTTAAAAAGATGACAAAACACTGTATTTAAAAAATATAGTATAGAAGCTCTTCCTAAATCATCTTAATTTGGTAGATATACTTAGCTGCCAGAAGGTCCTTAAGCATAACCAAAATAGTGTTACAAATACTCCAGCTTCAGCAATCGCAAGAGCAAACCACCAAAGAAAAACATTTATGCAGGCCTGAATTTTTTAAAGGAGGAGTCTGTGCTCCTGAACCAGTGAAGTGGAGGTACAAGTGACATTCTGACAGGGAGCCTGCTTGAGTCATTAACTGGTCAAGGATCTTACTGTAGAGTATGCACTGGAGATCCTAGAACCTTGCATACTTGTCTTTTTAGTAATAATTAGTTCACGTAAAAGAAAAGAAAAAGTAGTTGAAATCTTTGGTACTAATGTACAGGCGAATCTTCAAATAAAAACTTGTTTTTCCTAAATCAAGTGCAATCAGTATTGTAGCATTCTTTATTAAAAATACTTATTTCCATGGGCACTGTGAATTGTTACTGTATCAGAGTAAAAAATCACCTGTGCTGAAAGATCACTTCTTTAACCAGTGCACCAAGATCAGTTCTCTGAAAGTGTTGATCACAGTTGCCTGGATTGGGCACGTCTACTTTATGCTTTCTGCAGTTTCCCTGGCTTCAATAGTTACACAGTCCTTTAGAGCCAGAGGGGCCATTCTTACACTAGAGTGCATGATAGCAGAATGTTCCTGGATGTTTCTCTGCTTTTGGTTGTTGTGTGGTTTTCTATGTCTAAATACCTTTGATATTCAGACTCACACACCCAAGTTTAAACCCTTTAGTCCATAACAGTGCAATGCTTTATGAATCTCCTATGTTTAAGGAAGGTTGAGTCAATACATATTTTTAATCTTAGTTTTAGAATTTGTATCTGATCTCTTAAAATTGTATGAAGCTGAGAGTTCACCAGTTCTGGGACAAAAATGAGAGCAAAAAACCCCGTTAAACACAGCACCAGAGTCCAAACCTTTAAAAAAGTGCAGATTATAGAGACAGCACTGCTGCATCATTCTATGTTGACTCTCATGATGCTGGGTATAGCTGTATTTTGTGTGAATATTGAGTCAGTGTTGGCACAGACAGCAATTACAAGAATAATTGTGAAATGTGTTGTCTTTATTTTGTCTCAAGTTCTAAGTCTATTTGAAAAACTACATGAACATGAAAATCATTATCCTGAAAATAAGACATTGGAATAAAACCTGCAAATGCTGGGTTGTCTTATGACACGCCCCACAGATCTGAGAGTAGAATTGAGGACAGAGAAACTCATTTTAATCTTCATCACGGTTTAACCCCAGCCAGCAGCTCAACCCCATGCAGCCTCTTGTTCACTCTCCCTCAGGGAGATGGGGGAGAGAGTGGTCGGAGTAAAAGTGAGACAACTCATGGGTTGAGATAAAAACGGTTTAATAGGCAAAGCAAAAGTCATGCACACAAGCAAAGCAAAGCAAGGGATCAGTCACCACTTCCCATGGGCAGGGAAACCATCTCCAGGAAAGGCAGGCTCCATCAGCTGTAACAGTAACTTTGGAAGACAAACACCATCACCTTAAACATCCCCCCATCCCTCCTCCTGCTTCCTCTAGCCTTATATGCTGAGCACAATGCCCTGTGGGATGGGATGGGATATCCCTGTGTTCAGTTGGGATCAGCTGTCCCAGCTGTTTCCCCTCCCCACTCCTTGTGCACCCCCAGCCTGCTCCCTGGTGCGGTGAGAGGCAGAAAAAAATCTTGACTCTGTGCAAGCACTGCTCAGCAACAGCTAAAACACCCCTGTGCAACCAACACTGTTTCCAGCACAAATCCAAAATAGCACCATACAAACTATGATGGGGAAAATTAACTCTGTCACAGCCAAATCCAGTACAATATCCTTGGCTGGAAACAAATAATGAAGTCAGCATTAAAGCCTGAGGCCATGAACTCTTCACAGTAGGCATTTTTTGCTTTATGCCCAGGATACAGCAAGTGGAGCCTGGATTCTTAACAAAATAACATTAATTCTATTTATATTTAAAATAGGGAACACTCCATGTTCTATTTCTGTTTTGGCTCTGAATATATAGTATAATTATGCTTTTATTAATCAGTGCTAGAAACAATCTCTTCAAAATTTATTTCAATAATAGACTTTGCAGGGTTTTTTTTCCAATAGAAATATTTGCCAGGATTTATTCAAGGTGAGTATATAATGTAGACTAGTGTATTGCAATTCTGTCCTAGAAGTGATGTCCAGTTCTCTTTAACAATACATTTTTCTGTTTCTGCATAGCTTAGATAATTGATTTCTTAGTGGAGAGGTTGTCAGAAAGCTCATTTGTTTACATTCTATATTTTACATTTTGAAGTATATGAGGTAAAGTATTCTGGGGTACAGAAAGGTGGAATTTTTTTATTTGTAAAGCATTTTTTTAATGTTAATTTCTTGGGTTTCCTGGTTTTGTTTTGTTTTTTAAGCCTGTGATGCTTTTACTAGAGTCACTATAAAAATCAAAGTAACAAAACTGTAGTATGTTATAGAAGGAGGAACAAAGGAAAGTATCAGAAAAGCAGAAGAGTAAAAAAATCCTGGGAGAGAGGAGAAATTGATAAGCTGCTGTCATTTCCTATTTAGTTGTTGCAAAACTTGTTCTTTGTAGTACAAAGGGTGAACAAAGGAAATATTTTTAAGACCCTTGAAGAGGCTGAATACTCATACAATGCAGATTATTCCACAGTGGCTAGTTTGTTTCCCTGGTGAAGAAGACTAGTTGAAGCAGAATGCAGTGCTGTTGCTCTGTCTTTTCCATTAGAGTAGGCTACAGAAAGCTTTCCCTTCAGTGGGAGCTGACTTGAGCAGCCAACAGCGGTGAGGATTCCCTTTGCTGAAGGAAATGGCCAGATAGATTACAGCAAGCATATCTGGCTTTCTGATACATTTTCCAGAAGTTATCTTGGAAGCTGCTGGCTTTAGGAGAAGATATGTCTAATAAAATATCTCACTTGGTCCATTCTATGGATCACACATTAATACATCTGCTTAAAGTCAGTGAGCAAATCTAAATGGATTTGTTGAGATGCCCAGTACCAAGAAAAGAAACCTGTTCTCATTGTTGAAATGAAGTGAACAAACTCAAGAAGGCAAAGGTTAGACAAGAAGATAAAAGAAATTAATCTATACTCAGATCCCATTGTTTGCATATTTTTGTATACCCAGTAGTAAATAAGAGGTTCTGGCAGGCATTTCAACTTGTATGCATCAGTCCTGCAGATTAGGCAAAACCAGAATTTTAACAGGATGACTCAAAAACCCCAGTGCAGTATCCTGGAAAGAGTAGAGCTTCAAACACATTTTGGTAATTTGTAAGGAGGATGCTGGTTTTAACTGCTCAATACCTAGACAGAATAGTGATGGATGTTTGTTTTTTATGGGTCTTCCATTAAAACATGTTAGAGACTAGCTGTCTTAATTTGAGTTGCCTTTGATTCCTACAAATACTGTCTGAATACCAGAGTTCAAAACCAGGTGCTCCTATATAGTTTCTCCTAGATTCCATTTGTAACCTGTCCCCTTGCACTGCTGCCTTTGGGTAGCCTTTGCCCTGTCCCGTATGAAGGAAGGATGGAATGCTCTGTCAAATCTGGTAGTGAGGGAAAGGCTAGAGGTCTGTGCCCTTAATCCCACTGATCCTCCTTGGAAGAATTCTTGTCTTTCCCGGCAGGTAGATAACCTTTCAGGTAAGACACAGTTACAAAGAAAACAAACTGAGTTTGTCGCTGTTGGATGCCGACTGATAGTGAGCTCTGCCTCTGCCAAAAAAAAGGCAAGTGGCTACTAGCAAAATGTAGTGTTGATGAAGGTGTCATTAATACCATAAAGCTTCCAGATGAAAAAAAAGGGACATAACTATCAGGGAAATGGTCCATTCCTGTTAGGTCCTCTTTGGCCTCCCCAAAGCAAAATTGACAACATGGTGGAGGATGGCTGCTTGGTGGCTGCTCATGTGTTACACCTGCTTTTTCTGCTTTGGCTTGTTTGCCTTTGCCTTGTCTCTACAGCAATGAAAGGAGTTATTCCAGCTTTAAAAAAACCACACAAAACTATAAAATTGTATTGCATTTCACACCTAACAAGAAGTTCTAGTCAAATATTCTGAATCTTCTCCTGTAATTAATTACAAGGAAGGAAAAAATACAAGCTCTGTCAGCAGGAAGACAGGTGTATAAATGTAATCAGATGTTATGCAAACCATTTGATACATTTTTAAGTGCCAGTGGTTTGAATTCATTTGACAAGCATGTGAAATGCAAATGATCCTGCCCACACATTTTTAGAATAAATTAAAATACACTTAACATCATATTTGTTAGTCTCGTTCTAATAGGAAGCCTATGTGCTCTGAAGTGTGTATGTGTGTATTAAACAGCACTGTTATTCCACCTGCTCTGAGCTAAATCCCAGCTGTTTTCTAACCACTGTTGCATTTTGCCTAATTCAATGCCCTTCGTCGTTTAGGACTTGGTTAGATGTCTTGTCATTAAAAGCGAGCTTTACTTTTAAGGTTTTTTGCTAAAACAGTTTCCTCATGTCTTAGAGATTTTCATGTAAAGACATAGTTTCTTCAAACCTGGCTTATTGTTCTCCTAGAGCTCTTTGAGATCCCAGAACACAGGCTGAAAAACTGGCCAGATCTACTTGAGGATAAGGGCATAAAAGCATCCCTACACTGTCTGTGACTGAAAGCACACAAATGTTTCTTAGCAGTCTTTCTTTCCTAAGAAAAGGAAAATCTCCTGAAGATATTGTTGGAGTGCTATGAAGCATTCTGAGGATATTTGAAGCCTGGTAACTATTTTACATACCTTGAGGAAGCCATATAATATAGCTGGTAGCACTGCTTGTAAATAACTGTGCGGACTAGAGGAATAAACAAAGGACATAAACTTCAGTGTTTCATTTCCATCTCCACTCCTGCTTTTGGCAGTCCTATACACATAAAATATGTAAAATTTTATTTAGCTATCTCCCAACCTCTCTCTTTCATTTTGGTAAATATATTTTTGATGGACTGTAGAGTTTAAATTTTAAATAACGTAAATACTTCAGGCAGCATCCCAGAGATTTTCACTGTCAGGGTCAGGATTAAAATCTTACTCTCGTTTTTATCCCCTGCCAAATTCAGTAGACCTCATGGCCCACAGTCAATTAGTCACTCCGTCTTAACAGACTAACAATGCTAGTCCTCAAAGGAGATATGAGCTGCATTTTCTTTATTTGTGCTGCACTTTGTAAGTATTAGTTGTATTTAGATGTGACCTAATGTTATTTTAGGGTCTCTTTTAAGTCCCAATGTGTGTAAAGGGTCAGAGAAGAACATTTCTGAGTCACAGAAAAGCATTTCCATTGCATTTCCTGTCTGCTGAATAGTGTGGAAGAGAGCACCTCAGAGTATATACAGTGGTAAAATAAGAAGGCACATGAGGAAGTGTGTCTAGCCAGAAGGATTTTTGGTAGTGAGAGAAGTAAGAGAAAATAAATCTTGAAGATGTACACCTATCCTTTTGTTCAAGCTGAGCATTATGCAATTTACTGTGCAAATATTTCAGGAAAGGCCTCTGGAAGAATCCCAAAGTCATTCAATCACTACAAGTAGATTTCTACCCTTGTAGCTTCCCCCCATGTCCAAGTTCTTTAACATTATTGTGGACATTAACCAATTCTGGACTGACTTTGCATTTCCTCTCTTTTAAAAATTTGTTTTAGGTGCTTAAAAACCATTACCTCTTTTCTACCTATTTTGGTTGTCATATTACTCTGGATGTTATAGAAAATTGAAGTAGCAGTTTTCAAACTAGAGGCCTTTAAACTTTGGTGTCTTTCTTAGATCTCTTAAAATTCTTCAGAAATCTGATTACTTAATAATTTGGAAAAAAAAAGAAGTTGTAAGTCATCATATTTTGTTTTTTATATGTGTATTTAAGTAAAAGATCATCTGGAGGGATTTATTATTTCATGCTTTCCAAATTGTGAAATCTACCTGTCTGTGTTGAGTCTAGAAAATTTCATGAAGTGAAATCTATTATTGTGTATTCTGTTTAGAATATGGTTGGTTTTGTTAAATATTACAAAGATCTTTATTTTTGCCATATGAAGCCCTGATAGACATCATGACATAGAAACTTCTAATTTAACTCAGTGTTTTGAATGCATCTTTCTTATTTTATATATCCGTCTAGGTTGCTTTTACAGTTCTGTTTGATTTAGAAGCTCTTCTGAAGATCTGGTGTTTGGGTTTCACAGGATACATCAGCTCATCTCTTCACAAGTTTGAGTTGCTGCTTGTAATTGGAACCACTCTCCATATTTATCCAGACCTCTATCACTCTCAATTTACATATTTTCAGGTATGATCAGCTACTTTTACTTTTTACCCTATATACCAAATTAAAACTTTACCCGTCCACATTTCACTCAAATTTCCATTTTCTCACAGTATTGACTCATTTTGAGAATAACTTTAAAATAACAAATCTCTGCTTTTAAATATGTTCATTGGGTAGATTTACAAAAATAGGATTCTTTCTAACATTGCTGAGAAGTCCTTTCTGTTTTCAGTAACTCCCATTTCTTATCTGAGCTGCACTGTTCATTAAGTTCTATTTGTTTCTTCACTGTTGTTCATTGAGCCTTGACCTTGTACACAGCTGTTTACAACATCACCTTCCAGTAGTGTCCACCACTACTCTCCTGGCTGCTCTCCCTGAGGCCTCAGTTCACTTGCTGTTGCTTCTCCAAATCTTCATCTTTGTGGCAGTCACATGCCTAACTAAAATACTGTGGGTCTTCTGAGGTAATTTATCCAGAATCATCCTAGACTTGGGTTTTATAGCTCTCCAGCCATTCCTTACCTAGAGGAAAAGTGTGTTTATTTAGCCTCTTCCTGCATTTTCACTTGGGGGAAGAGCAGGAAAGAGAGACAAAAAAAGACTGATTAATTCTGACTTCTGATTCTTCTTGTCAGCCAGCCCAACCAATTCCCTATTCATGCTCCTTCAAGTGCTTAGGGTTGTTCCAGTTTTGGGAGAAAGTGCTGGGATTCATTATGTGTTATATTCTACAGTGCTAAAGAAAGGGTTTTTTTAAGAATATCTATATTAAAGGATTCATATCTGCCCTTTATTCAGCAATGGATAGGCATGGTGAGTAAGTAATACTCAATAAAGGCAAATAATAAATCATCAGACAGAGTCCTGTCAATAAATGTGATTAGCTATAGTGACACATATTGTAATCATGAGTATGATATGGGGGAAGCAGTCTCCCCAAGTGTGGGTTGAAATATAATGACCTTTTCAGATTTCTGTAAATGTCATCCTGTATTTTTTCTAAATGGTTCTGCAGACCTGCTCAAGAAAGCTTTCAGGATGAAAAAAATCTATTTTGCTTTCACCTGATATCATTTGAAGACTTTTAAGTCATTATAGCTTTGATTTTGCTGTCCAAATGTGTAGAATGTTGTTACTCAGTGCAGCATGATACATCTAAGGTGCAAGACAGGATGATCTGTCAGGAGTATGCCATTGCACTCATGTCAAAAGCACACAGGCAGCGTAGCTGGGAGCTCTCAGGTAAAGCAGTCAGCAACTTAGTTGTTCTGTATTTATTAAAACATTGCCCACTTATGACTGGTGGTTTCTTTGTAAGAATCTTCAGTATAAATTATGAATGTTGCGCTAAATGGATGACATAATCACTAACTCATAAGATTGAAAGTATTATTAAAATGTAGCCAGATGCTGATAATAAAATAATAAGTCTTTTCTTTTTAATGGATTTAATCAGTTTAGTGGAGCAGAGGTGGTGGTGGTGCTTTTTTTAATTACACAGTGCTAGCTTTTATGACAGAAAATTGCAAGATGTGATTTTTTTTTTCCAAAGTATATGAAAGACATACGTTTTACAAGCAGAAATACCTGCTACACTGAAAGATTTGGGTTGTATTTTGCAATCCAAATCCCCTAGGAGGCAAGCGAGTGGAAGGTTGCAGAATACCTTTGATGTCAGCATGTAAGCTACACACCATATTCCTCCACAGTTAAGTTCTGGGCAAGCTAGATAACACATTTTCAAATCAACCAAGGTCAAAAAGTCTTTTTCACATGAATACGTCTTAATGTTAGACAGATTTCCAGGCATTTAGGTATTCATGATGACAGGGTAAATGTGTTCCTTGTCAGCCAACGAAACAGATTACTGAAAACAGAAGTCCTTCTTGGCACATTCCAGGATAGCAAGCATGAATTATTGTTTGGCTTGTCTAGCCCTCCTTGCATACGTTTCAGTTTGCATTATTCATTGGTCTATATCATTACCTTTTGCCAACACATCGCTCACTCTTTACTACATTGGCTACTGTCCACCCTCCCACCTATCTTTCTTGCATTCGCTGTGCATTCATTCAAGACACTTTGCAAAGCCCTCTGTGAAAGACTACAGCAAAGGACTGTTACATGGCTATAATCTGTAGGACATAAAATTAGTGGAGAAATGACAGATTTTGCATATTGTTGCAGAGATCTGTAATGAACCAGCATAAAAGGGAGAGGTTTAAACAGAATTAAGCTATACTGGACTGAAGAGATGGTATTGTATTTGTGCTTGGGGAAAACACTGCTGACTCATTTTCTGAATAACTATCATCCCTTGCAGGAGATGCAGCCATTATTTGTAACAAAACTGTGGTTCCTCTTTTGTATTAATCATTTTGATTTGTTTTTAATAAATTTTTAAATTTAATCCAAATAGTGCATCTTCTACAGCTCCTAAATTTAATACAATTTGCAGTCCAATTACACAAAATGCATAAATTCATTAGAATGTACTTTTGCTAGATCCAATTTGTCACCTAATGAAAATAAATGAAGAAACCAAATAGTATCAATAAGATTAGTGTGTTGCTTAAAGGTCAATTAAAGTTCCCCAAAGAAATGGGAAAAAAGTAAGGCAGATAATTGAGTTTATCTAAAACACCACTCAGAATACCAACTAGTATGAAATCTTCTCCCCACTGGGGTCTGTGTTGAAACTAGTATTGATGGGAGCAGAGCTAATATTTACACCATGAGTAAATCTTGTAAGTAAGAAGGCACCGTGTTTACATGTTAATAGTACTTGGAAATCTCACTCATCTCCCTGTCTGCCTTGGTAGCCAGTTTCATGAACTCAGATTATATGTAATGTAGCCACAATACCAATATGAAAGAAAGGACTTTATCTCACCTTGTGCTAATGTTGTGAAAGTTAAGCTGTCTAGTGTAACCCCTGAATCTAGGACCCTTGTTTGTCTTTGCCACTGAAGACAGCGAAGGCTCATCCTGTCTCACATAGGGGCTCTGGTATGCTTGGAGTAAGTTGCTCTCTTGAGCTGACCCTCTCTCTCTCTCCTTTGGCAGTTGAATCTAGGAGATAAGCATATTCTGCATACCTTACAAATGGGTAGGGAAATGAGCTTCATGTGAAATCCAAAGGTGTACATTATTAGCAAGCTGCAGGGTACAGTGAACTCATTATATGAACAATTTCTGTCATACTTATTTTCTCTCCAAAAACAGCATAGTAATAGTATTTGACTTGTACATAATGTCAGCCAATAATTGCACTGCAATTCCTACCTTTTAGTTCCAATGTGACTCTTGTGGAAATCCAGGTGATACCTTAGAACAGAGAGTCTTTTTCTTCCTAAGAACTGCAGAATCTCAGTTGCCCCATATGCTGCTGTCTGGTGTCTTCAGCAACTACTGTTGCTGCCACTGCCTCTTGTTGATACTGATGTTCAAGTCACTGTGCCAACATCAGTGGCAGAAATAGAAAAATCAGAACTGTCAGCAGCTCTTTCAAGGTAGACTAAGCAGTGAATGGGTGAGGAGTTCCACACAAGGTCAAAGTTTTGCTGCCATTACTGAGAGGTCTCAAATATGTCAGGGGCAAACAATGCTGTTGTGTGATATACTGAGTTTTTCTGATACTGAGAAACACCACCCAAAATTTCCCATGCTATATATAATATGAAATAGCAAAATATGCTCATTACTAAATTTGCTAGGTTATGTGGTATGTAATGCCAAACAATTTTGTCTCAGATCACTGAAATGGAATGATGATCTGTGGAAGAAGACTTGGCAGTTCTTTATGTGAATATGTAACCTGGTATAGCAAACATCATAAAATCAGAGAAATCTAAGTTGGAAGAGGCCTTTCAAAGCCATCTCATTGAGCCCACTGCTCAAAGCAGAGCTTTCATCAAAGACTGTTCAGGATGTTGTCCATTTAGTATAATAGTGACATTTTAATAGTGATGATAATCAAACTGGAGCCATTTACCTAGCCCTTTAGGAGATTCTCAGTTACTAAATCTAGACTGATGTGCTTTGACTCCTGCCTGGAGCCATTCTTATGTTTGCTAGCACACTATAAACCTCCTTCAGTCTCTAATTCTGCATTGCATTCAAGTTTAATACCTGTGGTGTGTTTTGTCTATGTCTTTGTTCCCTTTGTTACCCCAAAGCTGGCTTTACCCAATTGCATTTCTGCAATGACTCTTCATGATCGGTGCGTTGACTACAGCCTTGGAGATCTTGGGTCCTCCCACGCCTGTACTATCATCCCATGCCTGTATGCCTCAATGCTGCTTATGTTCCAGGTTTTGTGGTTTTAACCTAACACACAACTTGTCATCTGTTACAAGTGGTAGAAACTTGATATTTATTGGTCTACAAGGCTGCAAGTCCCTTTTTGGCCATGAGTGTCCGATATTTTGAACATTGTTGATTAATGTGATCATCAAATAATTGATACAGTTGCATTTTTCTCTTTCCTTGCAGGTTCTTAGAGTAGTTCGGCTTATAAAGATTTCTCCTGCTTTGGAGGATTTTGTGTATAAGATATTTGGACCAGGAAAAAAACTTGGGAGTTTGGTAGTATTTACTGCCAGCCTTTTGATCGTAATGTCAGCAATCAGTTTACAGATGTTTTGCTTTGTGGAAGAACTGGATAGATTTACAACCTTTCCAAGGGCAAGTATAAAAAGCACTGATTACTCATTGCTTGTTACTATTTTCTTATCATGGATATTTTCTTACCATGGATGGCAAACTTGACAGTGTTTGGTTAATGATTGGACTCCATGATCTTAAAGGTCCTTTCCATCCTAATGATTCTGTGATTCTGCCGTGATTTAACCTGGCCAGTAGCTAAACATTACACAGCCACTTGTTGAGTCCTGCCCCTGCAATGGGATAGGGGAGAGAATTGGGGAAAAATAAGTAAAATTTGTGGGCTGAGATAAAGAAATTTTAGTAAGACAGAACTGGAAGGGGAGACAATAGTGATAAAAGAATTAGAATATACATAATCAGTGGCTCAGAATGCCATTGCTCACTATATGTTGACTGATGCTCTGCCTGCTCCCAATCTGCAGCCCCTAACCAGCTTTGCCCCCAGTTGATATGGTGACCCTGATGCCATATGGGATGGGATGTCCCTTTGGTCATTTGGGGTCGGCTGTCCTGGCTGTGTCCCGTCCCAGCCTCTTGTGCACCGTCAGCCTGTTCACTGGTGGGGTGAGAGGCAGAAAAGGCCCTGACTTTGTGCAAGCACTGCTCAGCACCAACTAAAACACCAGGGCATTATCAACATCATTCTCATCTTAAATCCAAAATATGGCATTGTGCGAACTACTAGGAAGAAAATTAGCTCTATCCCAGCCCAAACCAGGACATATTCTATCATATGTGTTACATTAGCAGTCTTCCTTTCCTTCTGTGAAACATGAAACAGTTTATCTCCATATGTATAGATTAAAAAAAAAATTGTATTTTCTGGGTGTAATAGTCTTCCTGCAGTCCTTCTGTAGTGAAAGCCATCTTTCCTTGAGATAGGTATTCTATTTCTGCTGTCAAGGGAACATAGAGAAATTTTACCTATGCACTGTGATGATGACACAACACACCATATGGCTTAACAGTACTCTAGCATGTTACAGGAAGAGGATTCATGTCCACAGGCACAAATATTAATCGAAGAATGTATATAAAACATGTCTACACATGATTTATATCTTCATATTATGAAAGTGGTTGTTCTTGATTTGTACAGGAATGCTTGTTTTACACAGGGTTATAAAACCTGTCTGCATTGACAAAATAAGTGTTTGCCTTTTGGGTATAAATAATGGATATTTATGGGCATTGCGTTAATTCAGAACAGAACATTGAAAATCAGTGGAAATTGGAGCTAATGTATTTATTGAAGCACACTGTTCTGAATGAAAATAATGCAATTTCTTTAATAGTGGATTAGACTGAGTGTACATGGATTGGTTCCAGTGACAATTTATTTGTTTCTGTCACTGCAGTTTGGTTATCCAATGTATCTATTTTAGTGAAAGTGCATTGGTTGGAACAATTAAATAACAATGAATAAGGCAGCCTCAAGGGTCATGCATTTAGTGAACAAAATGGCTAAACAACAATTTGTAATTATCAAGCTGGACTTGATGTATGGGAAGCTGGCCATCAAATGTGAGACAAAAAATGCCTACTCACAGGGAATAATGTGACACCATGCTTTCTGTTTTGGAAAACATGCTTAGAAAAGCAGCCAGTAGAATTAGATATTCAGTATAATTCATTAAATGCTGAAGAAAGGAAAAAAATGAAATAAAACTTAAGCTTTTCTAATTAAGACAGATCTCTAAATCAGGTGATATTACCACCATATTCTATGCTCAATTCCCATGTACACCTTCTGAAAAAGACTTCAAACTGCAGGTTTCAAATCACCACGGAATTTTGTTTTAGAATTATTTCATTATTTATGCAAAACGTCAATGAAAGTCCTGAAAGAATAATTGTAGTATGATTAAAATAAGACAGGATTGCCATCACCTGCACATTTTAACTAGATAAATTGATATAAGTACCTGAGAAAGATCCACTTGCAATGAAAAATTGCCAGTTTATATCAATACATTATTAATGTTTTGGATTATTTTGAGCATTTTAATCTGCTGCCATTTAAGCTTCAATAAGGGCTTCTAACATACTGAATTTTAATAGTTGTATGAAAATACTAAATACATGTTTGAAGGGTGAGAAAATATTTTCTCCCAACAGATTATATCATGTTTTTATAAACAGAGAATGTCTTTACTTGTCTTCTGTTTTCTGACCTAAGTTCTGGAAAAAGAGAAGAGCCGTTAGCAACAATAGAAGAGTGTTCCAGCAATACTGAATTGAAATAATATTTTTCTTATGATAGCCAGAAGCATGAGTCTCTCATTATGTTTTTTTTATTTGTATTCATATTCACCGTGTTATATTTGTTTCAGAAGTATAAAATTTACAGTATGTGGTTTCTTTTTGCAGTTTTATAGTGCAGCATCTCTTAATAGGTTACAATTCAGCAAAAATTTTGTACTCAAAATTGTGATTGATGGTGTGAAATAATGGTATCCCTCTAAATGAGTGTGTCTTCCTAGCAAAGTCTGGGGAGTTCTCACATTTTCTGCACTGAAAAAAGATCACTGAATCAGTTTGCAATAAGACAATTATAATTGGTTTCAAAACATGACTGAAGACATACTGTATAACATACAAGATGATATGAAGTCTGCAATACCAGAATTTACCAAGATAAATTATTAAGAGCTTACCCTCAAAGAAGAGCATACCTTAAATAGCCAGGACTGTTACTGTGAGTTTTTTTCAGTTTCAAATACAGAGATGACAAGCATGATAACAGAAATGGTGACACTAGAGGCTGAATTTTGAGTTTGTACATTAAAGTGCTTTCTACACTGAAACAGACAAAACCTAAAATAATTTTGAAACTAAGTGCTTTATAAGAAGGCACAGTATGGGTTTTGGAACAAATAGACCTCGTCCTTTTGCTAATGCCTCTAAATTGCATGTTTTCACATGGTTTCCTGATGAAAATCAATAGGCACAAGCTCACTGTTGCCATAGCTACTAATTTCACCCTTCTTTTGGCCATTACCACGTGCCAAATGGACTGGCTTTCTCTCTAATACTAAGTATAAAAATATAGATGTTTGCTTTACTGTTTTTAACTGATCTGCCATCTCTTATTTTCACATGTCTTCTTGGGCTGCAAGTATTGAGCAATGAAGAAGGATAGGCCCCCCTGAAGAAGGAATGGGAGGGAGAAACTGTTCAAAGGCGTAGGTGTAAGGTGGCCACTAAGAAAATTCATTGTATGGAGAACAAAACACATCGTTAGTGTCTCTGACTTCCATGTCCTGGTTTCTTTTGGAGTTTGGGGCCGTGTGCTGACTGCTCTGTGTCTCAAGTTACAAAGTTGGGAATTCTGCCCTTCTTTTAAATGGGTCAAGAAAAGATGAAAGCCAGGCCCAACTGATCACAGCAGCAATAATCCCCCTTTTTTCACAAAACCAAGTCTCTGCTCCTAGCCTTGAGCTTGGAGGAAGTTCATGATGTGAAATACTAGTTCAATCTAAGCAACGTTCATTAAAAAAAGATGAAAAATGCAGTCTTAATTCTCTGATGCAGTTAAAATCTCAGTATCACTGCCACATTTTTACAGGATGGTTACTCTTCTCTCGGGGCATCACTGAGCCCTCATGACTGTGTCAGAAGAAAAACATAAGTTTCTGCTGGTAGAACAGTTTGCACGGACGTTACAGCAATTTCCTAAACCCCGTTAACTTAATTTGCAGAAATAATTCCAATGATTCTGAACTGCTTCTATGAATTAGGCCAGTGGAATCCGGTTCCTAAAATTTTGTGGACAAGCACCAGTTACAAGACAAGTACATTGTAATTGTAAGTAGTAACTTGTGTGACACCACCCCTGTAACAGTTGGACAAGATGTCAGAACTGGCATTTTGGCTCATATATTCTACCAAACCTTTACCAATCTTACACTATAAATAAAAAGGTAGTTTGACTTCCATCATCAAAACAGCTCATTAAGTAACAGGGCATAAATACTCAAAGAAATTGACAGTCTTTTCTATAACACAAATTAATTCAGAAAATCACCATTTGCATAAATTTCTAAGTCTCGTCTTCACAGATGTTGATTCTGTCAGCTGGTTGCATTTCAAATTAATTTTAAAATAAACAGTGGGAGGTACACCTTTCAGCTAAAAATAACTCGCTCTAAAGATTGCTTGGTGCAAAGCACATATTCATTATGCACTGCTTTATTTACTTAAAAATAATGTTTTGCATTATACTGGACTTTAATGTTACAATGAAATGCTTAAATTATATTGAAAGACCATTTTATAAAGCTATATGCTTTATGGGCAACTGGTTTGGATGGAAGATTAGACTTTTTGATGTTAGAAGAATGTCTTCTCCACATTATTCTAGTGCTTGTATTAATAAGGAGTCCACAACATAGTGTTGAAGGTATTTTTATACCTTGAAGAATTAAGTAAAAAATATATTTTTGAAAGCAGTAAGCTGTGTTAACTAAGTGTGATTCAGAAAAAGGATACTGCACTAGATTAGTTATCCAGTCCCTCAGGTGTTTCTAAAGCCAGCAGTGGGATGTATTACTTAATGTAGTGCCCACTTTATGCTTCAGCAAGGAGTGCCACAGCAGCCAGGTACAATGGCCACTGGCTCCAGAGATGCTCTGAGTGCAGGCAAATGACAGCTGCCTGGTTTAGCTTCAGCTCCCCGTTACAGAGAGAACCTGAGACCAAGAAGCAGTGCGGAGCATTGATGGGGTCCTTGTTTTCTTCACCCTAAAGCACCACTGGCAGATGTAAAGGAGGCTGAATTTCTGCTTCTTTCATGCCTGCTCAGCTGGCTACAAAAGGCCTCTGCTAGATAAAGATCCCAGATGTTTCTTTCTCTGCATGTCTTGCATGGAGAGCAAATGATGTTTTTATAAGGAAAAGAGTTAGTAATAAGGGTTTGTAATTTTGTGCAGTGTAGAGTCCATGCATGTGGCTGGGAGGGGGCACTCATTTGAAGGGAGGACCTGGCTGCATGTTGGCAATGTGCTGGTTAAGGCCAAGATTACTGGCAGAAACATAAAGCAGAGGGCACTTTGCAAAATTCAGCCCTCGTGCTGACATACCAAAGCCTTTAACCACCCTAAAGAATTCACAGAAAAGTAGTTGCCAGCATTTTTTTCTGTGGCTTCTAGTTCATGCTAGCCTTTGTCCTCTGTGGGATCTGTGTGTTCAAAGAAAGACTGGGACTTTACATTTGGTCAGGATGTTTCTGGTGTAGAAATAAAAGTCTGATGTTTAACTTCTCTCTGAATGTGTGTGATTGCTCATTTGGATGCCTTGATCTGCTCCATGTTCATTTTAGCTTCACTTCTTGTGAGTAATTTGGACTTATAGGTTTAAGCATCTCTGAAAATTTGATTAGTGCGAGTTAATTCTGAAAAGCAACAGTAAAAATAACTCTCAAACTTCTTGGTCTTAACCTAGCAGAGTGTTTGGGCTTCTGTCTGCTTCAGAGTGCCACAGAACACAGCAGCAGTAAGAAACCAAGTGGGACTTTGGTGAGGGACTTTTTTGTATGAGTCAGCAGGCAAATTACTTACAAAACCCTCAGCAGCTAAATGTTTGTGAGCCCTGTAACAGAGTGAAAATTCATCTTTCTTCCTCCAAACATGACCTAGAGGCAACATGATTCAATCTTTGCACTTTAAAATATGTATTATTTAAATCAACAAAGAAGAAAAAGCTTTAGTGCTAGAATCCTTATCTGTGGTCAATGGAAGAATGGACAGGCAGTATCAGTGGTCTTCCGATACTGCTTAGTTGTCAACTTCCTTTCTGCTTCCAGCAAACTCTCTCCAAGGCAAGCCCTGGGTACAGACATGGAAATCATTCTCTCCAACTGGGCACTCCAAAAAGGCAGTGTCTTTTGGGCAGTGCCTGCATAACAAGATGCACTGGATTAGATTGTCCCTGCCTTACCCAGCCCCGTTACACCATCCCAGCATGCTTTGTACTTGCAGGCCCTCCTCTGAAATTTTAGGCAGATAGCCCTTGGTATACACTTGATTTCATGATACAGAAACAGCATGTAGCAAGTCATGCCACATCCCCCTTATTATTTCAGATAGATCAAAACAGCTTCTTGTCACCACATATTAATGATTGTTAGCCATAGGGATCTCACATGGGGCCAAAACCAAGTGCTGCATGCATGCACATGGACAGTCTTCTCTAGAGTAAATCTGCTTTCACTGTAGGTGAGAAGTCACAACCTAGAGTGGGCTCCCTTAAGGGTGGGGGTATAACCTTAACAGTTCTGTTTGCATTGGAAGAAACTGCTTAGAGGAATAATTGTTTTGTTTGAAAAACTCTATAAACTTGATAAAGAGCCCAAGCAAAGAATTTTCCTGTGGTTTATAACAATAATATAAACTTGAAGTCTCCCACCCAGTTATTTTTGCCAGCAGCTTTAAAAATGAATTAGAACCATTTCATTGTTTCCCAGGCACGTAAGTTTGTACAGCCATGTTTTCAGCTTTTCCAGCACAGGTTTTGGCTTAGGGTAAGTTGATGTGAAGGGCTATCTGGATACTGTTTTCTCACAGGTTTGACAAGAAGGATCCTGTTCTCTTTGTGACATCGCATTAATGTGTTAATCTGCTGCTGCTGGGCACACTGAGCACAGATCTAATATCCTTGTAATTGTGTTAACATCTAGAATTCTAGGAATCTTATTAGCTGTAAGCTGCATTGTTAATGTCTTCAGTTTCCAACACTTTTTTGTTATGCATAAACTTCAGTAAAATAACAGCTTTGATCCCCACTGTCTGGAAAGAGAATACTTTGGATGTCAGGCAAAAGCAAAAGAAACTTATACAATAGTTTGGCCTCATTGATACCATACTCAAACTTCTGTTTCCTAGGCAGTGTGCATTCCTTAGTGTCTGTGTAGGATGTACATCTCGCGGTTACACATTGCTCATGTTGAGTTCAATTCTGGTCAGTGCTGCAGGCTCCAGCTGGGGTTTCAAAGATCTGGGAGATTCTAGGCTTATCTGCTTTCACATGTTCCTATGGCTAAATAAAGTTGTTTAAAACATTCCCATTATTTCCCATATTTTTGACATGTATACCTGGTCTCAAGGAATTTGAAAATGTTACAGGAGTAGTTCCACAAAAAATGCTATTTACAAAATATAGAGGAAAAAGTCTGATTGGCTGAATCAAGGGCAGGTACAGAGACCTTGTTGGCTATTCTCATCTGTGGAGTGCCTAAAACACTTCTGCTATTAAGGTAACATAATTTATGGTCACATTTAATTATAACGCTATATTATAGGCCTATTTGTAGAGAGGGAACATGGAAGAAAAAGCATAATCAAAAAATCACAATACAGTATAACATTCAAAACAATGATCTCTGATGCTCAGGATATTTATCCTATTTTTTCAGCCCTGAAGAAAACCAAAAAGTTCTTTGTATGGGCTAATGAAACTTGGACTATGTTACAAATTGCAGTTTACAGTCCTGTCAAAGATCAAGCTATTTATTTCTGCTTTAGCTCACGAATAGCCTTTCACTTGGCTTTAAAAGTTAAACTCATTTGTTAAGGTTTAAAAAAGCAAACCAAAACAGGTGTTCTGCTCTGGTAAATCAGTTTTACGAATGTGTCAGTAAAACCGTATTAGTATAATTTGTTGATATGTTTGCAATTCTCTTTCTTGCAGGCATTCATGTCAATGTTTCAGATTCTCACACAGGAAGGATGGGTGGATGTCATGGATCAGACACTGAATGCTGTAGGACATATGTGGGCACCAGTAGTTGCTATTTATTTTATACTATATCATCTCTTTGCTACTCTGGTAAGTTTTCACTCACAAATGTGCTGTGCTTCATTTAATATTGAATTATTCTCATAGCTCTTGCATTGCTCACCTAGTTAAAACTAATTGGATGCTCATTTTTAGCATAGGTGGCTTTTTTAGTTCGTGGATGTGGTAGAATAAATTTACCCTTCAGCCATGTGACATGAGGTGGTGGCCTTTGTTCTGCTGTGAGGTGTTGTTCTTCTTAGATCCAAGTCACACTGCTAGACTAACAATATAATTGTTATCTGTCTTGTACCTTCACAGCTCTAATGATTTCAGAGTTAAGTAATTTTATTTATCATGTAGAACTGGTCTCCTCAGCTTTCCTTGCATTCTCTTTGCAACAGCAATTAAAGTGAGAAGTGTAAAACCGTAAGATACAAACCCTTAACTGGTCATCCCTACTGTCCTGTTGCCTGATACAAAATCAGTGCATGGAAAATATGTGATACAGGATATCAATCAATAAATGATGAGAATTAATACTGCAGTTCCTGCATGTAAACAGAAATGTGGATTATATTAAAAAAACAAAAGCCAATGTTTTTTTTGCTATGCATTTCAAATGCAATTATAACATTCTTTTATAGAGACAATGGGAAGGGAAACATCTCTTTGGTTATCCTATATCAATAAGGGCTTGGTGATTTATTTGAATACCAACACAGAGAAAACACCACAATCAGGAAAATAACGATCTTATGCACCCTTAATTCACTCCTACTATTGCTCATTTTGTGTTTTCCATTCACTGCAGGTTTTGATGCATTTACGCTTATTTTCACTTTCTTCATTCCATTTTCTTTCTTTGCTCAGATGTCTACTTACATAAGGTACTAACTGTATTTATACAATCTCCACCAGCTTGTATCTACTTCTTTTACTTTACAGTATATCCCATTTCACTTCTAAAGACTGAATAATTGGACAACAGTTGTGGGTGCAATGGATTCCTTCATCTGGATTGAAAACTTGACCATTTTATAAATGGCAATAAAGTGCATTTCATGCTCTTAGAGCTGCTTAATCACATTAATGTATAAGCCAAACAAATGTATATATCAGAAGATATATAGGACATGTAATTTGCTCACAAGGGTCAGAAAATACAACTTTTCATGCTGGAGTGATCTTTAAAACTCCACTGGAATTGGGGTTATGAAGCAAAAGGGAAGTGAGTTTTTGGTCACGGATTTGAAAGCAGTTATTTGTATTGTAAGAGAATCTTACTGATGTTTTTTAAATTCTTCATCAAGAACATTTTCTAATCAGGAATCCATTTTTACTTCTTAGATGAGTATTAAGCAATTCCATGAAGTAAAATTGTGTCAAGTGACCTTTCTGCTAAAAATTCATATCTTAGTTGAGAAATAATTTAGCTGTAAAAACAATTTTAGTATTCTACTTTATGTTTCCTATTTTGAAAGAGTCATCTGGGACTTCTCTATTTGTTTACTGAAAGCACTGATTTTGCTAGGAGCAAAGTCACTTTTCAGTACACCATCCTCAGTCCTTTGGCAGGGAATTTGCATTTAAATGCACAGTTCTTCCTTTGCTCCATAAGGGTGCACTTTTCTTCTCATTCACCTATGCAAATTCCACATGAATTAAGAAACCCTGCAAAGACAACTTTGCAGAATTTTCTGGGCTTACAAAATTGTTAATTTCAGTTCTAAGGTCTTCCTCAGACCTTGGAAGGGAAAACTATGTAGGATACAATTGTCTGTAGGCAAAAGAAATTTGAAAGAAAATCACATGGAACTGGTCAGGGAGCATGAAAATGGTTGGGCTGCTACTAAAACCAAAAAGAAGCATTCTAAGAATAAACAGCCATCAGTGAATAACAAAAGTCAAATGAAGAAATTACTTTCACCAACCAGAAGAGGAGGAACAATTAGAATTGAGAATGATAATTGCAGGCATTTGGCATAGCAGATTGCAGAGACTTGGAAAGAAATTAATAGGTTTCACATTAGAAGGCAAAAGAAAACTAAAGCTCAAAAAAGACTCCCTCTCTTGGAAACAAGGACTGTCATTAGTTGAGATGGCGGCAGAGGAAGTTAAACAAATAACAAGTTTGCATTTAACTTTTCTTTTGTGGTACATTGTCTTTGGTTCTTGTTGGAAAAAAGCAAAAAGGGAGTTAATGAAAGTCTTGCCTTGATACATATCAGTGCATGAATCAGCAAGACTGTAAGGGGTGATATATTTAATGAGTACTGTACATCTTTTTAGTGTGGAACTGAACTTCCTTAACTGCTGTGCTTTGAGCAGCGTGTACTGGAGTTTCATAGAAGGAACAGGATATCTGAAGAAAGAAAACACCATACTGTAAAATCTTGACAGAATTATAGCAGAACTGTTCATTAGCAACTAGGGATCAAAGTAGTTTGTGTGCGACAACTCACCCTTAAGATGAAGGAAGTTCCTAAGATTCCTATATGCTTGTTGGTCAAAAGGAATGACAGAAGTCAGAGGGTCCACAAACAATCAGAAAGTTCCTCTTGGCATGGAAATTAGTATGCTGACTATAGTATATGACCTACTATATAAGCACAAGGCAGTGGATTTTGAATAAAGAGGTAAGGTGAAAGGGAAGAGAGTCATTAAAGAGGTATGGATGAATTAAAGAAAGAAAGAGAGACAGAAAAAGAGAAAAAGAGATCACTAGTCCTGTTTCCAGCATTAATCCAGCTGGGGGGATGCTGAGCCTGGTTTCAGCATCAATTCAGCAGCATCAGTACGGCCAGTGGGATGTCCAGGGTACTGGAGGGTGCTGCCTGTGCTTGGGGGGGGAACATTTTAATGGACAGGTTTCTCTCTTTCTATGCTAATTAATTATCATGCACAGTCTGTTCAGGCCTTCTGGAAATGGGTTAGTGGGCTCTGGGGGTCTTTGGTGGTGTCAGTCCCACCCTACAGTCCATGCCCATGCCATGCCCATATCCATGTCAAGTCATTCTTGTGCTTGCACTGTACTGTGTTGTGTTTTAGCTGGTGGAAAAGCGCTGCCCTATCTCTGCCTCACCCCCATTCTCCATCTAAACCTTATTCTTTCTTGTGGCATTTAATACCTATAGCTCTTGATTATTACCAACAATTTTTGCCTGGTATTACTAAAAGTCCTTGGCTGGCTCCACAGCCATCCAGTTATCAGTGTTTGAGACATACACATTTACCCCTTCTTCTGGGAATTGAGAGCTCAAAAGGATCTCACTTTGGACCACTGTTTACAGGATCATTACAGAGTGGGCTTTAGTCATGGTAATTTTCCATCCTGGCCACAATTTGAGTCAGTAACTTTCTTTGAAGGTTCAGCAACTTGGGCTGTTTTGCAGGCAAGAAAAATGTTTCCCAGGCTGTTCACTAAACATCAGGTGCTCGTTAGACACCTGTTAATTCCCTGTTTAGGGAACAGACAGTGTTTCTGATAAGCTCAAGAGGGGCTTAGTCCGACTGCAGTTCATCAAGGCTGAGGCCTAATGAGCATTTCTCAGATCGTAGTGTGGCCTGAGTGGCATGAGGGGCTGCACCACCACAGTCCATCCTGAAACTAAAGTCAGCTTCTCTGGGCCTCTACATTGTGCCAGGGAATATGTATTTTATCAGAATTCTGTCTTGTGTTGCTGTTCTGAATGCTATCTTTGCTTCCACTGTTCGTAATAGTTGGATCACTGAAAATTGTATGTTCTATTGTTTATGTGGCACATACAATATGTCACTTTGAATAAGTGCAGGAAATTCTACCTATTGCTAAAGCCAGCTTCCTGTAAAAAGAACATTGTTCTTTCAAAACACTGACTTTTTAAAAAGTTATGGGCCAGAGTCCTTCCAGTGTCTTCTGTACCTTTATAGTTTATGGAGGGAAAGAAAATCCTGCCTTGGAATAAGGTCCACACGCTCAACTCAGATGCAGTTTGAGTTCCAAACTCCTTGTCTGATGTACGAAGCCATTTAAATTTCATCTTCTATATAGGTGGGGAATAAATTTCCAGTATGACAGGTAAACTTATACTTCAGTTAAGAGTAGTGGTGGAAGGATGTGTTTGCTGTGGTTGTCACTCAGTGGTCCAAGACCACAGAAAAATTCTATGCCTGTACCTTTCTTAAAAAAAAAGAATTAGGATACCTTCTGGTACCTCTCTGGTATATCAGAAATTGGTGCTTGCCTGTAGAAGCCCAGTGTGTTTGAGGATGTTTGCATCAAACTTCAGAGACTAAAACCTTGACAGTTGCTGACAGCTGTTGACTTACGTATATATACATATTTACTGCCTTTAGATAGAAGTTGTCTGATGATATATGCTGATATATCCTCCCTTGCCTACCATACTCTGCCAATTCTGTCTGCTTCTCAGCTATATCAGTCCCATTTTCAGCTTCTTTGGCCTCTGGTCGGTATCCGTACACAAGGAAAATGTAATAATCTGATACTGATACACACTTTTTTTTTTTTCTGTCCCTAGGAGTCTTCCTCTAGAAACATACCTAAACAATATTTAATGTAGAGTAAATGGAGGCACATGATTCTCCTGTCCTGTGACATGAGTTTCCTATACATGTGATGCATACAAATAATGAAGCAGCTTACTTTTCTTCCAACATGGAGTTAGCTACTTTTCACTGAGGCACTCTGAGCATAAAGGAAGTCCATAAAGTAAATGAGTGTCAGGTGGCTAAAAAGTCACACCTTAATTGAAAACCACCTTAGCTTCACAAGATATTTTATGATTTTGCTTGGCATTTATTTTACTATTATTATTACTATTGTTGCTTTTGTTGTTGTTATTATTTCTGATTAATTTAATTTTCTCTTCATGTGCAGTACATTTTAATGAGTATATTGTTAAACATATGTAACGCATTGATCATCAAACCTAGAATTGAGCGTTTTTAAACTCATACTAATTGCATGGTAAGATAAAAAACAATTTACTGCTTGCAAAATGGCTAGCAGATATATAGTAGCAGGTGATACTAGTTCAACAGATGTCAAAGCAAGAATCCTGTTTACATGAGCAGGGCTGCCATTCTTCCACGTTATTTAATAGTACTTCTTAGGAAAAATAAGATAAACTTTAACAAATCATTTACACTTGTTTTGTAGATTCTACTCAGCTTGTTTGTTGCTGTTATTTTGGACAACTTGGAACTTGATGAAGATCTAAAGAAACTTAAACAAGTAAGAACATGTTTTTATTGTGCTTGAAAGTATTTTCAATAAGGCATTTTACATTACTGGTATTTTGTGTGGCAAAAGATAGGCAATGTCTTCATCACAATTAACAGAATAGTACACGTGGAAGTGAATAGCAGTATTTTGTTAGATAGTTTACTGTCGCACAACCTTAAAGAAAAATTAAGATGTCATAAAAGAGATGTAGAAATTTGGTTTAGTATTCAATTAAAGTCAAATTAGATACTCTCGTAATTAAAAAAAAAAAAAATTAAATCACAGCTAGGCAATCTTTTTGCTTACAAACTAGTGAAAGCTATCCCTGCCCATGCTTTACGGGCACAGCACAGCTCCACTGCAGGGGAGGGTACTGGGAGAGGGTCCACAGTCAGGAAGCAGTAGAGCACACTCTAGTCAGTGTGTTAGGGGAGGGCTAAAGATGCTTTGAGGAGTTAACTTTCTTGATTGATTCTCCTCATTTGGGGACCAAGAAGTCATTCTCTCATGCTTGAAACCCCAAATGCCAATCCCATAAAACAAATGTGAGAGTTCATGTTGGCCTTTCTGACCCTCTGCACAAACTACCAGAGAGAAAGGTATCCATAACTTTTAAATAAATATATAGCTGTGCTTTAATCTGTAAAAAGAGAAGCAAAGTCTTCAACATTTCCCTATTTCATGCATGGAATAGCATGAGCTAACGCATGGGAACTTCTTCTGTAATATTTGGCTTATAGCCATCATTTGTTGCTTTTGTTCATCATTCATGTGCATCAGCAATTGTCATAGAATTATGTTCTTTCAATCCTTGAAAAATAAGGACAGACAGTTGAGATATTTTACATTGAAGTTCTACATGACAATATTATATACTTTTAATTTGCCTTTATAGAATTCAATGCAAAAATTAATACTGCTTTTGCTGTTGCAGTATTAAATATCTGCATGTATTGCAAACTTGAAATAAATTAAAAGGACAAGTATTCTCTGCAACAATGAAACACAAATATTGGATTTCAGTTGATCAGTTTACGTAAGTGAGAGATCTTACGATGATTTTGGGATGGCAGGACACTCTTGAGTATACAAACGGAGTAGGCCAAATCAAGGGCATTCATTTTTCTCTTTACCAGTCTCAAGAGGTAAAATGATCTGAAATGAAAATGGCTCAGATGTATGGTAAGCAATGTCATGTCATACTGATAATCTTACAGGAAATTTCTCATAGTCTCTGCATGAGTTAGGGGCACAAATCAATTTTCCAGAGTGAAGAGCTTAAGATATAAAATCCAGTGGCTTTTCTGTGAAACGTAGCATCTTTGATTCATAAAGCACTTTAGAAGTCTACACCTTTGCTTATTAAATGGCAGCAGCAAGGCTTTGTGCTTTAACCGCCTGCTTTGGAAGTGGTGAACAAAAAGCAATAATGAGAGGCCACCACTAGCCATGCTTGCCACATTTCAGTCCGAAATCTTGTTAGGAATTCTGTCTCTGTGATAGCAATAGAGTACACTTAAGTAAAAGACGTAAATACAATTTTTAAAAAAATCTTTTAACTTCATAGCTTTGAGACTGCAGCAGCATAACTACATGAGAGTGGTGCTGGGCCAGAATAAAACTGCTGCCCCAGACACCAGACCTTCTAGCTACAGTGCCAATGACAGACTGTTTCCGTGACCCAGGAGGGCGTTTAACCAGAGCAAAGCACTTTGCCATTGGACATAGCATAATGGTATATGGATTCTACATGCATTATAATTCATATTATACACCATTCTGATGCATAAAAGTGTCCAAGGTGGCTGATGCTGGTTCACTTGTACTTTTGTTTTTGAAATGTTCTCTTTAACAGTAGTGTCTCTTCAAAGACTATCACTCAGTTCTATTGAATGCATTCCTTTCTGGTATTTTATGCAAACAAATGAATGTTATACAAAGTGTTACATATTTTAAAAATGCCTACGGTGAAAGGAGGTAAGGGGTCAGTTCCTGGAGCTCAGTGATAGGAGATTACTGGAATGAATGTACAACTGGTTTAATGTCTAGAACAGAAAAGGTTTCCTGAGGGGTAAATGCAATGGTATCACAGGCTCAGAAGTGATGGTGACTGTGCTCCACTCTGCTGAAATATTGGTTGTCTTATCTCAGAAGATAAAGCAAAAAGAGTTTTTAATTGAATAATATTTTGAATTCTCAACTAAAAAATGGACTTTAAGAAGAAGCAGGATTGTAGGGTAATTGTTATGTTTTAATCAAGACCATTTCTGTAAAGAAATAAATCTGTATTGCTGCACAGAAAATTTTTTGACATCTGTAATTAAAAGATGAATGAAGTTCCAAGGGAAGAGTCAAGTATTCAAGCTGTTAATGTAAAAGACATTGATTGGTTGAAAATGATGAAATCGTAATGCTGTTCATCCTTGGTTTTTTTTCCCTGCCTTTATGAGCTGTAAAGCTCAAGTCCTAGGGCATTTTCAGATGATGAAATATTGAATTATTTTCTAGGCAGGAAGGAGAATATATTTGTGCCAGAAATCACACCTAACTAATAATCCCTTTTGAGTTGTGTTCTTCTTAATTATGACTTAATTTCTTTTCTGGAACTTGATAAGAAAAATTTTATTACTTATCTTTCACATTATTGGGAAAGGACTAATTAGTTAATATTTGCAAGGTACTTTAGAATGTAAAATGATATGTAAACACTTGGTATTCAAGTTCCTTTAGTAAATGTATTTAAATAGTAATAAATAAAAGCAAAAACGCATCAGATTACTAGGAGATTCTAAGTGAGATTATAATATAGTGTATTTAACAGAAAGTAAACCTTTAGAATTAAATATGCCAGTGCAAATTTAGTTAAGGATATACATCATGACTTAGTTTTTAATTACACCATTACATAATATTAATTCCAAAAGTCTGGCCTCAGTGCAAAGAGTAGATAGAGCTCATTTTAATAAACCACTAGTTCATTTATTGTACAGTGTGTGATCCTGTGCATTATTTATTGCCCAGTATTCAGGCTTTGCTACAAAGACGAAACTATTAATCTCCTTTCTGTCTTTTTTATGGTACTCCTCATAAGTATGTAGAACAAACATAAAACTTGTGAAAGATTAATTTAAGTGATTTACTTGGCAGCACGGGCACACCTAAGAATAGAATCTGCTTTTCCCAGACACCATTCAGCTGGTTTAAGAACAGAATCATTCTCTGTATCCTTACAGGTCTATTCATTTGCAATACGTCTCCCACCCTCTGCCACATCGCATCCTCTCATCTGTCTGCCATCATAGCTCAAGTGAAAAGGGTTTGTACTGTAGCTCATAGTCACCATCTCTCTATCTGTGCGATAAACTTGACCTTCTGCAGCAATCCACACTGACCCTAACACACTACTTAGTCTCCAGGTATGACATTGATCCTGCTCATCTCCCCACGGGGCCCTTTTCTCTGGCGTTCGATGTGGGGTTCGCTTTACATCGTTCCCCCACCTTTCTCTTGCCTCTTAGTCCTGGCCACCCCCTCGGGCTCTCCCTATTGGTTCCTGTACCCCAACTCCGCCCTTGTACCGCCCCTGCAACCTGACAAAACCCCCTGCACTGGGACCATGTGGCTTGCCTGCCTCTGCGGGTCATGCGGGTGGGATATAACGAATGAAGATCTTCTAATACCCCTGTGGAGAGACCCTTCTCACTTCCTTCGCTATCACTGTGTTGTAAGGCTGACAGCTGAGGGAGAAAAGGTGTGGGGCCGTCCGGAATGGACTACGGGAGGACAGAATGGCTGTCCTGCCCTAAGAAGCCCCCGCAGAGCTCCTAGAGAAAGCTGCAGCAGCTAAGTTAAACCTAGCGCTCACAACAGTTCGGTACATCAGTTATGCAGATGATACCAAACTTAGGCACAAGAAATCTATCAACTACAATCCTGACTTCCTTCTCCTTTATGCTTGTCTTCTCCACACTGTCCCTAAACTATTGCCCCAAAGTTAAACTGGGAGGATTTCTTTGATGTCTTTTGCCTTGTGTGATAAAGTGTTAACTTTCTTTTTAGAAATTCATCACTCTTAGCAGATTTTAAAGCATTACTTTCTTTTGCAGCAGCTGCTTTAATTTTTCCTGTTATATTTTTCACATATTTACTGATTCTATTGTTACATATTTCTATCAATTTGCCTAGATATGAAGTCAGACTGCTTAGGTTCTCGCTTCTCATGCTCTACCCTGAATCCCTTTTTTAAAGTTAGTCACATTTTTCCACTTTCCTTTCCTCTCACTCCAGAATTTATTTAGGTGTCAACTTACCTACCACTGCTGTATGTCAGCCTTGTTATATCTGAGATCCTTTAGAAGTCTTGAGAGAGTGCTATCAGGTGTTGGAGAGTAACAAATTGACCTTGTGTCATTTATTATCCAAAAGCTTTTCTCCTGACGTTTTTGTAGAATACCAGTCTTTGGCACAGTTTAGGGCCTTCTTTGACCTTGTCTGTGGCCAATGCTGTTTATTTTAATTTCTTGCTTTGGTTTTATTTTTCAGAACACACTCACTTAATACTCTGTTGCTCTTTTAGACTTCCTGCTTTCTTTATGTCCTTAAAAGCTTTCTTATTAGATTTTATTTCTTTAGAAACTAGTCTCTCAAAGTCTTTCATGATCTGCCATTATTTTTATACAAAAAAAAAAAAAANATTTAAGTTGGGAATTCTTTTCTCTATTCGTTGCTTAGCATATGGCTTTCTTTTCTGAAACATATCCATTTACTTTCAAGTCTTCTTTGCACTCCATTTGACATTGCTGGTCGTGTTGACCTTCTTGGAGTTTTTCTGTAGGTGGTGGATGTATTCTGTGCTTCTACAACAGGATATTTAAAGCTACTCCATATACCCCCCCTTCACAGTTCCTGTCATTTGTCCATTCCTTTAAACTTCTTTTCAAAAGCTTTATGATTTTAAGTAATTAATTTTTTAATTTAAATTCAGTGTAATAGATGGATTTGACCTTCTACTTGTAAAGTAAAATCTGAATTTAAGAGCATTTTTATCACTATTACAGAATAGCTTTTTGATATTTATGCCATGAAATAGACCTTGCTCAGTACTAAACCATGAGGTACTTCTTCACTTGGGTATTCTCTGGCTATATAAGTCAGCAAGGAGTCACTTATGAGTAAAAAGTTAATATCTTTCTTCTACCCTTTCCTAAACATACATGAGGATAAACAAAGGCTTCCCAGTGTTACAACTGCTTGTCTTTAGGCCTTGAATACTATTTTGCATTTTGAAATTACTTTATAATCCTCATTTACACATGTGCGGAATATTTCTTGCATTTCGGGACACAGTTTCAATGCGCATGGATCCTGTGCTGTTTGTTTTGCATTTACCTTGTTCACTGCATTGACTGTAGAATATCTGTAACGTATAGCACCAGCCTTTCACTGGTGCCATGAACTCTCCATCTGGATAATGCGTTGCCTGTTCTGCATAGTCTGATTCTGTAGGATCCTACTGCCTGTTACTTTTACCAAGTTTCTGAGATGTGTTTTGTGACAACATTGTGGAGTTTTTAATGGCAGAAGTTCTAATTCGGCCATGGGGTTTTTTTAAGTTTTATTATTAATATAAAAGCCTGTATGTGTATTATTTTTGTCTACTTTTATGTCCTCTCCTTCATATGGCTTTATTTTTTATGTTTTTGTATTTCTTGTCAGAATTTTATAAAGTTTTAGGATTCCCATAGCTTCATTCTGTACGGAGAAACTTGTGTTTGCCTTGTTGACTACTCCATTCTGGGCTTACTCTGCTGTTTTAGTACCTGCTCCTTTAACAGCCTTTGCAGGCAGTGAAGTTCCTTAAATATGTTATGAAGGTTTAAACACCCGGGTAGAATTCATCTCACTTCACCAGTATATTATAATGTTGTATATGCAGTTTGAAATATTAATGTAGATTTTCTTCTCTAGTCACTGAAGAGTAGCAGATACTTGGAGGACAGTTTTGAGAGACACACGTTTTTTTTTATAGGGCCTCTACAAGAAAATTTGAAGGCAGCCATAAGATTATCCTCAAGTCACCCTCACTGTATGAACTATCTTTCCTTCATCTGCAGCACAGTCTGCAGCTTACAGCAATGAAACCTGTATGGCGCTGCTTCTCCAGCGTATATCCCAGCTTTCCTGGGAAAGCACACGGGAAATAAGACTACTCTTTCTTTGATCTGTTCTTATATCTCAGAACCCTTTGGCTGGTTCTTGTCAGAAAAAGGGTACTGGACAGAGGGACCTTTGATCTAACCTAGTGCACTTATTCTTACACCCTGGTGTTTCATAATCTGAACAGGGTTTCAGAAGCAATTTGTAAATAGCATAAGAATGAACCCATTGGTGGCTAAAGGCATGTGCACCATCACTTCACTGTTTTATAAATCCACAAGGGAAAGAGCAAGCATCTCAAGCATCTCTAGCATCTCTGAGTATGAGCCATGGTATAACTTCCTTGACCATGTAATCTTACCTCTGGACTTCTATTTCCTGGAATTCTACTATTAAAATGTATTATATAATAAAATTTTAACAGTATTTTTTTAACAAAAAATATTTTAACAAAATATAACATTTTGTTTACCTTATGCTTATAACCCAGCTTACCTCACTAACTTTGGAGGGTTTATCTTAGGGTTTGTATCAGACAAGATTACTGTGTTCCTATTTTACTACTGGAGAATCAAAGCTGAAGTGACATCCCTGGGTTCATACACAAATTCCCAGTATGATGAGGAATCAAAAAAAGTCTGGTTTAGGACTTAGGTCCCTTGAGTCAATCAGGAACATATGTCCACTTTTAAATTGTTGAAATCTCACATAAGTGTAGTTCTCTGATTCAAAGAGAAAATCCCTTAAGGAAGATCAGATTTCTGTCATCACACATGTGCTGTCCATGCTCACTAGTGCACACTCATAACATTAGTACCGATGGCATCCATTACTAAAAATATTTTGCCTGTGCTTTCCTACCTGGCAAGAGAAATTCTTGGAGGAGTAAACAACAATATGCAGTAGGGACATTTTTGTTCTAATTGAATTAAATTCACACGCTCACCGGTGAAGGTACTTGTCAGATGTACATGCTCCTTTCCCTCCAGTTTTGCTCCACACCATGAAATATATGATTTTTTTCCCACTAAATCCATATCAAACTGGCAAGTGCTGCAGAGGTGTATATATATGCAGAGGTATATATGTGTGTGTGTGTGTGTGTCTGTGTATCTACCTGTATATCATGGTATATATCTATATCTACTTATAGTATACATATATTTTTTTAAAACAAGTTGCCTTTAGAATTATATTGTCTTGAAAAGTAATGGATTTTTGCCATGTTTATTTTCTCTCTTAAATCTCGCTTTTAACTCTTTGATGTTGAAAACAGAAACTTTCACAAAGAAGCTAGGATATAATGATAGATTCTTGGCTGTTTTTTTCTGTTGAGGTAGACTCTTGTTTTCAACAATGTTTAATGTCTGAACTCTTCAATTTGATGCCAGTGGTTCAGAGTCACGTTTTGAAATGCTTAGAAGCTTTGCAAAAAAGAGCTAGTTAACCAAACTTTAGTGGTCTTTGCAGAGCTTCCACAGCAAAAGCATAAAAGAAATAAAAGGAATCCATTAGGCAGTCTGTCTCATGAGAAGGCACAATTGCAGTAGAATAAAGTAAATTAGGATTCGAGTGCAATCAAAAATGGCAGAACTATTGTGGAATCTCTTTCTATAATGCTTGGGAGTTTTTGGTGGTGGTGATGGTGATGGTGATGGAGCTGGATTCTACAGCCACCTAATTGTCCAGAATTAATGCAGCAGAGTATAGATGTCTTTGAAAAGAATTCTAAAAACCTAATAAATACTTATGTGTTAATCCCTCTTATCTTAAAATCTACTCTATTTTTTCTGTTCTTGTTGTCAGGGAAACATAGCAATTAATATTTTTTTTTATCGCTGCACAGTTACTTTTCCTTTTTTGCTACTCAGATTAGAAAATACCTGATTTATAATAAGACTTTTGGTGGCCTACTGTCTAAAGGGGTAGTATCTTATTTCTGAACATTGGTAGAGATAATTCTGGCACATATATTCTAAATATGAATTTGACACTGCTTCCCTTTTATGCAAGAGTACATAAGTGGAATTTTGGTTAATTTTAGTCTAGACAAAGCAAGTTAGTGTCTAAAGGGATAGTGCTGAGTCCTTTTACATTTTTCTCTAAAGTGCATTTGAATAAAAGTTTCAAATCAAATATTTATATTAAGTATAGAATAAAATTTTTTTATTGTTGCATGACTGATCACCACAGCATCCTGTTGTTTTTGGAAAACTCACAGATACTTGGTTGCTTGTAGAGTTGGAATCTTTATTAAACTAAAGCAGTATTTACATGCCAAACGATCCCCAGAGCAAACATAAAATTTTCTTACTATGATTCCTATTGTATTCAGCTTTGTTTGTCTCTAAACTGGAGAGAAGAAGCACAATTTGTACTTTTGATTCTAAATTCATGTGCAATCATTTGTTGATTTTGCAATTATTACTTTGATTCCAGTGTCTGTGCTTTTCATTGCTAATTCAGAGCAATTGGATTCACATTTTTAATCCGTGTAAAAGAAATCTCCCAAGAATAGAAAACTTCATGCACTTAAATGCATTTGTTTTTAAGAAAGAAGTAAGAGTATCTTCTGACATACACCAGAAAAAATAAATCATGATAATACTGTATGCTTACACAGTAAGCAGCATAACAAAAGTTTTAATGCTTTTATATTTAATCCAACTCTCAGGAGTTTAGAAGCAACCATCATCAAGTTTTTGAATACTTATATTCCCAGAAAAAAATTGGTATTAATTTAGGTAAAGGTTGGAGTTTTCTAAAGTGTCAAGGGACAGGATTCGTGTCACTTTGTTAGCCATGCAAAAAGTTAGGCATGTAGTCTAAGCTAGTCATCTGCACTTGCCTGTAGTCATAGTTACCCTCCAGGGAATGATTCATCCCATCCAAGTTGGGTGCACTCTTTTCTCTGTTACAGGGGAAGTCTAGACAGTTAATTAGGCAAAATGCCTGATTTTCAGTGGATAAAGTTAAACTACATAAATACCCAAGTTCAATGAATTAGTAACCCATATTTCATTGACATTTATTTAAATGGGTGCTTTCACAGTAATGAAGCCAGAAATCATTGTGTGTAACAGCAGGCACCTTACTGAAGTGCCTAGGCTGGGATCCTAATTTAGGCTGGGGGCTTAGATGATAATGGCAACAAAGAAGGATAAAAGTCAACATTCAAACCTGGTCATCTCTCTTCACTCACAGCAGAAAACAAAGCCTGCATTTGTGAGTTTAGGTTCATCAAATAGCAGGTCCCTGGCACTGGCACTTCAGTTAGTTTTCTAAGGGTACGTGGCACAAATTTGGCAGGATCTTTGTAGAGGTTCCTGACTTTCACCTGGGTTGGTTCAGAAGGCAGTACAGGCCCTGTCTCACTTGTGGAGCAAAAGGTATGCTGAGAGGCAAAAGCAGTGTGGTCTGCGTGAAACCATTCACCATTTGCTATGGGAATAAGTCAGAAATGTGGCTGTCACGCATTTTAATGTATCCTTCTAAGACTTTGTAGTTATGTTTGGTCTTAAAAGACAAAGATAAAAATGATTGCTTCCCTGGAGAACGAGGCTCTCACTGCACTACCAATGATGTTGAGGATATCCATCTTATATTCTCTGCAATGAGATGTTAACAAGTGTTGCTGCTTCAATATCGAGATACTGGAATTCCTTTTTTTTAATTTACTATGTTGTTCCAGTAATATTCTTGCCAATGTGCTTATCACCTCTCTCCACTCACCATCACCATTATGGTTCCCATTTTCTCAGCTACTTTTTCTTTCACATCCGGAAAGAGTTAATGCTGTCTTTTCTTTACATTAGACCATACATTTCTTAGTGCCAGTGATCACTCCTCCATGCTCATTGTCGAAGGAGTTTACTCATCCATCCATTGTTAGAAAATTGCAGAACAACAATCTGTTTATTAGGGGAGCTTCCATAAATTCAGGGTTGCAGCATTGGTTTCCTTGAGTCTCTCATTTTTAATGGTATCTCTCATTTTTCAAGTTGGCTCTTGCTCTGGTATTGTTCACTCCACTTTTTTGGACTAAAACATCCTTCTAATAATTCATGATCAGTGTTTCTGTGTCCCAGGCATATATCTATTGCTGAAATTCGTGATGTAAGAGAAAGCTTTCACACAAACTAGGCTTCCAACATGACAGTCACCCGACAAAGAGATAAAAATATTTTAATAATGTTTTCCGGAATGAAATACAGAACTCACATCTACAACCTAATCTTCCATTAGCTATTTTGTCTCTTGCACACATAGCACCTTTCTGCTTTCAGTGCTTGGGATGATTGCAAATTTTAACTCATTTTTAGGTTTGGGGTTTTTTTGTTGTTGTTGTTCTGTTGAAATCAGATACCAGGAAGAGAAGGGCAAGGTTTTACTACTGACCTCTTGAGTATACATTTCTGATGACTGGTGAAGCAGTTGATCTGTGTGTTTATGCCTTTTCATTTTTTGTTTGCTTTTTTCACTATTTTTAGATACTAAGCTGTGAAATTTGGTTTCCATACACTCTTGCCCTTCAGATATTCATAACATCTTCTTGTGAAGCAGTTCTAACAAGTGAAACAGCTCACTTCTCTAGTGAAAATACATGTTATTTTTATAGCTTCTGCTAGATGCTCCTGCTGCTGTCTTTTTATATTATTGTCTGTAGAGCAAATGAAGGGAGCAACCAGAACTAAGTGCACGACTTATTTTTCTTTAACTTCTAACTGTGAGCTTCTAAGAATAAATATTTCTGCATTCATCCATTAGTTTCTGTCAAGAAGTCTTCATAATTAAGCCCCTGTGAGAGCCTTGCAGAGGTGAGGACTACCAGAGAGGTGTATTCAGCAGAACTGTCATAGAAAGAAGATGAGTTAAAATCTGACTGTCAGCCAAACTGAAGTCCATGTTCTTCAGTACCCTGAGTTAGGCCAAGTTCTACCTAACCTTGGTTCTAGTAGGAGAAGAAGGCTTGTTTAGTATGAAGGATAGTTGAATTGATAATTCTGGCATTGTGGGATGCCAGAAGCAGTACAAAAATAAAAGCTTTTCCTTAATGTGGGTCTGGGAGTTAAGAAAATATAATCAAGCTGCTTGCAATAGCTCTAGGAACCGAAACTGTTAATTCAGTCTGTTATTTTTATTCTTTGAATTGTGATATCAACAGATCTGCATCAAGCTTCTCTAAAAAGCCTTCCTGATGTCAGAAAAAAATTATTTTCTGGTTCAGTTCTAGGAGATCACTTTCCCAGCTCATTTGCTGAAGCTGCAGCTCATATAGGAGTAGAGGAGTCGTAACAGATTTTCTCCATGAGAGCCATAATGTGATCTACATTTATATTTGGCACCACTCATATTTTCTTTTTGTTTCAAATGTGTTTACCTTGAAAAACTGTCTTGAAAGCCTGTAATGCAGTTAAGTATTAGTGAAAATGAAAAAAATACTTGTGGAAAGTTGTTGAAAGTTGCAATTTGTAAGAGATGGTAAGGGTTTCAATAGATACCTTTTTATCTTTAAGGTGTTGCTGAGAATGCATATTTTTATGCATATGTATGGGAATTTCCCTGGCTCTCCCTTAGCTCACAATAATGTGACAATTTTGACTAAGCATGAGCAGGGGCAGGAGAAAGTCATAAGATCATTCACAATGAGATTAGAGAATCATTAGGGTTGGAAGTTCATGTGGTCCAACCCCCTTGCCAGGGCAGGGTCACCTGGAGCAGGTGACACAGGGACACGTCTAAGTGGATTTTGATTGTCTCCTGAGAAGGGGGACTCCATGACCTCCCTGGGCAGCCTGTTCCAGTGCTCTGCCACCCTCAGTGTAAAGAAATTCTTCCTCATGTTGAGGTTTTAGTTTATGGCAGTTTCTCCTCATCCTGTCACTGGGCACTGTGAAATGGTAGAGATGGTCATTATTTTTTGTTTTCCAGTATAAAACACTAGATTTTCTTTGTGTTGTTAGTGTTTCCTTGAAAATTAGCAATGTATATTCTTGTTTGGTAAAATGCTGTTCTGCCAAACTCCCCCTGTGTTAGACATGCACACGTGTGTGTGCACACAGGCGCTCCCATAGACAGGTACCCATTCTCAGGAGCACACATGTCTGCTATAAAGTTTTCTGTAAAGCCTTCCAGGACTGTCCTCACTATGTCATGCCCAACGGAGCAAAAGTGACCCTTTCCAGTGTTCCAAATAACAAGTGTGACCTGTAGGCCTGATTTGATCTGTTCAGACATCCATTTGTTTCATGCCTCTCCCACTACTCCTTTTCACTCTGGAGCTCCAGAGAGGTTTGCAGTATCCCTGCAAATTCTGAAGGAGAGTGAGGCCTGACTTTTTTTTTTAATTCATTCCCTCTAACTTCTGGCCTTGACAATTTAGTTACATCAGTGCTCTGAGGAACGGAAAGGAATAAGGTTCTTCAGAGATAGTAATACCTTAGGTATGTTAAATTGTCCTTTCATCATGTTCTCTCCTTTAGCTGGAATGCAGGGTACCCACTTTGCAAAGCTACTTGCCTCTGGGCACCAGGTTAAAAGCTAAGATGGGAGATCTCAGACTCAGGCAAGGAGCTTGTAGAAAAGGTATAATTAAGTACCTAACAGAGAATTCAGATTCATTTGGATTGACCACATCCTTCTGAAAAGAAGCATGTACTTCAGTCATATTTGAAATATTTCAGTAAGATTTTTTAAAAAGAGAGAAAAATAAACCAAAAATTAAAGAATCTTAATATTTATCTTCTGAAACATACAAAAAAAACCCCTGAGTCAGATATATTTTGGTTATACAGTCAGTGCCTTGTGGTAGTTAAAAAGCTTGCAATGTGCTACATTCCATTCTGCACTAAAAATAATGTGAATTCAGGGAGGATGAGGTACCCTCTAGGCAGTAGTATAAGCAATTATGTTCAGGGCAAAAAAGCACCAATCAAAATGTCAGGACAAGCTCTTCTTTTTGCAGTTGTTCCCGTGTTCTTTGAAAAGAGTATAAGAAATTTAAGACCTCCTGAGTGTACTTGCAGATGCTTGTTTTTTCCATTCTGTGCATCTGATTATCATATCCTATATGGATATTTTGGGTCTGTTTGCCATAAAAACATAGTATATATTTTTGCTCTGTAATACAAGCAGCTTGTGATTTTGAAACTACACAGACATACGCATGTGTGCCAACAATTTCAGAATCATTAAAGTTTTTCTCCATTTCAGGTCCTGCAAATACCTTTGCTACATATGCATATGTCAATGCAGGTGTACACACACACCCACACACAACAAACTTGTCAAATACACAGTTTTTCGAAGTGACTGAGTTTTACAGTTTGCAAAACAACATCAGATCCCTTTTAAAATCATGCCAATTTTATAGAAGTGCTGAATATATTCCCAAAGCTTGAAAATGTATGTGTATGCCTTATATTGTTCTTTAAAACAAAATCCTTCAATCCTTAACAGCTCCAGTAGTGCCTCTAATGAGTTTGCTTCCATTTAGTACCTTTTTCCCCCCATTGAGCATGTCTTAATTCCACAATATTATTTTATCCTTTTGCAATAATGAAATTATATGGAGTAACTACCTATCTCGTTTGTAACGGCAGCGGATTGTCCTACTAAAGACTTTTACTTTGATAGCCCAGGTGTTCTGTGTTTAAATGTAAATCCTTTCAGACCTCTACCCTAAAATTACTGCTCTTTAAGTATGGTGTTGCTTGGTATTCAGTGTGATGGTCACTGACATCAGAGGAAAGCCTCTCGCATCCTAGTAACGATAGCTTCATGCCTCTCTTATAGCTCTAATTATATCACTAAATCATGGACTATTCTGAGCTGGAAGGAACCCACAAGGGTCATCAAGTCCAACTCTTAAGCAAATAGCCCATGCTGGGATTGAACTTGCAACTTTAGCACTATGCTCTGTCACTATCAGTGTCACCTGAAGGTAGAACCAAGACATTCACAATTGCTTGCAGTTCCTTGTGACCAGTGATTGGTAGAATTTCACCGTATATGTTTCTGGCAAAAAAAAACCAGTGCCGAATTGTCCTTGGAAATTTATTATGAAGCTGACTGGGGAAGAATCTCTAGACTTGGCATAAACCAACAGATCTGCTGGATCAAAGCAAAGGTCCTCCTGGATCAACGTCTAGTTCCTGACAGTGGCCAGAAAAATATGGTTAGGAACTAATACAAGAAAAGGGAACTCACAACGTGGTATTTCATTCTCTGGTGATATTTCATACTTGAGTGATAGTCACTTTCCAGAGACACAGGCACTTCCAGTGTCCAACATAGTGTATCTTTGTCTAGTAGTTCTTGATGGATTTTTTTCTTGCATTTCTGTTATATCTATTTTCAAATCTATGTATATTCTAGCATTTACTGCCTGCAGTAGCAAAGATAAATTTAACAATGCACTATGTGAAAAGATATTTCTTTTCCAACTAATGAGTCTTCCACTTGGTTTTTTTTCATTTGATGCCCTCTAGCCTGCAATGTACAGTCATTCCAGTCAAATACTTCCTCAGACCTCTCTCTTTCCTACAGTGCCTGTTATTACTTCCTATGTTTTCTGTCTTTGTGCACCTGTACATGTAGCTTTAGAATCAGACCAAAGTTTCTTTCCACTGGGTAGCTCTATTTCAAGTGATCTCCTCTTGCAAGAAAATGTGGCAGTTTAACTAACACATCTTGGAAAAAGTCATGTTTTATATTCCTTACAAACCCCCTCTTTTTTTTTTTTTTTTTTTTTTTTACAAAGTGAATTAGCGTATGAAGTTATTAGGATAGAATTTCTGTAGCATCATTTCTTTGAAGTTGTTTTCTTTTTAACAAGAATTCAAAATATCTAGTCCATATTAGAAAAAGCACTAGGAAATCAGTCCTACATGCAGCTAGCTTGCTGATGCTTTGCTGGTCCTGTTCTTCACAGATTTCATTTTTTGCTTCCCCTTTGTCTTCATTTGCTCTCCTCAGATCTCTTTTCTGGTGAGGCAGCTTAGTGTTTGAAAGCAAGGTGTTTGTAGGGGAAGTCCAGGCCTGCCAGATACAGTCCTTATTCATCAGAAGACGTTACTCCTGTTAATATCAATGAGTCTCACTGCCCTGCTAATGCAAATATCGTTTTGGCAGACCTATTAACAACTCCTTTATTCAGTGAGGAGCAAAACTGTACTCACACTTTATGACCCAGTATTACTTTTCAGTGTGAAGGAGCTTCTCTTCCCCTCTGCTCCCTTCTCCCCTGATGCGTGTTAAGTAGAACCAGAGCACATAGTTCACTGCTGCTTTTAATTGATACCGTGAACAATGACAGGTCAAACACTGGTAACTGGCTTTTCAAGTACATGGCTCCAAAGCTATGTTGAGTGATACCTCAGAAGTGACATTCTGTCTGTCAGTAGTGGAGGAGTTGGAAAAGACAGGATTTGGGATGCTGTTCACGTTTGGTCAGAATACATTGCCAGAGCCCTGTGCCTTTCACCCAGCACCTCCAGGCATTCAAAAGATCCAGGAAGATGCCAATGACAACTTCAGCAGTTGCATCACTTCCAAATTTTGTGTGCTGAGGCTTCAGCATTAAAGTGGGAGTTTCAGCATGGGGATTTTTCATGAACATATTGTGTGAACAAGGTGTTATAATTGGTATATCTAATTTAAACACACTTGGCATAAAATTTTATATATGTGAATTTGTGTGTGAAAATCAAGGAGCGTTTTTAAGCCTAGTTAGAGTTACTTGCCTCCGGAGTATTTTTATTCTGAGAACAGTGCTTGAGGTAATTCTAAATGGGAAATAACTATAAAATGGAATAAAAATGAAAAATTACCTTTTCATTATATCTGATTCCATGTGAATGGATTTTTAACAAGTGGCAGGAAAGATAAGTGTCTAACACATTTCATTAACCAATGAACAGTACAGTAATGCTTCCACACTGAAATTTATGTACTACATAAAATGCATAAAATCCTTCTTTTCATCATAGAAGGAAGATAGAAATTTCACAGAATTCAAGTTGGTTCCCCATTCCTGGGACATATGCAGAACATTTAAAGAGGTATTATTTCAAAAGTAGTAATCTTTACAGAGACTATGCCTATTTCTAGAAATCAAGCCAACCTTTCAAGACTGGAAAATAAGGTCATCTGGAAAACCACTCATGCTAGACTATTTTTTTTTAATAACTAAGAAAGTTTTGAAAGTCTCTTGAAGGCTGTAGCTTCAAGACACCATTGTTGTTTGAATTTTTTTCCTACCTCTTACCTCATCTGTCACCTTTTTTAAAAACAGCATCGATGGATCACAAATTCTGGGTGATGTGTTTTATTTGTAATGGTGAAATGAACACCTAAGTATTAATTCAGAAGTTGCCAATTGCTGGTATAAGCAATATGGTATTATCTGTCAAAAAAACTCGATAAATTCAAGAGGGTTTCTCCCAGATGAAGTTTTTATGGTATAAAACAGTATAAAATAGAGACCTTTGAATATTCTAGCCAAAGATCATAATCAAAACAGACATTTTTCAAGGAGGAGGGATAGGAGCCGTATTTGCTTTGAATGTGTGAATAGCAGTAACAAAAATGTAAATGTAAGCTTCTGCTGCTTCGTTTGTATCACCAGGGAACAAAATGCTTACCTAGCTTTTATATCACCAGGAGCTCATTTAATCTTTATTTTTTGTTTTATTTTGTTGATAGCAAAGTAAAATGCAAGTGCTTGTCAGGGCACATAGATGATTCTAGATGCTCCATCCTCTGAATTAAGGGAGAGTCCTGCAGCAGTTTGGAATGAAGGGCTTTCATAGCATTGCTAGTTACTTTGATAGCAGTTGGATTCATGAAAATCCATGCTGTGGTTGCCTCTGTGCCCTTCTGTGTGACAGAAGTCTGCACTGCATTTTCTGAACTGTGTTTTAGGCCCATAGGAGCTTGTGAATCTTGTATACACATTGGAATTAAGTTCTGCATTCTGGAAAAAAAAGTAGAGGCCTGGCCTTTGCATGAGAGTTGATGCATGTTCATTATAAAGAGCTAGCAGCTTAGAAGAACTAATTAATTATATTTTTACTGCATTTTTTTTGGTACCTGAGTCTAAGACGGACACTTCTTTTCCACTTAGGATTCAGAGGATGTCTCCTTTTATAGTTTCTCAAGAATGGATCAGGCACTCCTTTAAAAACGTGACAGAAGATGAGGAAGCCTGCAGGATTTTCCTGCATAATATCCAATGAGTGGGAGCACTATTTTGGAGTGAAGGGAGAATTCTTACACATATCTTTCTCTTTAAAGAAACAGTCCATGACCACAAGAACACAAAGAAAACAATCTCCATCTCTTGTGAAAGGGAGTAGGAGAACTCAGGGTTCTAGCCCTGGCGAAAATTTCGTCAGCAAGCTTGTGTGAGAGAAAGAGCAGCCAGTAACATCAAATTATTTCTGTTTTCGTCTAGTCCAGCCAAGAAGGTTTCTGAAGTAGTTTGGATTGGCCTTTGTGACTTCCCAATTACCACTTGTATAGGTATGCCTCTGCGTGTCCTTTAGTAAAATAAATCTTCTGTCTGAATTTCTGTGCTGGAAAAATACTGTGAAACTGCAGTGAATCTAAAACTCAGGCCACTTATGTCAAATTAAATGTTCTGCCTCCAGTTCAAAATGAACAAACCAACCATCCTCAAAAAGGCAAGGGGCAGCTAATTTGTGCAAAGACGAAGTCTCTCCTGTTTAAAGAGATGTCCTGGCCTCAGTGGATTTACATCTGTGAATTTTTTCTCAGCTTCAGTTACATTTTCTAAGTAAGGACATCTGATTGTAGAAATTACTCCACTATGTGGATGGCAAATACTCAAATCTAAGGTATATTAATTATCTTCTCAGAGAATCTAATAGAGCCCAGTAATGATTTGAACAAAAGTAGAAGTTATTAGGAGGTGATGTATGCATATGCACAACAGTAAAACTGAAGAGCATAATTATCTGTAGTCCTGCAGTTCATAGCTATCACCAAGTCATAGAACCATAGAAAAGCCTAGGATGGAAGGGACTTCTGAAGAGCACCTGGTCCAACCTGCTATTGAAAGCAGGGCATTTGAGGAGGTTACCCTGGTTCCTATTAGGTCAGTTCCTGAGCATCTCCGGTGATAAAATTTCCTTGGCTTGTCTAGGCAACTTACTCCAGTGGTTGTCTTCATAATGCAGAACTGATTCGTTCCATCTAGAGAAACTCTTTTTCATTAAACAAATGGCATTCTTTGCCTCCTGTCCTGTGACTAGGTCTCCTTATGAAGAGTGTTCCTTTATATTCTCTAGAACTACACTACAGATAAAATTTCTGCAGCCCCTCCACAGACCCTCTCCAATGTGGCAATCCCAAACAAATCTGATTACGTGGAGATCAGATCAAGTGTACAGCCATGTGCATGTTTAGCTGAATACATTTAAGGAAACAAATACACATGATAATGGTGTTTATAATAAAAGCACTTGGAAAAAAAAGTTTACAAAAAGTACTGTGCACTGTGATTGATGTTTGCCTACCTCTGTAAGACCAAGAATAATGGATTCATTATCACATTTAGTACTTACATTAGCAGATTTTTAGGAATATTTATCTGGTGTTTCATCTGATGTGTTCTGTATTTCAAATGAAACATTTTTGTCGTAACTACAGTAGGTCATCCTTTTTGTCTTTGTAGAGATCATTTATGTGTTAGAAGATGATGTAATGTTGGCTTGTGCCAGCAAAGTATCCATTTACAAGAGTGTCTAAACACACTGTAGCACACCTAAAAAGAAGGAAACACAGGTTTGCATTGCCACAGCCCACAGAAACAAAATACCATCTGCTGCACAAGCACCTGCATCACAATCTGTGACAAATATTTTTCAGCATCTACACATAATTGCTTCCACCTGAGGCAGCACTCGCAAATTCATATGGATCACATAGGTTGGCTTTTAAATCTGGAATTAGGTTCACATAGCAAAGGTACGTGTCAAAGTTTAATCCCAGCCACACAGTTGCTCACTCAAAGAGTCAGACGAGTAAAAGTGAGAAAACTCATGGATTGAGATACAGACAGTTTAATAGGTAAAGCAAAACCCATACATGCAAGCAAAGCAAAACAAGGATTCATTCACCATTTCCCATGGGCAGGCAGGTGTACAGCCATCCCTAGGAAAGCCATCCTCCATCACATGTAACAGTGACTTGGGAAGAGAAACACCATCACTCCAAACATCCGCCCATCCTTCTACTTTCCCTGGCTTTATATATTTGGCATGATGCCATATGATGTGGAATATCCCTTTGGTCAGCTGGGGTCAGCTCCCAACCTCTTGTGTATCCCCAGCCTCCTTGCTGGTGAGGTGGGGCGAGAGGCAGAGGAGACCTTGACTCTGTTGAAGTGCTGCACAGCAATAAGGAAAGCATCCCTATGTTGTCAGCACTGTTTGCAGAGAGAATGCAAAACACAACCCGATGTCAGCCACTATGGAGGAAATTAACTCTACCACAGCCAAAACCAGCACAGCATTTCCTGCCATGCAGATGAAACTAAGTAGTAAGTCAAGCTGGATATGCCTTCTGTCCCTACCAGTGTAGTGGTGATCTATGTCATGTAATATCCCATACAATGCATAGAGCAGCCTTTACAAATCACATGGAATAAAAGTTTTGCATGCATCGGAAAGATTTCAGGCTTTCTATACTTAGGTACTAAGAGGACCTAGGTAAAAGTTATCTTCCTTTGTTAAACTGTAAGCAGGGACATACACATTCTCTGCAGATTGAGTCATTTATCCCTATGATCTCTCTAGGCTTCAACATTTTAAATACCTCTGGCTGTCTGTGTCCTGATAGTTAGTCAAGATGATGACTTCCTCAGTCAATCACGACCTGGTTCACTGAGTGTCTTCAGCTCTTCGTTGTGTAAATGGGAGCTGCCTGTGGTGAGAACCTTTGAAAGTCTGCCCACAATTATAATTTCCCAGATTGGCTCTGTTTTTCTGTGATCCCGGCAAGGCAGATGAAGATGTGTGTCTCAGCTACATTTAGGTAACAGACCATTTGCAAAGCTACCTCTAGAAATCTTCCTTTGTGCAGAAAATAGAACAGGAAAGCAAATATTAAGAGTCTCTGAATTGTCTTGCAATGGCAATTTCTTTGCTTCCCATGCAGAAGCACCCTTTCAGGTTGTAATGAATTTACCTTGAATCTTGAAGATGAACGCATTGTAACTAGTCAATATTGAAAGTTTACATTTGTACAAGAGCAGAATTCATCCATCTTGTGCTTTTGTTCACTTGAAAATATTTTAGTTACTTGTTGTTCATCGCATATATAGTTCATAACAAATAATGATACCTAGTTTACATGAAGTATCAAGCAGTTTCCCCTGGTGAAATGGAGCATGTAATCCATTTTCTATTATAATGGGTATTCTTTTGTAACTCACTAACCTTTGTATGGAAACAAAAATGTTTCTGCTACTTATCCCAACAGAAAAATAATTAATATAAAAATGGTATTTTTTCATATTCATTATGTCATTTATATGTGAAATGGCTATGAAACAAATAGTTATGCATGTTAGCATTAAATTTATGTTTCATTTTCATTATCTATTTTAAACTATCCATCAAAATATGTACCTGAACTGTTTTAAAATAAAGGTGGGGTTTATCTTATCTAGCATTAGGTTAATGGTTTGACTCTATGGTCTTAGAGGGATTTTCCAACCTAAATGAGTCTGTAAATCTATAATATATTTTGTCTTCCTTCCACTAGAGCATCTTCTCAAAGATAGTAGTTTGGCCAATCTGTGTCAAGAAAGAAAGCTGTCCAGGACATGCTCTCTGTCCTTAAATCTGGCCAGCTGGTGCAGCCTGGCTTGTACATACAGCAATTTTCCCTTCCCAAAATTACCTACCATTTAAATAGGAAAGGCCCATACTGCCTACAGGGAATGTACCCAGTTGGGATAAGTGCCAAACTGTGCTCAGGCATGATCAGGGGGAGTGCCAGCTGGCCAAGGCAAAACGTGATCAGTTGGTCTCGCTGGCAGTATAACGCAATGGGCAATCTTATTCCAGTTCTTAGGCCCAAACCCCATTGCCGGGACAGGTGTAGCCTTACACTGCCCCTGTATTCAGTGAAGGAGTTACCCTGAGGTGACAGTCCACTTACGTGTTGGTATGGGATGAGCCAGTATCTGGAGATATCTTTTCCAATTAAATACAAGAAGTTAATTAGATAGAGATGATTGTACAGTTTACTTCCCATTTGGAGAACTGTCATTAGCTGAGATGAATGCCAACATAGATGCTGTGGCCTGGATTTATCCTGCCGCTGGGAGTCAGGTATCTGATTTAAAGAACATACTGGATTCAACTTCCCTGTTTAGTCAATGGAAAAAAAATAAACGTGTGAAGTATATAGCCACCCCAAGGTCTGAACTGACTTCTACAAGTGTCTCTTCATCACTTTTGGCTATAAAAGAGACCCGAACTAAATTAATTTAGGTGGGTACTTCAGTCTAAAGGCAAGAAGATTGAGTCTGGTCTGGTAAGCACATTCCTGGGGCCTGATTGCACACGTAGACTATAAAGAATCTTGGATTGCCCATTTTTTAAAATTACTTGATACTTGCCCCTGCAGAGGCAAAAATATTTGGACATATGGCTAGAGTGTAAACCATGTAGCAATGCTTGCCAGTCTGTAGTCAGTACGAAGTAATACCTCTGAAAAATTCATCTTATTTATCTCAATTGATCACAGGGAAACTATGAAAATTTGGATTCCTGTCTTCTTTTAGATAAACAGACTGTATCTTAGCCAAATTTTGATTGATAAGTGTTGCTGTTCTCCCCACAGACGAGTGGAGAAACGACACGAAGTCCAGGCTCAGGGATAAGTGGAAGCGCTTTAATGATCTCTTAGAAGGCTTTTATATGTTAGTTCTCAGAAGTGTATTAAATGGCATAAAGTAATTGTTTTTTTGTCATCCACCCCCTAAGGGGATTGGTCAAGTTCTAAGACACTCATCTCTGAGTGTTTTTCGAGTTAGAGCCATAACAATTCTGCAAAACAACCTGCAGGTTCAGGAAGTTTACAAAACCGTAACATTGTTTTGAGTTACTTGCATGGGAAAGATAGAACTCTCACAAAATGCTGCAGAGAGCTGGAAGATTTCTCTGCTAAAGCTTTTTCAGTATCCATAGATAAGTTTTCCACTATTTGAATTGGATTCATATCTTGTTAGCAGCATTTGTTCCTGAAGAACTGATAGGAGCTACAATTATTGGAAGGAAGTTATTAAAAATCCCACATTTGTGAAATCTTCCTCAATATCTGTTAAATTTGGATGACTTAATGCAAAACTAAGAAAAATTTATCTAAATGAACAACTAGGGAATAGCAGTCACAGCGCCAAACCATGCTACACACAGCATATAAACCTTGTGACAGAGAAAAGTTGTTTATTAAAAAACAGATCATGTGCCTATGAGAAATGCATGTAGTCTGGTTCCTCCATCTGTCAGCAACTTTTTCAGTTTTTTTTACTCTTTTATTATCAGCAGTGCAGTCTCTTCTCTGAATGCCAGCACCACTGTAATAATAGCTTCTGGTATATTTCACTGAAAATTGCTCATGGCAGTGCTGAATGTGGTTAAAATCAATTTAGGTTCTGTTTTACCATACCTACATGGGAGAATTTTTTATTGCTTGCTATGTCCCCTGTGTTTAGGTGAACCCAAAGGGCAAAATTCACTACTGGTAAAGTAGTGAAAGGGGACAAGAAAGCAAGCTCAAGCATTGAGCCCTTGTCTGTGCATGCTGCAAAATTCTTCCCTCATGCTGAGTCTCTCCTGTAGCTCTTGCTGCTTTCTTCCAGACAATACATTATCAAAGTAGTTCAGGTAATACTTTAATTGAGAGACTGCTTTCAAAGAAAGAAGAGGACAAGTCTCCAGCAGGTTGGACTCTAAGACACTGTAGTGCTCTCCCACCTCCTACCAAACTGCCTCTCAATTGAGCAATGCATCCTACAGAAGTGCTGTGCAGGAGAATTGCACACAAAAGCTCACATGCTGTTTGAGATGCCTTGAAGAATTGGAAAACCCTTAGAAAAAAAGCTGGTGTAATTATGTCTCAGGGCCACCACACAGGGCCTAGAAGAACCAAGATGCAAGTATTATGGCTTGAAGTCACCATGTACCATGTGACTTTAGGCAAGGGATTAGGCTTTTGTCAGTCTTTTATATAGCACTGTAGAGATACTAATAAGATCTACGCTTCGTAAATACTTCTTTTTAACACTGCAAGTATTAGTTTCACCCAAATTCTGTTTATCCAATTTTTTACACTAATTCCCAGGTTGATTTTGCCTTCCCGTTATTTCATGGTGCAGGGTGCTCAAAGAAAATCAACATTTTTCTTCATTGTAAATGAAATTGCAGGTGTAAATAATAGTAACTGAACATCTGATTTGTGTTTAATTTTAAATCAAATGCAAAACTGTTGTTACAATTTGATGCCAAAGCTGAGTGTGGGATGTGACAGCTTACCCGTATGCATGTCTTCTTTTAATATGGCTCATTCATGTCCAAGAATCTGCCAGGTCCATAGGATTTCAGAATAACAGAAAGGAAAAAAGGGGCTCATTTAATCTGCCTTTCTGATTTTTAGTTTTTTAATGAATGTCTTTTAATGCTAATTACTTGGGTTTCATTCAAAACTTCTTTTGACAAGCCAAAGGTGATGCTAAGTCTGAGAATTTGGATAAATAAAAAATTCTGCAAAGCTGTTGGTTGGGTACTGGTATTAGTTTGTAATGTCTTTCATCCATGTGCAGTCTTGTGCTCAAAGTGTTCAGTGTTGGAGCACACGGCATATCCTGCTAAGTGTGCAGCACAGATAGTATGGTCATTTTATTCTTCAAATACAGCCCCCAAAGAAGATTTGCAGTGGAAAATGTTCATATTGCAGTGCCCTGTAATGTACCAAACAATATTAATTTAAAATCATCCGGTAGTGAGGCCTCCTGAACTTTGACAAAAGGTTTGAACTTTTCAGTCACCATGAAATTATTCTGGGCAGCTGGCCAGTTCCTAAATAGGTTGTGTGTACATCAGTGGCAAAGCTTTTAATTTGGAATTATTTATTTCAGCCTGTCAACTGAAATGAAAGAGTTAGAGCATCGCTGTATTTTTTTTTTTTTAATAATTTGATTTCATTGAAATACTCACAGAGTATTTAAGTGAACTTCACATACACTTGCCTCACAAACCATATGAAAAATGCGTCTTTCACTCTTTAAGTTTGGCACATTACTGGCTTCTCTTCCATGATCAGAACTAAATGACTGGAGAACAAAGCAAAAAGTTAGGATGGGTAGGTCTTACCCTTTTAGACATGGTTAATTCTGTATCTCCTTTGGCATTTTCTCACCAAAGTATTAATGTCTTAGAAACTCATTGACCGTGTTGAATTTGAGTTTTTGGTTTGTTTTGGCAAGATCAAAACTTTTGAGGTTGTTTCTGTCCCTAAATGCAAATTGGTGATATTAAGAGATACTCGTGTTAGTTTGCCCTTTGAACTGTTCAAGTGATGTTGTTCATATTACCTGGAGCATTTCCACCTTTGAGAGTGCCAGCTTCCACCTGAGCAAATCATGAGAATTCTGCATGTGCAGACACTTCTCACATCCTGCTTCCCCGGGAGAGGATGTCAGCTGGAGGGCAGGTGCGACACTGCCTTGCATTCACCTGAAGATCTGAAGTGCACTGTGGCATGTCTTTTCTGCCAAACATAGGGGGAGATTATGGAAATGAAGCTCTCCTAATCACCTCCTGATTCTTGTCTCATTCCAATTCTCTAGCGATTTTCCAGCAACTCTGCTATCAAATGAGTTGCGGTATGTATTTTAAAAGAACTCACTATTTTCACCCTGACCCCATTTACAGTGATTACTATCTGGGTGACCCTTTTTCTCATGCACAGTCAATACCTGCTGTCTCCTTTATTGTGCCCTGCCTCTCCCCGTGTTCCACTTTCTCCACCATTCATCCTACTTTGTGTATTTAGGACAACCACTTACAGGTTCTCTTCATTTCTAAGGGCCCAGATCTTAATAATACTAAAGCTGATTTTGGCAATCACGTTTTTGTAAGGAAGTCTTGAAGTCAAAAATAAATTTTCAGATGAAGCTGCAATAAGTACTATGGGTGAGATTATACCACAGAGCACCTGTGCCATTGGAGAGAATTGATACAATAAAGCAATGTCTGCTGCCACCCCATTCACAGTGTGTGCAAGTCAGAAGGGTTTTCTTCAGACCAGATTCAGTCTCACACTGTCCCATCACACATGGGGTTCAGAGCCACCCTAAGGACCAGCTGTTGGTTGTGATCCTTAAGCCTGGACTGCATTTTTGCGTCACCAAGGTGGAGCCTGCGGTTTTGTTTCCTCCAAGAAGAATCTCGTTTGCTTACCAACACAGCACATAAACTGAACCAGAAGACAAGAAGTACTGATGATTCAGACTTCAAAGGGTTCCAAACCAAATGGAGACGTGGCTGTAATGCCTTTCTGTGAGAAAAGGATCACACAAACATTATCTTCACCTGTAAGTCTGCCTTTCTCACAGCTGTCTTTTGGATTGGTCTAAGATAATTATGTGAACAGATCAGGGAGAGCTTGGTGTTCAGAGACTTGTAAGTATGATTTAAACAACCACAGGAATCCCAAATTAAAATATCCTCTCTGACACTCCTCAGCATTTAGGTGCTATTTGGAAGAGTGCTTCTGATATGTCTTCAGAGCAGGCAGTTGTACGTGGTGCCATTAAATCTGCTCCTGTAAACTGAAGCAGCATGTAAGAAGTGAGATAGACACAAATTCCTACAATGGTTTTGCACACATTAATGTTTTTACCACCCACAACAGAAATTAGCCAGGCCAGGCTGACAAAATATTGTTGAACATTCCCAGTAGGCTCTTGGGCTGCAGATGGAGGGCTATGCAGAGCAAATCAGGCCAGTTTGCATTTCCTTGCCAATAAAAAGAGTAATAAATAAAACCTAAAATCAGAGAGAAAAATTTCCCAATATTTTATTTGAGTTTATTGGGTTATTTGGGTCTAGCTGTTGCTAGAAACATTCTGCACCATCATAGCCCAGTTTCAACATAATCCTGTACCTTTAAAAATGTACGTGTTTGTCGAGTGTAAGAGAAAGTTGAAATAAAAAGGTTCTAAGCAGCAATACAAAACAGGATGTGTGTCATGTGGAGCAACAATTACACCCTAAGTGCACGGAGAAGAACTCAGGGAAGCTAAATGCCTCGTGCTCCCCAATATGTAATATTATCACAGCATGAGTAATTGGAGATATTCTATAGAACTGCCTTGACTTTAGGTTATTTTAATGCCTATCTTAAATCATTCTCCTATCCCCTTCTTTACCTTTTGAACTATACTGTTTCCTGCTTTCAAGTTCTCTCTGTTCTGTTCTGCACTAAGACTTCAGACAGTATTGCAATGCTCTCTATTCTGTATACACTGACTTATGAAAACAGGAGTTCATAGCTGTAAGTGACATTGTCTGTGCTAAAAATACGTATATTTATGCAATGTTTTCTGATTGAAAAACAAGTGTCAGAAACTGGAAACCTTTTTTTCCTCTTAATCCCTTCCCAAAGCTTTCAACAGTACAATGTTGCAGAAAAGCCCTGTTAGATTATCCAATTAATTTCCTTGTCAGTGAACGATTTCTTTTGGCAACACTCTGACATTTCAGGGGTTCTGAGTAGTCTGATTTTGAAATGATGAGGCACTTCCCTCCGGAGATCTCTCTGAACACTTAGAGATTTCCCCATAAGGCTAGTAATCTTTACTCTCATCCTAGAAATCCTATTTCTAAATTTCGTTCTCTCATTCCTTTATTTGGTGTACACTATTGCATACTTGAAGTAATTTGTTTTCAAGTATTTCTTACATAAATTTACATCATCCCCCCTGCTCTTACTTTATTATCAGGTATGGTAGATGTGGAATAAATATTGGGACCCTTTAGTCTTTCTCTTCTTATTTCTCCCTTGTTCCAGCTGATTTACACAGCCCTCCCCTGGTTTCATGGCTCTCTTCAGCACTACTTTGGCTTGTCAGTGAGAAAATGGTAAAATGGCATTTAGAAATTACTGCATACCCAGATATGTTCTCTTCAAAGCAGCGCAGAGAGGAGCTATGGACTTCCATATCATTTTTCATACCTCTGTAATATCTAACCAACTGAGCTTGGTTGTGAACATAGCCTTTGGCTGGTAATGTGCCCAAATTGGCCTTTTGATGCTGTATTGAAATCCAAGTTCTTGTTTAGTTTCTGGTCTTATTCTTTATCTAGAATTGTTTCAGTCTGTTATTTCCTGCCACTATTTCTAAATGTGTCCTTTTCCTTGTCCAGTGTGATATTTGCAATTCTTCACATTTTAATACCGTGTGTGCTAATGTCATCATTTCTTCCTTTTAAGAATCATTAATAAAGCAATGAAACAGGACTGGACACAATACAGATTTATTCAACATTTCCCTTTTATTCTGAATCAGCTTTACCATTAATCATTTGTCTTTGTTTGTAGCTGTTCAGTTTTCTTCAGTTTTCAGTCCACATGACAACTTATATCCAACCAAATGTGAATTGATTTTCAGTTTAAGCTGTCCTGTGGCTGGAAGTGGTGATGTTGCTGATAGCATGACAGTGCAGCAGAGCAGATTTTCTACTATAGCATGCTGTGGGAGCATGCCTTTCACTTCACAGGGCAAATGAGAGTTAAAGCTCTGTTTGAATTCCCGGGCAATTGTCCCTGGTAAAAATCTGTAGCTGATGTCTATCAGCAGTATTCCCTGCAGGTGTTGATGGTGAAAATGTCTTCTAAAATTTAAGCTTCTAATCCTTTGCTTACAAGCAGGGGTGAGAAGGATAATTGAAATTTCAGTTGCATGCTTGTTGAAGTGTACAATACGCATACAGTTTAAAATGTGAAAATTAATTTCATTGCTTCTTTTTGACTTGGTATTTTGTTGCAATAACACAACTGAATTGCTATGTAAGGTAATCAGAATTCAGGAATCATATCTCTATACCTTATCTTTTTATCTTATATCATTTGATTTAACCATCATCTGTCCACATAGGCTATCTGCCTTTTCTGTATTTGGATGGGTGATATTCCATTGAATAACTGTTCGTGGATAATTATAACTGCAACATTTGTTATGTGATTTGCCATAGCTAAGTGTTGCTGATGTAGATGGATTCTTTTGAGTTCTGTGTTATTACTTATAATACTCTTCTAAATGTAACTGTCCTGTTATTTTGCGTTCAGGGAGCTGGATTCTCTTAAAATTTCTGCCTTTTAAATTGCTGTGTTGTCTTTGAGTACCAAAGAGCTGTCAGCTTATACAGAAAGATGTGCCTAATGAGAAAAGACCATGGGTGGTTTTTTGATGAAAGTGTTAAAATCTGTGAAGAAAACATAGAAATAAGCATATTGAATAGGACACTAATATGATTTGTATTTTAAAATTAAAATTATTAGCAATCCTCCCATTTTATGTCTTCCAGTTAAAGGCATGGTATTGTTAGGCATTTGACATCTTCTAACACAAGCCTTTAACGTGTATCAAATTTACCTTGTGTAGGTCTTTGCTGCCATCTTCTGTTCCTTTAAATGATTGCCGTTTTTATTATTTGGATTCTCAAAAATGAGTGGGATATTACAGAGCAAATTTTCCCTTTCTGTATTTTTTTATTTGCTTGTTTTCAGCTAAAGCAAAGTGAAGCTAATGCAGATACAAAGGAGAAGCTTCCGTTGCGTCTGCGCATTTTTGAAAAATTTCCAAACAGGCCACAAATGGTGAAAATCTCAAAGCTTCCTTCAGATTTCACAGTTCCAAAAATAAGGTATTGAAATATTTCGTTTTCTAGTATGCTGTAAACTTTTCTGGGGCCACATAACACCCAAAATATTTAACTTTTTTTTCTTGTCTATTAGGCAGATAGTTCAGAAAATAAGAAGTGAAACAGAAATAACATAGGCATTCAAAAGATGTGGCATTTTGCGTTTACCTTATTTCCCTCATTTGGGGAAAAAAAAATCCTAGCATTTCTTATTCCTTATTCGTGAAAGCAGCTAGGTTGACCAGAACTGACACAAGTACAACGTAATTGAAAAGTGTGTTGTTTCTCCTCTTTCATTTGGATTTTAGTTTCTTGGCTCACATAGACAACTAGCAGTCTAATGGACTCGCATGTAGGTTTTTAAAGATGAGAGTGAACTGGCAGCAAATCGTTAGAGAGGATAAAACAGACCATCCAATACCAGTTAGTCTGTGATGACCTTGTCCCTTACTTGTATTTGCATACAAGTTTGTTTCCTGTGAAACTCACCTTAACTAAAGATCAGATGCTCAGTGATCTACTAGATCATTCTTTACTGTGGGGGTGGTGAGGCACTGGGGCAGGTTGCCCAGAGAAGCTGTGAATGACCCCAGCCCTGGCAGTGTTCAAGGCCAGGGTGGATGGAGCTCTGAACAGCCTGGTCTAGTGGAAGGTGTCCCTGCCCATGGCAGGCAGGGTGGAACAAGATGATCTCTAAGGTCCCTTCCAACCCAAAACATTCTACAATTCTGTGATCATCAGTTACAATGCAATTATTTTTGCTTGATATCAAAAAAACCTGACAGAAATCCAAGGGCTGCTCTAGTATATACAGGCTGCAGAGTCTGCTGAAATAGCACGAGCTGGCCGATCAGGTCCTCTCCGTGCCTGTTTCAACATCCTCAACAAGCACATGCCAGAAGAGAGGATGACGTGAAAGATTGCTGCCATTGTTCTGAGTCTCCTGAGGTTACATTTCTTTTGATTAAACTCACAGGGAAGAGAAGCTAAGGCAACTGGTTTGACCTGTTTGTAGTACCTTAGCTGAACAAAAGGAATAGTACTGGTCAGAAAGGTCAGGAAAAACAACCTTCCAGTCCTCAAGGAAACAATCCTAGATGTTTTACTTTTAGTATCAAAGTACCATTTGGTTTTATCTGGAGGGTGTTCTTCTCCTAGTCTTAGTCTTTTTGGTATTTCTTTTTAGTTGTGTTTTTCCCAGCATATTCTGTACTCGCTCGTGATCCTATTAACTACTGAAACAGACTTCAAACTGGCACTAGCAAATAATATCTTTAAATCTGAAGCTATTGTACTATGTAGTAATATCTCTCCAGAAAAAAATTAGTTGTGACTTAGTTTACACTGAAAAGAGGCAACTCTCCTGAACTTAAAATACAGCAAGATGAATGTATATTTGTTTTAAACAGAAATGCCTCTGTGTTTTAAACATGGCATATGTGAGGCACAGAATTGCTGAAGCGCCTTGATACTGACATTCAAAGCAGTTATATGAACAGATGTTGTTTGAAATCTTCAAGAAAGAATTTCATGCAGAGAGTATGTTTTCTTTGGATTATATCAGTATTTGATTTACATTGAAGTAACAACTTCCTATTTAATGAGCTCAAAAGAGCTGAAAACTGCAAAAGGCACTTGAAATATTTAGCACCTTAATTGGACAATAAATAAATAATAAAAGCAATAGAATTATTTTATTTGAATCTACATGCAAAAGATCCAACTCTCAGTTATGGATTTCTTTAATAAATGAATTCAAGTGTTGTCAGTTGTTCTGGCATTCCATTCATTTATATATCTATAGCCCAGTACAACTTTTTCTTGGGAGTTTATCTATCTTTGCACTAGTGAATTGTGATATGTCATAAGGAAAACCAGATATTAACTCTTCTTGGGGTTTTATTTGTTCACAAGGGAAAGTTTTATGAAGCAGTTTATTGATCGCCAGCAACAAGATACCAGCTGCTTGCTGCGAAGACTTCCTTCAGCATCTTCTTCCTCATGTGACCACTCTAAAAGATCAGCAATTGAAGAAAACAAATATATTGATCAAAAGGTAAATGAAGAGTAGAGGGTAGTATATGTTTTGCTTAGAGTATTTTGAGGAAAGGCATTAGATTATTCAGTTTGTCAGACTACATAAAAAGTGAATGAATAAAAGCTAGGATGATTGAACATAGGCTAAATGGTTATGTTTAATTTAGCCTAAAACAGACATCATAGCAGATCCTCTTCTGGTTTAAATTTTCCAATCTCCTTTGAATTCAAAATTCAAGATTTGATACATTATTTGTTTAATGCATGCATCATCTGAAGCAATTTTTTGAAGTAGTTTTGCTGTTAATCACTGAGAAGCTAGTGGAAAATTAAAGTTTCTGAATATCACATTGGATTTTTGAGTGCCTTGATACTATTGCAACCTTGAAAACACACTTCACCGAAGGAAGTGTGAAGGACGTGTGAAAGAAGGAACAGAACCTAAATGGATGTCATCTGCTTTAACAAGCAGAGCAGAAAAATTGAATAAGTTATTAAGATCTCTGTGGAATCACTGAAGATGAGTAATATTATAATAATTTTTAAATTATTCTAATTGTTTAGAGGATATTGACCTATCTGTAAGCCTGGGAATCACTAGAAAACAGACCCAAACAGATATATTTGATACCCATTCTGCTAAAAGCTGCTAGTCTCCCATGGATGGTTGGATTTGAAAAATACTAACACTGCTTGGAATTATGACCATGATGATGATGGTGCAGCAGCATAAGCAAATGTATGTGACCCCTGACATCTTATAAAACTAAAGGGGCAGAAAAAAATGTTCAGGTGCATCATGGAAGATAGTGGTTTCCCAGATTTCTAGTGGCATCTACATAGATATCAGTCCTTGATCACTTGTAATATTGCATAATTTAGTGACATTTTTATAGGCAAAAGAAAAGTACTTTCCGTATTGTTATGTTTTAGTGTTGTTTCAGTATTGTTCATTGTTAAATCTTCTTTGAATATTAACATCTGTGTTTTTTAAATACATTTTAAGTTACAGAATTGCAGACAAGAAAAAAAAAGAGTCTATGCATTGCAGTTATATAGTACAACTGGCTTTCCTAGTGTGTGTTTGCAGCCATAACCCGGGGCAGCATTCATACACACAAAGTTGCAGAGCTGGGAAGCAGAATTGGGAAAGGAGAGTTGGGAAAAAAAATACTCTTCTGATAATGAATAAAAATAGACAATGTGTAAACTAGTGTTAATTGCCATGCCTAGCTCTGTGCAAGAACCCATTCTTGTGGCTGATGGATTCTATGGCAGCAGTAAGGCAAAGCTGAGCATCATGGCCTGAGAGGGAGGTCTGTGGCAAGATATGACATATCAGGCCAAGAAGGCTGTAGGAAAGAGTCAAGCCTAAATGGACAAGCACAGCATTAAAACTGGATAAGTTATTAAATGACGAGTCTAGGGGCTAGCAGAACTATACCAAATATCACTAATAATGGATCTCAAACACTGTGCCAGGGTAATCAGAGTACATTTCTACCATGTAATGAAGAGATGAACAAAGACCTTAAAGTTCTCTCAGCCACACAGGTAAGTCCACAGTACGCAATGCAGAGCTGTGCAGTGGCTCAGTAGATCTGTTTACATGAATGTAATTTAGGTATATTAAATTCCATCTTAATTCCTTTTGCTTGCTGTTTACAAAAGTGAATTGTTACTGTGTTTGAAGACAGACGAATACATGGCACAGTTTATTCAATGAGACCTTGCAATATGAAAACAGAATGCTGCATTCTTTTGAAATTTTTGATTCCCTTCAAAAGCAAATATGCATTATCTGATTTTATTTTTTTAATTTAAATAAGCATTTGCAAATTGGTTTTGCACTATTCAACCTGCTTTAAGCACATACTTTAGGATCCACATGCCTCAAGGGTACAAACAATGATGAGTAACATTTCTGATAAATGTAGCTTAGAACAAGGTATTTACACACTCCTATTAAGAGGTGAAAGCACTAAGAAGGATTTGTGAAAGTAATTACTCTAGCTTTCTATAGTTACAGTTGCCAAGGCAACCTCACTTTTGTTTGAACAAACCTTCTTTAAAATATCCTTAAAACAAGCTTGGAATGACTGGTTGTGCTTAAGTATAAACCTTAAATCCATACTTTACTTTTCTTTGTAAAAGAAGAAACATGACAAAACATTTTACTGATCTCAATGCCTGGTAGGATGCCTTCTCACTGCTCCTGGTAGCAGTAGGATGGCTTCAGAAACTTTTCACATGCTTTTGCAGTGTAGTTGATGAAAAAAAAGTGGAATTAAAAGGTAGAATCAACAGGTGAGATCCTGCTGGCAGATCTGACTCTGTCCTTCCTTTGTGGTAGCTGAACTGGGGCTAGTTCCTCTTCTTATTCCTGGACTTAAGTCAGTATCTCTGTGTTCCACAGCTGCCAAAGTGATAGGAAGCTTTTAATCCTTACGTTCCCCTATTTTTCCCCTTATTTCCACTTCAGCAATATTCTTTTTTACTTTCTCTAAAAATCTGCCACTATAATTTTTTGTGTTCAGAATCAGTCTGCCCCATAATTTGTGATGATCAATAAAGAAGATTTTATATATGTTCTCTTATAGAATGGATTTAGTTAGTGCTTTCAGTATTATAAATATTATAATTACCAAATTCCTTTAAAAGTTGTTTTAAGGTGTAAAGAGAGAGTAGATTTTCAGTGCATTCCTCCTTTTTTTTAAGGTATTCTACTTTCTCAAAAGAATTGGAAAAAATTGGTTTTTGTGTATATCACTGTAACCATGACTACAATCCATTTGATATTATTTTCATCTATGCTAAATCAAAAGAACAGCTTTGGAAAGCAGATTTCTCTGCTATACTCCTTTTTTTTCTGGTCAAGTCTGTGAGTTCCATAGGTTTTTCTAATTCTTCCCAAATTTTTAATCAATTGTGAAAGTAGTAAACTAACCAAACACTAATACAAAAAAAATCACTTTTGGATACCTAAATGCTCTTTACCTTTTATACATCCCCTAAGAGTTCTCTGTCAGTGTGTGGAGTCTGAGTGGGTGTGTGGATACAGATTGTACCATGTTCATCCTTCTACATCCAATGCCAGCAACACCTGGGCTCTCCCACATACAGATGCTTGATAGGCAGCTTAGCACTATGCTTTGTTTGAGTTGTTTATTATTATCTGTAACATTTTGTGTGTAAAACTGAGATTCTCTGGGGTTCTCTGAACTTAACACTGCTGGAAATGCAGGATGATCATTTTTTGCTCTCCACTTGAGGTCCTGCAGAGCAAATTTACTTAAACTCAGTGATCTCACCACAGACCTACCCCTCCTGCATGCTGATCTTGTCTGTCCTGATGTGGTCTGCAGTCCAGTTGTTGAAGAACCCATGGTCAAATTAGAGAAACCAGGGCTGTTTGGATTGGTGAGCATTCCCCAGTTGTAGTAGAAGGCACTGTGAAGGTATTTTCTGATGAAAGAAGGAAGACTTCTTGGAAAAAGTGCGAGATTAAAAGAGGGATTTAGGGTATTAAATGTACATTGTAGATGAGGGAAAAGGGGAGTTTTAGGAACAGAGAGGGAAGTGTTCTTTTATACTTCTGCATTTGCATGAGAATTATTCACTGTATGCTGGGAATTTCCTTAGCTAACCAATATTTCAGAAAATTCTTGGACAGAAGAACTGGATGAATTATGGAAACATAATTTTAGTGTGAGTGGGTGGATGAGAAGAAAGGAAGTTGGCAGAAATTAAGGACATCTCAGTGGCTCAGTGGCCTTCACATAGCCTGAGGTATAGTTGCAGCAAGTTTCAGGGGGACAAAGAATTAAATTAACGTGAGATTTACAACAAATCAGGTGTCCAGTGAAATACATCTGAGTTGGCTGTAGAGCTTTGGCCTTGCCTTCTTAACTTCAAGACTGGAATCAGAGGGGCACAGAAACCCTTCAAAGTGCTTTCCTAAGAGACATACAGCTTTTAGCAAACCTTGCAGAAAATTGTTGTGGGGTGGACGCTGCTGAACTGGTTACTTATCCTTGGCCTTACAACACAGCATGTGGCTGTTAGATTAAAGTTCAAAACTGACAGACTCATGAGATGAACTTTGAAAATGCCTATGGCTCACTATGTAGAGATAATACAGATAACCCATGTGAATGTTTACAACAGTGGCATAGCAGGAGTGGATTACAAAAGAAAGCACAAGAGCATTTAATATATCCATGTATTTTATGGTTTAGAATTGGACCTCTCCCATTTAATTGAAGGAATATAAGCGAGTCAGCTCCCTTATTTCTCCATTTGTAAGGTTAACTGGATAGTAGCAAACAGATTTTCTCTTTTTTTCTCTCCTTTCTATCATCCTGTTTCTTTTCTGAGTCCTTTCACATGTATGAGTTTTGTTTTTAGTTCTGCAAGCAATGCAGTTAGTAGCCATTCCTTTGTCCAGGGGGAGCCAGATACAGCATTAAGGTCTGGCTCCTGGGAAAGCTTGACGTCCCACGCCATATGGCTCTCCCATTGACTTCCTGCTTACAGCAAAATGTACCTTTGTGATGGGAGGTTGTGGTCAGGAAGTAAGAGCCGATCTCAGAGGTAGCCAGAGTCATTACCATGGAGGATTATGAATATTAGGCAGCAGACCTTATGCTGGAATCTGTGTTAAACACATTTTGTTAATATCATAGATACTGCATTTGTGAGCTGCTGAGATATGTCGCCTAATCTTGATGTTTATGTTTAATCTGGCTATATGTTCTGTGTTGGGTTTTTTCTGATCTGTGCTCACCTTCTTTAACTATTCTGTTTCTTAAGAAAAAAAAAAAAACAAACCAACAATCTTGTGAGAGTATTCCAAAAGGACTTTTCCTTGCAGAAAGTATTTGTAAGTGTAAAAGCTGAAAAAGCCTTTTAGCTTTTCTGAGGCATAGCTTTTAGTATGGAAGACAGGGTGTCCCAAGATACCTTTCAGAAAACCATCAGACACGAAGACACACTCATATAATTTATTTGCATTTTTTTCCTTAGAACTAAGGGTAGAATATTTATTCATAAATTCCAGTTTCCAGAATTTCTGTTTCTTACTGTAATAAACTTATGTCCCAAGTTAATCAACCTCTCTGAACTTTATTTTGGGCATGCAGTTGTGCAAAGCAGAATTTTGGCACAAAAGACACAACAGCGTTTTGTTCCTGATTATTCTTTTCTGTAAGTAATTTGAAAGAATAATTTTATCACATTAATTTTGAATATAGCAGAAACTAATAAAGTGTAATTGCACATGTATTCCAAGTAGAAAAGATTATTTTTAAATACTTATAAATGCTACATTTTTTCCTGAAGTAATTTCTGCAGAGTTTCGTGCATATCAACAAAAATCATTCAAACTTTTTCTTCATTTTCTTAATTTGTCTGAATTGAACTCTGTCCTACCATTTTAGTTTCCATATACCACTCGTTAATTAAACACAACCAAGTGCTTCAAGTCTTACCTATTTATGTCATTCACAGGATAATGCCAAAATCTATCTTGTTATAACATTCAGAAAAGTCATTAAAACAATGTACCTGCTGGAATGATAATGGCTTATGGATCCAGCATTTCCTTGCTCGTTACAGTCATGATTTTCAAAGAATATTCTTTTTGCCCCATGTCTGTTCTCATCAGTTCTTTCTAATGAAGTTAATATATATAAATAGAGTAAATTTCAGGTTTACTGAAAATCAGCTGACCTCTTTGTCTTTTTTGCATTTTAAAGAATTTCTTGTTTTTATAAAAAATGGATATGCAAAAATATCCCTGTGTCTAAATAACCAATTTATAGATTTCTTTCTCGTTAAGCATTTTACCAAATACACATTTGAGCTGGTAATGTTTTACTTCTGTGACCATGTTTGCCTTCAGAGTGGAGAAGACACAACTGCAATAGTAGCAAGACTGTTCTTGTTGTGGTCTGTCTCTGACTTCTGATTATTTTAAATTGCTTTGTCACTCTTTCCTCTGCATAGTATGTTCAAAAGTCTGCCTGAAAAAATACCAGTTTTCTGGCATTTTTCTGACATTCTGAGAGAAAAGAGGCCAGGGACTGGATACTTTGCCATTTTCAAAAAGAGCCATAATTCAGGACTTCCTTCTGGTATTTGCTTTCTACTTCATCAGTTTTACACTAAAATATTTCAACTGTTTGATGCAAAGGCTGTGAAGATGCATTAAAATACACGGGGATGATCATACTTCTCTTTTTTCTTCAATCAAACAAAATATAGATATGGCAAATTTTAGTGCAGTTGTGTTTCAACAAAGAGCACACATTAATTTGGTGTGAAGGAAAGAGGCAGTGAGGGACTGAGTTACAGGAAAGCCCTTCTGTTGAGCCTTCTACATTCCCTGTTCCTGCTTCTACCAAGGAATCCAGATCTCCGTGTCCAGGCCCTTCAGCCTCCTCCACCCCTTCACAGGACTCATTCACAAGAACTGCTTGTACAACCAGAAGTACTAGTTTTCTTTACCTCCCACTTGAAACTCCCTGTCCATATCTTCCATTCCCAGTCCAGAGCAGCCTGACAGTCCCTTCTTCCCTAGAGCTTCAAGATCCCCAGCTCAAAGTGTGGAGGGGAGCCTTCTCCTCCAGTGATGTACACCCAGCAGAATGTATAAAAACCCCACATCAGCTTGGCCAGGAGTCCTCAGTTCCACCTGCTGTTGGCTGCCATAAGTAACCTACCCTGCCCTCTTTATCAGCTTTTCTCAGGGTCTCCCTGGCTTCTGCACTGAGTAGCTAGAAAACAAAAGGAAACAAACCTATCCTAGGCTGTACTTGCCAAAATGATCAGAGGGATGAATTGCCTCTCCTATAAGAGCAAGCTGAAAGAGGGTTTTTCAGCCTGGAAAAAGAAAGTTCTGGGAAAAGCTTATAGCAGCCTTTCAGTAGTTAAAGGGGGCTTATAGTATGGGGATAGACTTTTTTTACTAGGGCCTGTAGCAATAGGACAAGGGGTAATGATTTTAAACTGAACGAGGGTGGAGTCAGGCTAGATATAAGGAAAAATTTTTTTATGATGACAGTGGCAAAACACCGAAACAAGTTACCCAGAGAGATGGTGAGTTCCCCATTCCTGAAAACATTCACTGTCAGATTGGATGGGGCTCTAAGCAACCTGATCTAGTTGAAGATGTTCCCGCACATTGCAGGGGGAGTGGACTAGATGGTCTGTCAAGACCCGTTCCAACCCAAACCATTCTATATTTTTTATGAAAAATCTACTCATTAAACCTATTAAAGTTAAAAACTCAGATATGCCAAAGCTGAAAAAAACCCAACCATGTTATTATAAGGCATAAAAGAGCTCTGGCTCCTTCCCCAGAGCTGCTCCCCTGTGTGTCTGAGATGGACTATCCCCCTGCTTTAGGTCTTTGGAGGTCTTATGAGTGCTAATATTAGCCTTGTCCGCATTCTCAGACTTAATTGAAAAAGGTTCTTGGTTATGAAAAGATGTGTAGATTTTCCATACCAGTAGTCAGCTAATTAGAAGAACTTTACCTTCCTTAAGAGAGAGGCAGCAATCAAGAGCTACAAAATGAATCAAGGCTATTTCAGGTCAATGACTCCCAAGAGTTAAGGGGATTATGCCCACTTCTCATTCTAGACATCTGATCCAAAGGGACAGCCTTTGAGTCCTTGTGGCACTTTATCTAATGCTAGACCATTTTCTCGACTGTGTAGTGAGCCTGTTTCTTACATAGGACAACCTCACAAAGGGCCAGATTTTCTAAGTCCAAATGAAAATACTTCCACTTTGAGAGAGGGAAATGGATTACTGATCTCTAGCACTCCCTCGTAGTTGCAGCCTTTTTGCGAAGTTTTCAAAAGAGCTTAAGAAATTCCCCACTACCTATAGGATTTAGTCACTTAACCTGCTTAAATTTTTGTGAACATTTTGTTAGCTATCTACCAAAAGCTTGCAGTCTGGCCTTCCATCACTCTTCATGTGATTTCTGTTACATTAATTTTGAAAGAGTCCCAATCTCTTCAAACTAAAGATGCATAGGCAGAATGTTGTTGAATTTGCATTTGAGAGGCTGCACAGCAAATTCCTGTGGGCCAGGAATATCCTATGGTTTATGGAATGCTCAAGCTTTGAACAGATTCTTCCCAAGTATTTCCTCGCTCTTTCTTAAAAGTTATTCTGATATATTGCTTATTGTACTGACTCTTCATATTTTCCCTAGAAGCTGTACATGTTTAAATAACAATATAGTACCTAACAATCTGTTCATTCTGCAAGTCTACATAAACCATTCATTGGCATACAACAAATTCCAAACTGTAACAGAAGCTTTGGATGATATTTTTTTTCCTTCCTTGGAATTTCTGGTATGGCACGGCAGACTATTTCCATATGGTTCTGCAGTTGCCTATAAGAGCATTATTAATAGCACTGATCTAAAATTCCTAATTTTAATATAACACTTAATAAATTGCCTTAGAAAAATGAATTACATGCACTTTTTTTTCTACTGTCAAGCAAACATTTCAGATATTAGTATTTCATTATTTATTTATGACCTTGTCTCACCTTGTGTTCCCGAACACCCACCAACACTTGTCTCTTCTGCCAACTCTGAAGTAGTCTGATGCAAAAATAGTACACTACATCACCACAGATTTTACCTGTTGACAGCATACAATTCTTTATCAAATTCAAGTTGAAAATTACTGCTTTCTGTAGCATTTGCTGGAGTCTGGGCATGCCAACATGTTGCTAGAAAAATACATCAAACCTTAGTAAACCAAAATATACAGCATTTCTCAAAACTTAAAACCACTCAGCCATGTCTTAGCTGGTGTAAATTGGCATAGATCTGCCTGAAGTCAGCAGTGCTGTGCCAGTACATCTGGTGGGTAGGGCTGGTCCGCAGTCATTTCCTGACGCTTCACAAAGGTATTGTCCTGTGTTGCTTTGCTTTTAATCTTATGCCAAGGATTTTCTTTTTCCAGGGTAGAAAGCCTGGATTTTTTAAATACGCTATTAAATAAACATTATTGTTGAAAATGTCTGCAGTACCTTTTCAAAGCAGCGGGTGGCACTTGCAGAGCAACAATGTTCTGCGATTTAGCTTATTTCACAACAGTTGCTTTGTCCTTGGCGACAAATGGGATTTCGTGGGCTGTAGCATTTAGACCAAGTTCACTCTGACTGAGCTGAATTATTTTGTCTGCCTGAAGTCTGTCCTGCCAACAGCAGCAGAGAAGAGTGTCAACACTTGTGGAAGAGAAGCACTACCTGCAGATTTCCTAGTTCTGTGGCCATATCTGTGTAAATAAACTCAAAGAAATGTGGGAACCAAGACACAAGCTTTATTCATGATTTAGTAGCAGCACATATTTTCCATCTAAAACTTTTCATCTAGGAAATACTATTGGGAATTTGCTGACCTGCCACAGCAGGTCCTTGCAGTTTAAAGTAATATGCAAGAATTCTTTAAAGTGTGTTGCTGAAAACATATTTTAGAGTAATCAGATGCTGTTAGGTGGTTTCGGACATTGTCATATGCTAAAAAATAATGTTCTGTAGCAGAAAGCTGTATGGCACTGTGATTTCTGCATTGAGTGTACTTATAGGTGGCATAGAGAAGTAAATAAATAAATAAATAAACGCTAATAAAGATGCACTGAGGGTGTTCTCACAGTACAGCACAATCTGTAATAAAAAAACCCAGCAGGCTAAACAGATATACTCTAAAATAACCTCAGTAGAGTGTACTGTACTTATTTAATTTCACATTGTCTGATTGAGTAATGTCTTTTGTATGTTAACACTGCTTATAATTTCCTCTGCAACATTCAGGAGCTCGGCAGGTATCACAAGTTTTAATTGCCAGCGTCATTCTACACCAGCATGAGGCATCTAGACATTATTAAACAAAATACTGATCATCACCCCCATTTTCTGTTTGTACAGTCCCATTGCATTTGCCTGGTGTGCCATGCAAATTTGGAAAATTAAATGCGAAGTAGTTTAGTTCATTTATCTAATACAGAAATAAGGATTCATATTCTAAAAATCTATAGTAATGTTTGATTTTCTTCAGCATGCATATTGACATATGTGTGTTGCTATTTGACTGACTACAGGCTCCTTTAAATATGATAAATGGATCAATTGTGCTTATCTAAAAATATTTTCTTGTGTTGCTTCTTCTGGATATTTTGAACTCAAGATAGATTCATGAGTGTTCTGCTGAAGAAAGGGCTCCTGATTCCTAAAGAGAAAGGAGAACCATTATCTTCAAAAGTTATAATCCTTGGAAGTGCCTAGGTTGTTCGGTGAATTCCATTTTGGACCACTGAGATCCCTAGGCACCAAACTCTAGGATCTCCTATATGCCTGTGTATTGCTGGATTAAAGAATGGATGCCTGGGTGCAATCTAAATTCCATCACCATCCAGACGCAGACAGGATTGTAAAAAAACCTTCAAAACTTCACCTAAGCTGCAGTTCCACTGGGTATGCTTAGACCAAGGTCAGTGCCCAAGGGTGTCCTGTCTCAGCTGCAAGTTTCACAGCTAGTCCTGAAAATGAGGGAAAAGTAAATGCACTCTGCATAAATAATGTGATGCAACACCCTGTTCTGATACCTTTCTCCATTACTATGACTTCTTAGGCATGGAGGGGAACCATTTGAGGAACAGCTGAAGTCACTTGTTCTCTTCTGTCTGGAAAAGAGGAGAGTGAGAGGAAACGTCATCAAAGTCTACAACTTCCTTATGAGGGGGAGGGGAGGTGCAGGCACTGATCTCTTCTCCGTGGTGACCAGTGACAGGACCCAAGGGAATGGTCTGAAGCTGTGTCAGGGGAGGTTTGGATTGAATATTAGGAATATTAGTTCCTCACCCAGGGAGTGGTTGGGCACTGGAACAGGCTCCCCAGGGGAGTGGTCACAGCACCAGCCTGACAGAGTTCAAGAAGCATTTGGGCAACACTCTCAGGCACATGGTGTGACTCTTGGGGTCTCCTGTGCAGGGCCAGGAGTTGGACTTCATGATCCTTCTGGGTCCCTTGCAACTCGGAATATTCTGTGATTCTGTAATTCTATTATTTATTTATTCAAGCATCACTAAATAAAATTCATGAACAGCTTTGAAAATGCGAACAGAACACAGTCTTTTCTCTCCCATCTCAGTGGCTCCAGACGTGCACTCCTTCTACAGCTTCCCTTCATCTCTCTGGCTGATGCACCTCTGGCTGTGTGACAGCCAAATACCAGAGTACAGCACTGTTCTTGCACAGCCCCAGCAGACAGCTACGGTATTCATTGAAGGCATCAAGCACAGGGGATCAAACCATTTCCAGCTGGGGCGGCAAAGGGATTTAGCAATGTTTTTATGCAAAACATAGACCACTGTCTCCTTTGTTAGTCTTGCTGCCTAGAGCAAGAGTTCAGCAGACCCTGGTAGCATGTAAGGAACTCTTGTCCTAGATCTGCCAGCACCTTTTCTTTAGATCTTCTTCTTCTTGCTGCCACTAGGTAGTTTGACGTTTGGCTTGCAGCAGCACTAAGTGACTGCTCAACATCCTTGTGGAGTCTTTGGAAATTCATAGACTCCTCATTCCTGCTTTCCCAGGGCATGCTTCCGTGTTGATGACCTGGGTGAATTTCCTTGCTGGAGCCACAACCTTTAATGCCAAGGTGTTTTGTCACCTAATTTAAACACTGAAAAGAAGTGGTCTGTGACAGATGAAGGAGCTGTAGAAAATTTCAGGAAAATTTATATGACTTTTTACTGAAATCAGATGAGCAAAAACTAGAAATTTGGTAGTAAATTAATGCTTCCTATGTTTGAAATCTTTTCAATTTCTAAGATGTTAGCAAGAATTGTTATTAGAAATAAATGGACATAACACATTACTAGGCAGCACACTTTTTTTCTCTCTGATGTTTCATGTAGTTGCAATTATTCTAGAGCATTTATTTTTAAAAGGCAAAAAGAACTGAAACAAAACTTACAGTTTTCCATCCTCATTAGTCCCATAACTCTGAGCCCTAAAAAATTATTAATTAACATCTTGTAAAATAGGTGCTCCTGTGGTTTAGAAGCTTCTTTCTGCAATTCTGCTAAGGGAAAAACGGTTACACAGGATTCCACTGACATTAATTTCATTGACATTAGAAAAAGAAAATATGTGAAAGAGTTGCCATTGCTTTCAGCATCGTCAGTTATATCTAAATCCATAATAAAGTATGATGCTGATAAATTCACTAAACCTGTGTCAAGATACTGCAAATGAGTTAAAACCTACACAAATATGTGTCAATATATGACATATTTATACCTACAGAATATTTATTATAATGGTATGTTACATCCCTGTCTGACCATCCAGGAGCCCGTCTAGCAGTCACTCTTCCATCACCTGAGCTGACACCAAGGCCCCTTCACAGCTACACACCCCACATCCACACAGTCACACCAGGTTCCCTCACCAGCTCTACCCCGGGTTTCCCACAGCAGAGTCTCAGACATCCAGATCCTTAAAATACTTTAATCTTTTTACAATAACTGAATAACAACATAGCAGCTCAAGCTGGGTGCCTCCACGGAGAGACCCCGAGCAAAGGCACCCCGGGCATTTACACCCTCGCAGTCTAAGCAAGCAAAAGTCTGGGGTTATCAGCTCCTGCTGTGTCTTTGAGTGCCACAGGTTCCTGTGTCCTTTGTTAGGCAAAGGGTCATCAGTTCACACAGCCTCTTGCCTTGGGCTCAGGCTCCTGCACCCCCAGAACTCAACCTGCAGCTCACACTGCAGCTGCACACCCAGCTGCCTGCACTGGATGTATTCCTCAACAGGTATATCTCATACTGTGATTTTCAGTTTATTTTTATGTTAAACATATCCAGACAATGGAACTTTCTCTTGTTTATATTCAAAGATATAACAAGTTTATTACTCTTTCTGTAACCTTAACTGAAATTCCAATACCTTATTTTCCAAACTACATTCTGAAGTGTTGCATACCTCATTTCCATCTTCAAGTTGCAGGTTGTTTAAGGAACCCACAGATTCTCTAAACAGGAGTGTTTTCAAATCATCCATGTTATTACTTGTACAGGCTGTACAGAGATGGGCTAGGACATGAGAAAGGTTAAAGGGGCCACACTTGAAAAGGCAAGGAGTAGAAAAGAGATTGTAGCTTACTGTTAGAGTTGTGGTTTAAAAAGCAGTATCCATTTTATTAAGTACAGCCAGTATAATTAACAAGTTTTTAAGGTATTTTCTAGGCTTCTGTTTCTCTACAAAGTAAGATCTTACTGTGACTCAGAGTCAATGTGAGTCTTGAGAACAGTTCTAGCAAAATTATTTGTCAAATTACTCTGGATTTTAGCTAGTGTTTTAGAAAATTTAAAGAACATTTAAAGAAATGTGCTTAAAGATTCCATTTCAGATTGATCAAAACCAGGACACAGATTGCTAAGAGTTTTTCAAATCTCTCTCAACCATTTTCTTCAAGATAACAATCTCCAAACAGTTGACAGATTTAAGTCTTACAATGTGCCAGAGGCTTTCTGTTCATCACAGGTGCAATTCCTGAGCTAAATTCTTCAGCTGTGATTTGCTCCTTGATTTGCCATGTTTGTTAATCACTTGCTTGTTTTTTCATGTGTCTCAGTCCTTTCATTTCACATTCAGGAAGTCCTGTTCACAAGAAGATTCCTGAAACGCTGTTCATGACCAGAGGGAAGCATAAGCATATTTTGCTCGACACATTTTTTCTCTGCATCTGTGGGAAAAAAAAAACATTGAGGTGGTACATCTAAGCTTTGTTAGCTGGCTCTTCTGTACAATCAAGGCAGCTCCAGAGTATGATCCAGCCTAGTCAAAATCTGAAGTGGAGAAGGAGCAGGAAAATGGTGTGATTTGGCCAATTGGAGAAGAAAAGAAATATGTAATAAATGAAATTTGTGCTAGCCAACAAAACTATCTGCTTCTTTCTACACAGAACTACCTAAGGATTGGGATTGGAAGGCCAAAAGATGTACATAAGCATTTTGATTTTTTTCCAGCATCATTTTCATGCACTCAGGATCGTAAAATTTAATTGGTCTGTCACATACACATGCTATATTTTAAGACAATTAAAAATTATGCTTTTTCTTAATTTTATAGCTCCGTAAATCTGTTTTCAGCATCAGAGCAAGAAACCTTCTGGAAAAAGAGACAGCAATCAATAAAATTCTAAGGTAAGGGTCAGATGTGATTTGATATTGTTTTGACTGTCATCTGATGTCTCACAACCTTGTTTGTCATGAATGGTACTGGATGTGTAATATTCATAATAGTGTATCCCTTTGTAGTACATCTGTTGCCTTCATTTTTAAAGATAAATTGCTCTTTGGCTATTTTATGTGCTTGAACAGCAAAAAGAGAGGGATTGTACTTCTTCAGTATGTATTTGAATTGGGTCATGCAGAAAGATCATGTTTCAGCTCTTTTCACTTCTTCCTTGTAAATTAACCAAAACATGTCTCTTCATGAGGGGTGTTATTTTGCCTGAAGAATTCTAGCCTGGTTCTTGCAAATATCTGCACATAAACGTTTGCAGGGATTGTGCACTAGAAAACATAGGCTACAGTTAATCATATTCCATGTACGAAATGGACAGTGAAGATTTCAGAGCTATGACTTCTATAGAAGGAGTTCCTGAATGTTTTAATAATGATCCATCCTTTTGGTGTGCCATGTCAAGAAAGTACTCAGCACTGTAAAAGTGAATAATGCAAGCCTCAGTCTCCAAGACTCATTACTGGAGTTGTCATGTAGGTAACTCCGTGCCTCAGTTTTTCATGCCACTGTTGGTTTTACATTAGAATGACTGTTCTCAATATAAGGTGCATTATTAATGCAAACAATGTATATAGGTCACTGTTTTTATAGTTATATTTGCATTTTGTCAGTGGGAGGTCCCAGGCAAATACACAGTATCAACAGGAATAACTGATCTGAAATGTACAGATTAAGTAGGGCAATGTTCTATGAGGAGCAGTGAACTAGGGGTTCAGTGTGATTTCTGAATGTCGAAGTTTCTTGAATACCATTTGAGAAGTTTTACAGCTCTGGTTCTTTATAATGCTCTATAAGAATACAGCACAGGGAGAACTTTAGAAATTAATATGAAACTTCTTCTGTCTTTAAACCATGTAATGACAGCATAAAAAATCACTAATTCAAATGAATACTCATTGTAAAAATATCATTGATAAATGTAAATGCAATACCCTAGGTATTCAATCTTTACAAAATTTAGTGCACTATTTATAAGCATTTCTTTCAGTTGTGTGCCTTGATTTTACAGGAATTACTGTTACAGATAGGTTAAGCAAAATACTTCTAAAAATGCAGGTTTAGATACGGGCATCCTGGCAGCCTTTCAGTAAAACATTTGTAATGAAATTCTATGTTATATGAGAACTGTGAAATGTTATTGATGCCTCCAGGGTTACACAAATGTCAGGTTTTTTGGTGTGTTTCATACACTGTACTGCAGAGAAAAAATGTAGACAAAAGAAAAAACCCTACTTTTATATATTTAAATATTTTTTTTAAAAACCCCGATATTGTAAGAATTCCATTCTTTCTTAGATAGGAGAAAAAAATTAAATCCTGGAAGCTGAAATTCAGAATTCTCCCATCTGTACGGAACTTTCGCCTTTTCAGGAGAAGTCTGAAACAGTGGGAGGATAATCCAAGCAAACCATTGAACTTCTCAAAGTTCTCAGAGATAGAAGGACAGAACCAGAAATCAGTCCTGCCAGTTTCAATCCTGCTGGATTCCACTTGGTCCTTCCGATCATGGCTTCTGCCAAAGTCTTGTGTGTGAAAGGACTTTTCATCAATTCACCTGAGTTCCTCTGAAGAAAAGTTTCAGAGGCAGAAGAATAAAGTTTTCATTTACTAATCTAGTATTTTATTTTTAATTATCTATTTACTCTGTTAATTTAATCTACATTTACTGAATTTTCTGATCTATTTCCTGGATCGTCAGCAATGAACTTTGAGAAACAGAGAAAAGGAGAGAACTTCTGTCAAGTAAGAAAAACATGGGTCACATGTCCTCTAATGCTTTCTTGGGCTGCTTGTAAGTCATTTACAAAGAGTCTTACTGTCCTCCCGAGAAAAAGAACAAATACTGTTTATTGTTCCTTGTTATTGCCTCAAAATATGACACTTGCAATGCATCTGTTCCAGCATGAGAAAACTGTGTTCATGGCATATCTGGTGGGCAAACTGATAGAGAGCATTGCCAGTGATGGGCTGACTGATCCTGAGCACTTCCAGTGTTCCCACTGTTGATTCAGGGGAGTTTTACAAACAGGAAAATTCAAACTCTCAGCATGAGAGATTTTTGTTGTTATTTTTGCTTTAGTTGTAAATGCTGTGAACTCCTTCATAAAATTAGGTGACTCTCAGCTATTCAGAGTATCTGACAAAAGAAGAAATGGCATTTATGCCAAGAACAGTAAGAGATAACTCAGAATGTCCCCTCTGAAAAGATTGCTTCTAGCATCATCTTAATTTTTGTCTACCTGAATTAAGAAGCATTTGTCTAAGGCAATACCTCTATGTAGGTAAAGCTGCCCATGGGCAACTTCAACTTGATAAAATTGCTGTGCTGAAAGGGTATTTTAAGTCTGTTCCAACCTAAGTCCACCTCTGACCTTCCCCCCCACACACTTTTTAAACCTTGCCAAATTATTTTTAATCAAATTGTGAATGTTTCAATATAACCAACTGTATAGAAGGACTGTGCATTACACATAGGTACCTTCATGTCTCTCTTGTGCATCCTTCTCTATCGAAACCTCATTTTTCCCTTTTATATGCTGAACTGCAGCTTGACATCTTCTTCCCCAAGAGGAGGAAGAAGGACATCAATAGCTCTTGACCACCAAGAGAGACAGATCATGCACTCAGTCCTGGGTGTCTCACCTGCTCATCTGGTGTTACATTATGCAGCAAAACTTATGTCTTGGGTCTCTTTGTTTTCCTGCAGCTTTCTGGGTCTCTGTTTTCCTGCAGCTTTCTTGCTGCACCCCCAGGGAAGTATCTCATTTCCGAGCATCCTTGTTCAGAAACCAACCTTCACCTTGCCTCCTTTAGGTCTTTGTGCAATTAGGCATGGGAACCAAGTCAAGCATGTAGCAACTACTGTCCTGGTACTTTGATCAGTGCTTTGCATCTGACACTGCCAGAGTCAGAGCACGAAGGCCTTAACTCTTCACATAAATCCAATCTGAGGTCAGGACTTCAACCATGAAAAATGAAATAAAGTAAAAGTGAGTTAGAGACAGTTAGAACAACTTTTTCAAAACAAGATCCCACTTAATAGTGCCTCTGAATTGCAAACGGCTCCATTCCTTTCTGAAAATTACAATGCATTTCCCTCAGCAGCAATAACCACTTCTAGCAAATTTACTTTCTCCTGCATATCTTTAGTGCTTTACACTTTTTTCTCACTCTACGTTGCTGTGAGCACTGCTTTTCCTGTTAAAAGCAAGTTTTCTGCCTGTGGTTCTTCTGACCCTCATTCCCTGCTCGATCGTTATCTACAAATGGGGTCTAGTCCTTTTTTAGTCCCACTGGCTTTCTGAAGTAGAGAGAGTAGAGCAGGTCCAGTCAAAATGTTGTGTATAAATCAGTTCATTCTCTCCAGTGCTGAAGATAAGTTGTAAACAGCACAGAATGGTGGGGAAAATGAGCAAATTAAAAGTAGTCTTACATAGTCAAAAATATAATCAAAGTGTCAGTAGTGCAAAACCCAGTTCTGGTGTCCATTAAACTGTGCTTCACAGAATCAGAGAATGGTTGAGATTGGAAGGGGCCTCTGGAGGTCGTCTGGTGCAACCTTCCTGCTCAAGCAAGACCACCCAGAACAAGTGGCCCAGCACCACATCCAGACATCTTTTGAGTATCTCCAGGGAAGGAGACTCTACAACACACATATATATAAAGTATATATTGTGACTGTTTGGGAAACTGTTTTGTTTTTTTTTAATGGGCAGCTTTTTATTTGCTGTTCATTATAGCTGATGCTATAATCAAACTGTAAACTGATGCTAGAGGTGTGCAATAGGATTTTCACTGTTCTAGACAAGATTTGTCTGATGTGTTTCCTGGGCCTGAAGGAGTAGCATAACTCATGCTTAAGTGGAATGTTCAGTTTCATAAACAACTAATTGAATGCAATGCATTTATCTTTTGTTTGAAATTGAGACTGCCATGGGGGAGGGCAGGGAGGGGGGAAGGGAGAGAGGGAAGAAAGAATTGCTTGAATTAAGTATCCTATTCTAGTTTGTTAATGTGCTAGAAGATAATTCAGACTTTGTTCATACAAGTATTTCTGCAAAATACAGTGATTTCTAGGAAAGCTGTAAATTTATCTGTAAATAAAAATCTCTCTGAACACTAATACAGAGAATGAGCAAAGATATTTTCCAGCCTAAATGATTCTATGATTCTATGATCCTAGAAGATATACCTTTGGTATCCTTTACTAGAAATTTGCCTGTGTTAGATAACTGACTTGTATTAGTCAGTTCTGAATCACTTGCAACAAATTTCTTGGCATATATTTTATGTTTTCTCTCTGAAGAGTATGATTTCTTTCTCCATAACTTTGAGGGTTTGACCCCATGCTTTTCTCAGAACAAATGTTCCAGGTAGATTCCATTGATGATTGTTGTCATCCAGTGCAAAATCTGGACTTAGTCACCACCTTCCTAAATCTCTACAAGTGTATATCATCACTGAATTTCACCTGCCTGATGCAAAGACAAACAAAAAGAAATACTGGGATGCGCATGTCCATTGGTAAGAAGTTACTCTGTTTTACGGGGTTTGTGCCAAATGAACACCATGTTATGGATCACTGCAAAGCACAATTGTGAAGTAGAGTTATTGGGCTATGGAGTCTCCAAAACTGCAGATGTGGAATTGATCCAGTTTTGAAAGAGGTGGTAGACTGGATGGCCACTTGAGGTTTCTTCTTCTGCATTGCTTTTATTGATTCTTTTACAACCCAATAAAAATTGTTATTATACAAACATCTGTGAGAGGAGAAGCTGAAACAGCAAGGCAAGAATGACAATCAAGAATAAAAATTGCTAAAGGAAAGAAAGTCTCCTACCGTAGTTCAACTGCCTGAGCAGTCACTAAAGAAAATAAGTGACTGAGGTTTTTTTGCTTCAGAGACATATGGAAGGAAACAAGAAAAAACTTGGAAAAGAAAAAAACTGACTTAGCCAAGTTGCATTAATAATCTATTTTATTTCACCAGCCAGATTCAGATTTCCTTAAAAAATAGTATATTTTTCCCCCAAAGAACAGTAGTGTAACTGTGGTGAAAATGTGCATTGTGCTCGCTATTCAAAAAGTGCCTTATTAAATTAAATTTATAAATGAAAGAAAGAAACTCTACAATGCCTCTCAAGTGGATTCTCTGTGAATCTTAGGCTGTCACATTTAACTGTATGTTCCAAGTTAGATGGAATTTTAATGAGAGCACAGAAACATTTAGTAAGGATAGAGAGTCATAGAGAGTGAAAACAGTGCTGAGTGAGGCTGATAACTACAGTGAAGTGCACGACACTACTGAGGCTTCAGTGAGCACGTTTCAGGGAGAACAGCACAAGTACATAGCAATATTTGCGGTTGCTACTGTTACTACATAAACACTCACTCATTAAAATAATGCAGAAAAAAACCCAAATCAGTGTTATGCTGGAATGCAAGAGGAGTAAACACTTGTTGCGGAAAGAATGCCTGACTACAAAATCCAAGCGTGAGCCGCATGCTTACCCTCTGCAAGAGACCTCAGAATATTCATTAAAGGTATGGTACTTTGAAGTATTGATCAAAACCTTTAACATTTTACATTTGCTCAAAGAATGTTACTTGAACAGTCTGTTCATGACTTATTTTTCAGGAATTCCAAAGCATGAAATAGTTTGAAGGACTTCAGAAATGTAGACCTCCTAATTGGTTGCAGGTAATACAAACTATGTGGTACAAACTATGTGGTATCCCAGTATTGTCTTGTTCTGTTTGAGCTTTGCCTGGCTTTCTGGTAACCTAACAAATTGCATTTTCTCTTTCAGGATACTTTATTACATTTGCACTTTTCAAGGCAGATTTGGAGCATGTGGTTTGCAGCTGCTGAACAGTGTTCAGAGTTCCTCAAAGTGAGTACAAAGTCCAGAAGCTTGACATATTTCTTGTCTCTTCTCCTTTGTTTCATACCTTCCTTATTCCTCCACAAGTGAAAGTGAACCTGTCTAATATTTCAGAGGGGTGGTATAGGAAGATGAAAAGGGCAATTTTAGCTAAAAAGGGTAATTTTGCCTCTGTTGTTTGAAGAAAGGTCAGAAGATTCTGACCAGCTACAGTTACATAAAAGTGTATCAAGGCAAGAAAAGCATTTTTTTAAACTCCAATTTTCAAACTGCATAAGACTGAATTTTTAACACTGTGGCACGTTGATTGTGCCTGGTGTGGGATTCAACTCCAGGCAGCCAAATCTGCCTGTGAGCTAAGGGATGAACTCTACCATCTAGTTGACAGAGGTCTAATCAATGAAGGTAATGGAGCTGACTTATTTCTTTTTCCCCCTGTAGATATAAATTATTATGCTCTGCTTTTAACAGCTAAAAATTATTCTCTTGACATCAAAAAGTAACTTGTACATAAACTTTTCATGTTCTTGTACACAGAAACTTGAATTCCAAGTTGCATAAACACTTAGTGCTGACTGCTTTGTCTTTAGATGCCCACTTTATGTTTAGTTTAATACCTTCCAAACATCATTAATTAAATTAACTGACTAAGAATTCAATTAATTTGTTCACATACGGACATACAGTAATGTGTGAGATGCCAGAGGATGTCCAAAACATCCTCTGGAAGATGGCAGGTAATACAGAAATTTATAGGTGTATTGTTCCCTGCTGGAGCAGCAACTGGGAGCAAGGCAAAATACTCAAGGCATGGCAGGTGGTGCTGGCCACCTCTGTACAACCAATTTAATTGAGTCCTACATCTCCACTGGGTGTGAGTTGGCTAAAGGCCTGGACACGTGGCTCACAGGCAGGCACTGAGAGTAAGCACGTACGTGTACCTGTCTACAGTGAGAACACAAACCCTACTGCAGACTTTAAAACTGGCAGCTCTGCAATTCTGAAAAATTCATGGCACCTGCCATCTTTTTCAAACACCCCCAAAGATCTGCGACTCTAGGTGTCTAAGCAGCTGAAAAATATCTAGATTCTGAGTCAAAAGGATAACTGAGCATGGCTTTTACAAAGAGTTCATACAAGAAAGGTTAATTCCCATGGCACTAATTCCCATGAAGTGGAGAATGCCAGGAGAGAGGCTGTCAAAAGTAAACAATGCCTTTTCAGCACAACATCCTTTTCTCTGGAAATACAAAAAAGTCTCTTTGGAGTTACTTGATTAAAATTTCTGATCTCTGTGCTAAACAACTAGTATTTCATTATTTCTCTGTTGACTTCAGAAGAGCTGCAGGGCTTCCAGAGATATTGAAAATGAGGCAGTGGATGTAAATGCTAAATACAGATTTAGGAATCTAACTTAGAGCTCATAAACAATACTAAGCCTTTCTACAGGTATTACTCTTTATGCATGCCCATTCTGCCATAGTATGCCCATAGTATATGGCTATGTCTATTTCATAATATTATTAATAATCAAATAAGCCATGTTGTTCATTAGTCAGGTAAACAATTTATTGCTTGAGCATTTAAGGTTCTCTTTTATTATGGACTCTAAGTGTTTATGCAACTTGGAGTTCAAGTTTCTGTGTACAAGAACATGAAAAGTTTATGTGCAAGTTACTTCTTGATGTCAAGAAAATAATTCTTAGCTGTTAAATGCAGAGCATAATAATTTATATCTAGAGGGGGAAAAAGAAATGTTGCCCTCTTTGCCACACCAAGAAGCCTCTATACAGAAGGCAGACCCCAGAACTTTTCATTGTCTCTGCTGGGAAAAACTGGATTGTAATTTTCATGGAGTTAAAGAGGATCTATTTTTAGGATATAATTGTTTCCTTTTTTCCTTTTTTTCACTCAAAAATTGCAAAGATATTCAAATATCTCGGTTGTTTTCTGACGGTGTTTTGTGGTATCATCCTCCACAGTATAATGCCTAAAATCCTTTGGTATTAAAATGTTCATGATTTATCTAAGATGAGCTGTGTATTATGAGACATGCAGTAATTTTCTTATATGTTATGATGCTTTAGTGCAGTGTAGTGTTATCTAATGCTTTCTATAACAAGTGTAGCACAATGTATTTTTCTAGCATGCTAATCTGATTGGCAGTGGTGACACTGACAAGCATTCTATGGTTCTCATTTTTGTTCCAGATATCACTTTGGATTGCTACTTGTATCATTTATGTGTTTAAATCCAAAAGAAGAAGAAAAAGTGGAGAAGAGTGAAAAACAAAGCCACAATGGGGAAAGAACATGCCATGGACACCTTTTTGCCATCAATCATGATCATCCCATGCTGTCAAGGCATTTATCTAGGCCTTGCAATAGACTGGCAAATAGAGTGGTTATACAAAGAGTGTATAGTGTATAGTTTTTTTTCATCTTTTCGGAAAAAAAATAAAGATTCAGTTCAATAAAAAGTATGAAATATTACCAGCTGGATCTTGTGTTTCTCTAAATGGTCTCATAACACAAAATGAGCAATAAGGAATGCACAGTGTAAACTTCAAATTGAACCATTCTGGAAAGTTAAAATATGTTTCCAATGTTGAAATTCCATTTCTCTGCCATCAGAGGGATCTGTGTGAGCTCTTTTAGTGGAAACCTTTTCTTTTCTTAAGCAAATCAATTTCATTGTAGCCATCGAGATAAAGATACGTGTGCTCTGTTCAGCTCTGGCACACCTACTGGCCAACAAATACTCATTTCTGCCGAAATGTGTAAAACGTGTTTGCCAAAATTAAGCAAAAAACAAAATGAACCATGAGCAAACAAGTGAGAAAACCCACACAACAAAATGCTGCAAGTTGAATGCATTCCCAGAGAGCAGACACTTCATATTCCAGAATATCAGCAATGTGCAGCTTTTCATTTCATACCATATACAGTTCTAGTTATTTTGAACACTCCAAGTTATGTTGTAAGTCATAGGTATGTATGCACAGCCCTAAAAGGGGCTAAAATTGCTGTTGTACTTGTTCTATTCCCTTCTTTATTGCTGAGAAACTGGTTTTACTGATGGTGAGTGCGTTGCTTGACCCCTTTCACACTTAGTGAAGTCTTGAGGGATCAGAAATTCTACAGCAAACTGAACAAGAGTCATAGATGGCCCTTGCTAAGGCATGGAGAAGGTTCATTGGATGACCAGTTGTGTTGCAGAGTGGGGGTCCACTGCTTTGGAAATATTTTCATGGAAAGTCCATTGCTCTTGTATTGTTATTCTCTATTGCTCTTGCAAGTCCCTGCTCCCCACAAAGCCAGGCTGATTTCTCTGAATCTGCTATCTCTGAAATTATCATTTATACTGAAAACTCTGTGTCATCATCTTTACATTTCTTCATAGGGCCTGCACTAGACAACGCATGCTGAGCGGATCATTTGAGGGGCAGCCAGCAAAGGAAAGGTCAATACTTAGTGTCCAGCATCATATACGACAAGAACGCAGGTAAAAATGGACAGAAGAGATGGTTTTAAAATATTCTTAAAATAAAGGTGACAAAAGGAACTAAATTTGAGCAATCTCTAACATGTGGAAAGCCAAAACTACTTACTTGTACAAAGAACTGAATTCTACGTTCTTCATTGTAACCGTAATGAAATTCATTGTACTGTATAAATGGAAAAAAAGCCTTTTTATTTCAAATGTCATTTCCTTTGCCGACTACAAAGCTATCAATTTAAAGATCAGAAGGACAGAAATTGGCTTATGTTAGACCAGATTGAAAACAATTGAAGAGCATATAAGCTTCTGATGTTAGCAAGAGAAAAATGATAAGAATTGGAGATATTGAGTGGCTGAAGAGCAGTGCTTTATAATGGTCACCTTATAAAGGTCAAAATTTCATCTTGAGATGTATTGTTAAATTGATTATGATTGTTTCAGGTCACTGAGACATGGTTCAAACAGCCAGCGAATCAGCAGAGGAAAATCTCTTGAAACATTGACTCAAGATGTAAGTCCTCATAGAAATGCTGGTTTCAGTTTGAGAATATAAGAAATAAGAATATATACCATCAAATAAATGCTTGTGTAAGACTAATTTCTATTTTTGAACTTGCTTGCAATTTGTCTTTTGAAATCTTGAAAGGAAGTCATAAGACAAATGCTGTAACTGCTTTAGAATTATCCTCAAAATAATTGACATGGTTATTTCACTGATAGACTTACTGGTTTTGGAATGCTTGCTGTGATAGATTCACTGGATCTGTAGACACTGCATTAGGAACACAACAATTGCTACCCAGGACACCTGAAAAAGTGTTACTCCGGAATTAGACAAATCACTCAGGCTGGCAAAATAGCGCTTCAAAATTTCTGATGGAAGTTTAGCAATATTTTCCAAGCAGCAGAACTGTCAGACAAAGGGACAAAGACTAAAAGGGAGAACAGTAATCAAGATTTCACTGTGGTGTAATTTCATGCAGTTAAGTGCATTTTCATTTCTGCAAATTCATATGATATTTTGTGGATCTCTGTGACAATGAAAATTCAAGGGGCAAAACTAGTCACCCCATTTCCAAACTATCTCAGTCTTTAAAGGTAACTAAAGCAGATGTGGCTTTGCTAGTATCCAATAGTAGGAATAACACCCAGCATTACCCCACCAGGAGTGCTTCAAAGACTCGCACAGATCAGTAAGGCTGATTGTTGCCTCCACTCGATGAGCTCAAACAGCATCCTGCCTCCCTCCCTCCCTCTCCCTCACTCAACAGTCACTACCTGTGTGATCTGCATGCCTCGCAGCCTGGCAGCCATGCAGCAGGCTTGAGAAGCTGAAAGGGTGTCTAAAGCCTTTTCTTTCCCAGTCTTTGCCCCTAGTAACTTTGATGGTATTCATTCCAGTTCAGAGAGATTGGCTGGACTTACAGGACCTCTGTTTTTAAAGTTAAAAGTTAGATTGGATGGAGCCTCAAGCATGAAATTAGAACTGAAATTAACCTTGATGAAAATAAGGAGCCTTGTGCTGTAGATAGAAAATACTGTGCAATATGCTTGACTGAGTTGATGTGCATTACATTTGGAAATAAAGATCTTTCATTTGAATATTTCTATGTAAAATACTATATCTTGCTTTCATCTGAAACATTAAAAAACAACAACCCTCAGACCTTGATTAAAAGGAATCATTTTGCTTCTAGCACTCCAACACAGTGAGATACAGAAATGCGCAGAGAGAAGACAGTGAGATAAAGATGATCCAAGAAAAAAAGGAGCAAGCTGAAATGAAAAGGTATTTAAAAATCAAAAGTCTGAGTGCACATTTTCTGTATTAACTATTCTCTGTATGAAGTTAAAAGTATTAAGAGTCAACATGAAAAAAAGAACAAAGTGTAAGGGATCTTTTTGCCAGGCATAATGTGTAACACTTAATAATTTACGTTTTTTCAAAAGGAAAGTCCAGGAGGAGGAGCTGCGAGAGAATCACCCGTATTTCGATAAACCGCTTTTCATAGTTGGCCGTGAGCACAGATTTAGGAATTTCTGCCGAGTGGTGGTACGGGCTCGCTTTAATGCGTAAGTTCATTTCATAGCAACATTGGCTCCAATTGGGTGTTTACTTCCACGTCCTCAGAAAACAAGTTCTAACTTGATTTTCTTTTACAAGGAAAACCGCACATAGCGTGGTCACCAGACAAGCTGACAGCCAGTTGTCTGTGGTGTAGTCTTGCTGTTGGAGGAAAGGAAGCAATAAAATACTGTGTAAGGGCAGATGTGTTTGAGCAGTCTGTGATGATGAGATGGACAATACTGTGGGGAAACTCAGGCATGAGCTGGGAGGAAGGGCTAATGCTTCCCACTTTTAGACCTTTGGGAATCACCTTGCTATTCCCTTCTTATTCCTCATCATAAGGTGAGAAGTTTTTATATGCCAACAGTTACTCATAGAACAGAAGGTGAAGAGAAATGAATTGCACCTGAGCCCACACAAATACTCTGTATCCCATAATTAGGGACCCAGAATGGGATGGGGAGGTGTTCAGCTGTGGGAGATAAAAGGAGAAAAGCTGAAACCTGATGAAAACCAGGAAGACTCAGCAACTAAGCTGTAGGTATATGTGAGTGTGGCAGATAGAGATCCATGTACAAGCAGCTTGATATAAAATCATCTCACAGCTCTTCTTTTAAACCTCTGTCTCTTGCTGGCATCCTGATTTTAAAAGGTTAATGCATGTCACCTTGCAAAGAGACAGTGTAAGATAGCTCAAGGCTATGAGCTTGTCACTTAGAAGGACTGGTTTCAGCAGCTGCTTTACCATTGATTTTCTCTGTGCCCTTCAACAAATTACTTCTAATTAGCATAACAGAATGGTTAGATACTCAGTTTTAACAATACGTGTATTTAAGGTTCTGCCACCTTTGTAGAGACATGTCCTTGAGTTACGTCCCCACTTTTCTATGCAACTGCTAACTTGATTGTGGTGCACTGGTCCATGAAGCAGTTGCAAATTAAAACAGAAAAACAAAACACACAAACAGTCAATCAAATCCACTTAGCAAATACTTGTCAGTGCCTCTTAGCATTGTGGCATGCCCAATGGTAACAGAATATTTATATTGAAACAGTTTAAATAAAATATTTGCAATTATAAGAATAAACTGATTTTCTTAAAGTCTTCTTTTTTTTCATTTACTTAAGTCCTACCTGTTTTATTTGTTGTCCCATCTAGCTTACCAAGTAAGATATTTTAGATATCTTTTCCAAATTTATAGGATATGTATTTTCTTCTAGTAAAAAAAGGTGAGGAATGCTGCTATGTACAATGTAGGGAGAGGCATGAGTCTAAGAAGCAAAAGTCAGTGGATTCAGTGGGAAGGCACCTAATACAGTTTGTTCTGTGTACTTTCTTGTGTTAAGTGGGTGAACCTGGCCTGTGGAAGATGTTTCTTGTTCTCCTTGTATGTCTTTTGCATTTCTGTAATTCATAACCATGAAATCTCTCTGGTGGTAATTCCTCAAGTGTGTTCAGTCCATTTTTCACTTTAAGCTGAGCAAGGAGGTATTGGCAATTTCACATCCCAATGGCTAGAGCCCTCCAATGAAATATAGGATATGTCACTGCAGATCCTGTCTTGGCATGATTTCCTACGGGAGTTGGAAGATGAGTAAAAGTGCCTAAAACCAGTGGGCCAGGGGAGGCTTCTTGGAAAGTATTCTTGTAGCTTCTCCCGCAGCAGTCATTCTGCTTTGTATGAAATTGATAAATAATTGCTGCAGCAGGAACTTAACTCATGTCATCTAGATATGTGCATATTACTTACAGAGTTGTTCTCACTCTTTGACTGCCTAATGGATGTTTGGATATGGTAGGTAGAGGACAGCAATTACATGGGAAAATTCAGATACAGAGAATCTAAAAATATTAATCAGAAAAAGATTAAAGAAATAATAAAAGACAAGAGCTTGTGGAAGGATTTTTGTGAGAGTGTGTGTGTGTATATTTTAACTGGGGGTATTACACGATCACAGAATCATAAGAGTGGTTTAAGTTGCAAGGGGCCTTAAGGATCATCTAGTTCCAACTCCTTTGCCTTGGACAGGGACACCTTTCACTAGGCCAGGTTGCTCAGAGCCTCGTCCATCCATGGTCCAAGGGGCTTTGAAGTAAATGTGAAGAGCATTTTGGTACATAAAATTTGGTACATAAAATTTGGTACATAAAATAAAGCGGGTTATCCCACTTTTTCCCAAGAAAATTACAAGATTCAGTCCTTGTTTACAAAAGCAAGACACAAAAAACTGTCGGTTCAAAGAGTCTTAGGGGAATTACAGGTATGCAAGGAGTTAAAGTGATACTATCTGTGTTGATAATATGACTGAAATTGCATAGAATTAAATGAAACTTACACAGACATTTAAAATAAAGACTAGATAAAATGGAGCCTTGATTTTGGACAGAAATTACTTTGAGTTGATGGATGCATGGTATAATTATAATGCTGACAAAAATAAAATGTAAATGACTGTATCTTTTCTTCTTTTTATAGTTCTAAAACAGACCCTGTTACTGGAGCTGTGAAAAATACCAAATACCATCAGCTTTAGTAAGCACTGCAAAAGTAACTTTGCTTGATCACATAAGCCTGCAGTATAAGTGTGTGTGCACACATGCATGGATGTGTGTAAATGTGCATGCACATGTGTATGTCTTCTTTTTTTTTTTTTTTTCCAAAATATGTTTTTCTTACTAAGGAGTTGTCTGGGGAGAAGGATGTACAGGAAGAGAATTTTTTAATCAGACTTCTCTTCTTCACTTGCATGTAACTTCTCTAGTTTCCTACACATTTCTGAATTACTGAAATCTTTGACACATCTCAGCTCAATTTATTTTTCATAGGAAAGCACTTAACTGTATTGTAGGCACAAAACAAGTACACCGAGCTCTGGGCATTTCAGTAATGGCACTTCCTTATGTATCGTTCACAGTGACTTGCTGGGTTTGGTTACTTACCTGGACTGGGTCATGATTATTGTTACAATATGCTCCTGCATTTCCATGATGTTTGAATCCCCTTTTAGAAGAGTTATGCATGCTCCAACACTCCAGGTACTGCCACTGAATCATTTTACAATTATTGAACCACAGTCACCTTGCTTTTCTCCACTGTCTGTTCCTAAATTATGATTGTTCTCTGCTTTCATTTTCAGATTGCTGAATATGTTTTTGTAATATTCATGAGCATTGAGCTTAATCTGAAGATTATGGCAGATGGCTTGTTCTTTACACCGACAGCTGTCATTAGGGACTTTGGAGGAGTTATGGACATATTTATATATCTTGTAAGTTTTTATATTTATTGAAGTTTTTTCTTAATTTTGATATATTTGGTTATATAAATGTTTAGTAGTGTGAAAAAGTTTGGTTCTGTACTCTGATACGAATGCAGTAGTGTAATTTGTGTTCAGACACCATTGTTTTCATGTGCAGTTCTACCAGTTATCTGTACAAATACTTGTTTAAACGTCTAAAAATACACTGATGTGATAAACACCTGGCAGTTTAGTGTGGGGTCATTGTATGGCCCCTTTTAATTCTTTATTTGTTGATCTTTTTTAAGTATCAGATCTGATTTTCCTTCAGAGTAAACTCCAGATCTCTGACCTTGCTTCAGCATTTTTATGCCGGAGAATCTTTATTTTACCTGTTTCATAGATATTAGTTGCTTCTTCCCCTCTCAACAATATTCCTGCTTTACTGAAGGTGTTTCAAAAGCCTTTACCATTTGACAGAGGGCACATCTTCGTTGCTGGTATTGCTATAGAAGAAAGCAAAGCAACATCTTTCTATATCCCATATCTATCGGTAGTGGTTCTCAGGAAAAAGTTCCTCAACAGTTATCTTTTTTTTCTGGGAAATCTCTTGCATTCCATTCAAATACAAAAGGATGGTGTCCATTTCCTCTTCACATATGACAGTAAACACCACAGAATGTGTCAAAAACAGTGCTCAGTATAATATAGTATGAAATAATTTCTAACTGAAGAAATTACTGAGAAAAATGGCTTTGATGGATTTAGATTAAATCTTTCAGAGGTTAATCCACCAGGCAGATGTGCTGCATAAAATTTGTCACGATCAATTTGTATCAAAGATTCCATTGTTAGCATAAATAAAAATATGCATACTTGTACAAAATTCCAACTGTAGTATGCATGATTCCTATGTGCTTTAGTTTCTTGAAATCTCTCTGAATCCCTCCTACTTGAAGTAAAAATTTAGGTGGTGTAGTTTGGATATTCCAAATGTGATTGTGGTGATCTTAAAAGAATGTGGAAGACAGTCAGAAGCACTGGCAAGTCTGTTTGTTTTGGTGGGGTGGCTGTCTTTAATAATTGGGGTTTTTTTTAATTATATTATGTTTTAAATCATTAGTGATATCATCTTGATCCTCCATTTTTTGCGCCCTTACTTCTTTGTAATACTCTCACCTCTGTTCCCCTATAATAACACTGCCTTTTAAGAAATAAGAAGCACTTAAGAGACTTTAAATCAATAACCATTTATCAGAGATTGTTCAGGCTACATGACACAACTATGCTGTTTGAAAACACTTTCAAATACATAACATTCATATGATGAAACCACATGGTGACAAAACCACTTATTCCTGTAAGTCCAAAGTGGTAGGAAAAACTGTCAGGAAAACTGTTAACAGACTTTCCAGGGTACAATCTCTGAAATGAGAAGGAGGGAGAGACATAATGCTGCCTGCTCCAAGAATATAGTTTATGTCCGTGTTTTGAATCAGCCTAATTGATTTCTCCTTTGGGAACTACTCCATCTGATTAAGATTATAAAATAGATTTTGAGTCAAAGGGGGAGACAAAGGCAAGCTGATGTCTGTTAGTTCGGACAGTAAGCCAGGGCATAAGAGATCTAAGCCCTTTTTCTAAATTAGATGGGTTTTGCTGTATTCATTCCTCTAATTTTAAGCTGGAGAAGTGTTCAGTGACCTTCTGTGCCGTGTCTGTGCCAGGTAAGACATTGTAAGCCTGATCCTTCTTTGCCTCTTCCTGTCCTGTCACCTCCAGGTGAGTTTGATATTCCTGTGCTGGATGCCTCAGAACGTCCCTGCCAAATCTGGAGCTCAGCTCTTAATGGTGCTCCGCTGCCTACGACCTCTTCGAATTTTCAAACTGGTCCCTCAGATGAGGAAAGTGGTGCGAGAGCTGTTTAGTGGCTTTAAGGAAATTTTTTTGGTATGTGCCAATTATTTTTTTCTTGTAAAAATGTATGAAGGCATAATAATTTAACATTTTGATATAAAATTCATGCTTTCTATTCTTTTCACTGTGTTGTCTGTTTACTTTTCATTGTGGCTTTCACTGCAGATGACCACACAACAGGCTAAAAATTAGACTATAAGTAACTCATACTGAATAAAGCTGCTGTAATAATTCTTCTATGCTTTTGCTTAGCATATATTTGGTCATAATTACATAAGAGGACTACTGAAAAAAGGAATCTACCCCTTATTCACGGCTCTAATTGGTCAAGGAAGATGAGAAGTAGTGTATGGCAGCTCTGCAAGAACAAAAGTAAACCTGGTTTTTGAGCTGCAGATCTCTACCTTCAAGTTTTTTGAGAGGCAGCCAAAAACAATACAGCTGTTCATCACAGATCTGGATCTCATTCTTACATCTTTTTTGTCATTATTATGATCATTGTCATGCACTTACAGTAATAAGAACAACAATGGAGTCTGCAATTGCTTGATCGGAACATAATCTATTGTCTTGGGACCCTATGTGATATTGGTCAGCCTAAGCAACAGCCATTTTATTCCTTAACAGAATGCTTTGCTAGGTCAGGTTGTTCTAAAACACTAAGCTACAGAATACTTGCAGACAGTAATAGAATAAGGACAAAAAGTTAAAAGCTAGTTGGCATTTCATAGATACTATGAAATAGATTCTATTAAAGATATTTACATCTTAATTTGCTCATGCTTATCTTTATTGGAGCTATCCTGGAATTAAATACCTAACAATGGCTTAATCAGATTAATTAGCCTGAATCAGCAAAACGAAAGCAGCACATATGCAAGTACTCAAACTGTTTATTTAAAGTGAGTGGCAATCCTTATGCATACAGAATTTAGCAAGGTGGTACACTGAGTGCAAGAAAGCTTTCATTCTTATCTGCAATTCTTAGATCCTATGTTAAAAATAAGACTGATATAATACAGCACCTGGTTACTGGATCAGAACCTAAAGTAACATGTCTGTTACAAAGGCCATATCTCCAGGTTTATGCCACAAAACAATCCTTCCTGCAGTTCACTGAGGGAGCTGATCCTCTTTTTCAAGTCTGCAGAAGAAGAGGTTGACAATTACAACTTCATTTTTACAGGTTTCTATTCTTTTGCTGACATTAATGCTTGTTTTCGCAAGCTTTGGAGTGCAGCTATTTGCTGGAAAACTGGCTAAATGCAATGATCCTCACATCATCTCTAGGGTAAGAACTGCTTTTCTGCTTCAAAATAATGGTATGTTGTGCCATTTTTGCCTGCTGGGGAAAGCAAGTGGGGCAATCAGAGCTATCATATGGGAAATAGAGATCTTGCACTCTTTCTTGTTCTGGAGCAGGATGATGGAGGGAAAGGTGATAAAGGAGTCAGCAAATGAGGGTAAGGATGGATTTCCATATAAAAAGTAAAGCAGGTCTAAATATTGGAGACTGTCTTAAAAAAAATGTGTTGATTGAATGCCATGTTGTCTGCAAAAGACTGGATGGCACATGGAATTAATCATGGAAAATGACACCTTTGCATTCCTAGGTCTGCAACTGAAAAACAGGTTAGACTGCTAGAGGTCCACATCACTGGGGATGCCATGTGGGTTGCGTGGAGAAAGTTACCTGTGTTTCTTACTCCATTTGGAGAAATATCATCATCACCTAAAGAGGGCAGTGGTCTTTAGGAAAGAGGTGAAAGGCTACATAGTCTTGCAAATTGAAAAGCACTGTCAGTCCTGAAGGAAAGATGCATTTTTCACGTAGGTAAAGCTCCATGACTATTAATCACAGAGTTATAAGTAACCCTTCATTGCTGTGTGTATTGCTTTCCCATCATGGTAAATGTGCTGTTCATGCTGGCATGTTGGCATCTCTCACAGGCTTCTGTCTAATCTCAGGCTGTGGTTTATTTCACTATAGGAAGATTGTCATGGCATCTTCAGAATAAATGTAAGCGTTTCCAAAAATCTCAATTTAAAGTTAAGACCTGGGGAGAAAAAGCCTGGATTTTGGGTGCCACGAGTCTGGTGAGTTGCTACACTTTGCCCTGTCTTTCTTCAAAAATACAGCTGTTGGAGTAGAAAAATGGCTCAAATGTGTTGACATTAAATTACTTACGGAGGGGTTTTATTGTAACTCAAATGATATTAAGAGTAAAGATTCTGGCATATTTAGTAAAAAGCCAGATATATGAAATTTTCGAGACTTAACCTCCACTTCATAAACCAGAAAGGAAGAAAAAAAAACCCTCTAGGTACTGAACCTATTTAGGAATTAGATTTGATTTGGTTATTATTATAGCAGGAGCTATTTTCTTGAAAAGTATCATCACTTAGTTGTTCTTTAGTACTATTATGAAGGCCATAAAGAGAGAGCCATAAAGCAACAATAGAACCTAAGAATAAATAGGAAAGGATGGGAAGACAAAGAAATGGAAATCAACCTGCCTACAGCTACCCATAAAAACAAATGATCATATCGTGTGTAAAAACAGCCTTTCTCTTCTATGGCCATCAACCATGCCACCTAGCAGTTTCTTTCTTTTTCCAGTGCAGGGAATCCTTGTGGTCTATCTGGTGCAGAACTGCAGTAGAACTTACTTGAAAGCTAATGTATGTTTTTGATTAGTGTTCTGATAAAGTCCATTTAGTATTTCCCAACACCTGAACAGGCAAAACTCACTCTTTTTAATTGTTTATATTTTTCACTTGGTTGGCATTTTGCAAAATCAGCTTAACAGCCACAATTATTTTAATTGGCCATGTGTGGGGATAAAGAATGTACCAGCAGTGGTAGATTCAAAGCCACCCTACACTAATGAAATAGTATGCTGTGATTTGAACAGTCAGTGAAACTCTGACATCTGCAGTAGTCTTTGTTTCTGTATACATCAGAGAAATTCTTCCTCGAGTAAGCAAATTCAATCCTGTTCAGCTTGATCCAGAAATAAGCAAAAACTGTCTTAATCAGCATAACTGTAAACTTTGGGGGATGCTTTGTTATTGCAGAAAAATGTTTTACCGCAAAGACATTTATACCACCTGTTGGCTGTCAGGCCAGATTTTAGAGAGCCAGATGTCAGTAGAAGGACTGCATTAAAAAGAAGTATCTACATCTGAGAGCTCTGTTTTCACTGAATGGTTGGATTCAAGAAGCACCAAACACTTAATAACTCTTCTGGAATACAACTATTTACCTTATAAACTGTCAAAAACTCATTGGGCTCCTTGGATTATCTGGCTTGGATTGTAGAGACAGAGCAAAGTGCTAACCTAGCCCAAAGAGAATACTTTTAATGTTCAGCTGGAAACCTTGTCTTGAATCTCAACTGATAAAAAAGGTCAGAGCATATGGTATAGGAAAGCCAAGAAGATGTGATGTCCTCAGTAAATTTTGCATTATACTATCAGTTGCTCATGATAATGAGACAGGGAACAGCATTTTCTAAACCATCCCACCGATCCTGGAGTCCAGATCTTTTATGTGTGTTGGAGAATTATCTCCTGCAGGTAAATTTATTTTAGAATCTGGCCAATGCCATCAGATTGATTGTTTTCATGAATGCTGTATTTTTCTTATGTTATTGGCAAAAGCATTAAAATGCAGCAACATAGAGTCATAGAATGGTTTGGGTTGGAAGGGATCTTAAAGATTCTCTGGTTTCAATCCCCCTGCCGTGAGCAGGGGCACCTCCGACTACACCAGCTTGCTCAAAGCCCCATCCAGCCTGGCCTTGAACATGTTATAAGCTGTATTACTGTGAGTCAGATTCTGAGTAAGAAAATAAAACATATATAGGGATCTAAAAAGTTATGCTTCACATATTTATTGCTGTTGCTATTGTTTTCTTATTCCTGATATGAACTTTGATACGTTTCAGAGGTTTCACACCAGCTTTGCAAGGTATTTAAGTGTTAGACTATGAACAATCAAGGTAACAAATGGAACAACTTTACTGCTGAAGTGACACCTATTTGTGTACTGCATTTCAGGGCAAATCCTCGGAATTTTAATTTTGACAATGTGGGCAATGCAATGCTGGCACTATTTGAAGTTCTTTCATTGAAAGGCTGGGTGGAAGTCAGAGATGTTATTATTCATCGTGTTGGTCCGGTAAGGAAACACATCAGAGTCTTTGAATTCTACAGCAAATAACTGTGAATTTTTTTAACTAGTAACTTATTTTTGTCTATTCAGATCCATGGAATCTACATCCATGTTTTTGTATTCCTTGGCTGCATGATTGGACTGACCCTTTTTGTTGGAGTTGTCATCGCCAATTTTAATGAAAACAAGGTACTAAGTGAGGTGGTTTATTGAGTGAGGGGGTTTATTGAGTGTAGAACTGGCTCTGTAAGAAACCTGAAACTGACACTACACTGACTATGTTACCTGGTAAGGCTGTCTGTAGTACTGCCTTACCAATCTTACATTTTGCAAGACTGCAAATATGGCTTCAGATACACCTGATCCATACTTGCTACAAAATTGAATCCTGTGATGACAGCAATCCATCACACACTCTAACAAAGCTGCTGGAAGTTTATTTATAGTGCAGCTATGCTGCTAGATGGAGATTGAACGTAAAGCAAGATGTATTTACAGATGCTGCTGTTTAGTTTGATGTAGGCATACATGTGGTGGCAGATAAAAAGACATGTTATGCTTCCATGTGTTGCAGCTAAGGGGTCTCTTTAGAATCCTGCCATTGCAGTATTTCAGATCCAAAGTAAAGCTGAGTGGCTTTTTCCTTACAAACAGCAGAGTACATTGTAGAAATAATTGCCCATCACTCAAATAAAAAGGTAGCTAGTGTTCTAGGCAAGTTCACATGGGCTTTTTGGATTACCCTGAAAAGTAGAAAAACCTGCCCCCAGGGGAATTGTTTCCGATCAGCTCATGTCTACACTTGTTAAAAGGTAGAATCCTCTGGATTGGACTGCTGCACACACACTGCACAACCTTTAATCTGAGGGTTTTTTCTGAGCCTCTTATGGTGCCTCTGAGGCATCAAGACAAAATTATTAATTTTTTTCATCTTTCAGTTCAAAGTCACAAAAATAATGAGATAGGATATTTTTATCACCGTGGCACTGGAGGGAAAGGATGATTACACGCTCTGGGGCGTGGAGATGTGTGACAGCCTGGTGTGCTCGTGCCAGAGCTGGGTGCTGGCCATGGCCCTGACCTGAGCTCAGCAGCAAACACAACAGTTGAGTTTGTCCATCAGGGAAACCACTTGACTCCTTCCGGAAGGGGGCCGAGCAGCATGTTACTGTGCATGAATGTGGGCAAGCAGGGCATCATGAAATGGGGTCCAGCAGATTGTGAGCCAAAAAAATTGCCTAAAATCTCTACTGTTCTGAAGGTATTTTTATGTTTGCGCAGTTTCGGTGAAGTGCAGTCATTCCTGTTAAAATGTATCTGTTCTAGAGAACAAGGAGCAATGTGCTAATAATTTCTTTTCTTATTCACTAAATTTTGACTGGTGAATTAACGAAACTGAAATTTCTACAGTATGAGAATTCCACTGGATTTTTATAGATGCTTTTGTCACTTCTTGTACAGCTATGCAATATTACTCTTCCTTCAAATTTGTCAATACACAGATGAATACAAAACGCTTTATGCTTTTTGTCCTTGCTCACTAGTAACAGCTCCCTGTAAATTACACTGAACAGGCACATCAGGCAATATTTCTATAGAATTCACATGATACTTAAAGTATAGGTCTTTTATATCTTCTGGTTCAACTTCTTCAGTTGTTTCTTAGTAACTGGCAGTGACATGTAATGTTTGTTTTTCCTTCTTTTTTCTTGACTACTTGTTACTTTTTATGTATTTACTATAGGGAAAAGAAAATGTTTTCAGATTTCAGTTGAGAAGATTAATGTTAATTAAGTGGGTAAGAGTTTCAGCCCAATTAATATTCAAGCAGAGCGAAGAAATGTCCAGAAACTGAAAAGAAAATTGTAGAGAGGTGACTGGCAACTAGCCCAGAAAGTGAGAGCAAAACAATCCACAGTTGAGATTAAGTTGCATTTTCTTAAAACTCGTTACTTGACCAATATATTAGTGTTTAAAGTAAATATTTTCTTCAGAAAATTCATGGCTGATATATGGTTAGAACAATTACAGGAGTTGTTGACGAGGGTCAGAGTTGGACAATTACTGAGTAAACTGTTTTACATGAGAACAAACAATTTTCTAAAAAGAAAAAAAATATTACAATTTCAGATATGCTCTAGTTTTTCATATGAGTTGTTGGAACTGCAGGTGTGGAAACATTGGACTGGGAAGTACTGCAGCAAGCTCTGGGCTGTCTCCTTGGTTGTCCCAGTAACAGGGCAATAGCCCAAATTATTCCAACCCCCAACCCCATTTCAATTCCCGCCTATCACTTGTCGCAGCTCTCAAGTTCCAGGAGTTCAGTCAGCAGAGAAGATGTGATCAACACCAAATATTAGCTGGCACTTTGAGCTGAAGTCCGAATGCAAGCACAGCTCCTCCAGCCCAGGATCTGCTCACAGTGCTCTGCGGTTCCCTTATGATCATCCTGCTTGTAGAACCGGCAGTTCTGAGCAACAAAGCAATTTGGCACCATTATTTCTAGATTTTTCAAAAGTCCACTCTTTTTTGCCACCTTTTGTCTTGTTTGCAGTGAAGGCTCTCCAAGAATATAAACCAGACATGCTTATTGAGGTGAATGTCTTGCCTTTTAATCTGTGTTTCTAAATGGTGCCATTTGGGCTTGACAGGGGTAGTCAGCATCTCTACATCTGTCACTTTGTCCACGTTGTGTTGGAAGGCCACCTCTTCCCACGGTACCATCTAGGGACACAGCTCTATAAAGAGATTTTGTTCACTAAGAGAAAGAAATCCTGACCTTATCAGTTGTGCAGCCAGCCACAGTTCCAGCATCTACAGAAGCCAATGCCCAGGCATGCCCCAAAGATCACACCAGCCCTTACCCAGCTCAGTGCGGCTCTTTTCTGACAGGGACAGGAGCCAAGTGTCTGGGAGACAGGCTTTTGACATTTACCTTGAAAAGGTCTCCTTTGTTTTTGTGACTCTAGAATCCTTCCATGAGATTTTACAGTTCTCTGAAGTGATAAGGAACTTATTGCTTTGAAGGTCATTTTAGATCACATTGAATTCTGTTTGAAGTTTGCTATGTTGTGTGAACATTTACGTGCATTACCACCACCCACACTAAAGGTGTGCCTTCCCTTCTCTTTGAGCTTCCTCTGTGGAGAACTCTTGTAGATTCATAGCATACTATTATTTTATTTCAATTACACCCCAAGCAGAAGAGCTGTGGAGAGCAGCAGTGGTCTCCTGTAGGGCTCCTTCCCTGAAGAAACTTTAGTGGCACTAGCAAGCCACAGGATTTTCTGCTGCAAAGTCCGGACAAAATCCACCACTCCGCTTCCTGGCAAATGATGTTCAGTCAAATGGAAGACCTCCTGCAGTGTTTCATTGCCCACACTGGGCTGCTGCTACAGAGCAGCAACTGTGCCTGCTGAGTTGAGTCCCAGAAACTCACAGCTAATGCATCCAGAAATCCTCTTGAGTAACAGCTGATACTTCAAACTCCTTTCCCCAAACAGTGTGTTATTGAAGGGAAGTTGTGTAGGTGACTTTATTTCAGGCACCAAAGAGAATGTTGTTTTCATGTTGCAGTGTTGAACACTCTAGCTGTTAAATGACAAAAGCTTTATATGCTTCTCTTTGTTTGTTAAGGGGACAGCTTTACTGACTGTAGATCAGAGACGATGGGAAGATCTGAAAAGCAGACTGAAGATAGCACAACCTCTTCATCTCCCACCTCGTCCGGGTATCAAAGATATTTTGATTTTATTCATGTTGAGCCCTAGTGTTCGTAATTCCCCAGGAGTCTGCAATTCAAATTAAAACTGTAATCGTGAGGCCACTAGGAGGTTGTGCATAAGTTAATGTGGAAACAGGCTCCAACTACAGATCTCTCCATAAGGCTATTAAAATCAACCCAAAAAAGGTTGTGCTTCGATGGTTTTAGGATAAGCCTTAATGAAAAAATGAATTTCTAAATGAAAAATATTTGCAGTTGGCTGTAATGATATGAATGGAATGTATTAACCTGACAGCAGTTGAATGATGCACTTGCCCTAAAAGTATCAAAGCTTTCATGCAACACTGGTGTTCAGTATCTGAAATTATATGTTCAGAAGCCCTGTTTGATATGGAAAATTGTGGCAGAAAATTAGAGATGTATTTTGAAAATGGGAAAGGATTATTTTGTTTCTAATGAACATGGAAAATATGTCAAGAAATAAGGGGGAAATGTCATTTTGTATTTTAGCTCTCCTCCTCAAACTCTTTCTTTTCCAGATAACGATGGCTTTAGAGCTAAGATGTATGATATAACTCAGCATCCATTTTTTAAGAGAACTATTGCTGTACTTGTTCTGGCCCAGTCTGTGTTGTTATCAGTTAAGGTAATTGTGTCTCTTTTAAACGTTTCATTACGGTAGTACAGCATGTGTTGCACATTTCCTAACGCCAATTAACGATCAGTTGAGCCATTAGTGTGATGAATGCAAGGAAACATGATTCCTAGATACAGCAATCTCAGTTGGCATAGATCACTGTAGATTAATTGTAACGTGGAGCTGAATCAACTTCTGCCTTTTTGTAGTCTTGTCCACGGTTTTTAATTTCTAATTAAGCTGTAAATCTGAGAGAAGAGTACACCAAGATGCCATTCCTGTCTGAGTGTATTTTAAAGTGAAATCTATTCATTAACAAAACCCTTAAGAAAAGTTAAGGCACTGAAGAGGCATTTATTCTGTTTAACAGCTGTTCTTCTATGAATGGATTATGTTTGCTTTTCAGTGGGATGCTGCAGATCCAGTGACTGTGCCTTTAGCAACAATGTCTGTTGTTTTCACCTTCATTTTTGTCCTTGAGGTAAAGTAATATATTTATGACTTCGTGAGAAGAAGTATTGTATTTATATATTTCATTTTGTCTTTAAGAATGCTTCTCAATTCTTCACCATGGTGTTTATTTCTGAATGTGTACATTCAGGGTTCTCCATGTCACTTGTCTTTCAACATGTATTGTAAGAAGAAACTTTAAATATGTTATACTTCTCTACAACCTTGAGCTTTTCGTCTTTTCATATATATTCAAGTCTGAGTATTTAACAGTGTGCTTTGCTGAACCCAGTGAACTCTTTTCTTGCAGAACATCTCATATTACATTCCCTCCATACAACAAAAGGTCTGTGTTGTCTGATGAAAGTTCTGCTTCATCCATTTATATTTTTCCTGTTGTGTTAATCCCCACTATTCTGTAGCTGTGACAAAATCAAACATCTCTCAGTTTCAAGTATCATACTTCATTTTAATAAACTGCACCCCAGCTCCAGTATTGTTTATCTTTTGTTGCTCAAGTCTGGCTCCTGTGTGGTAGCAGTTTTCTATCTATGAGAATATTGTTATTATAAACTCTGCAAGGTGTATTTAGCCCATTTTCATAAGACTGGAATCTAATGATTCAAACACATTTTGAAAAACAATATTTTTTAATATATAAGGATATCCATAGTGTAACAAAGCACACACAATGCTAAAGAGGATGCTTCCTCTGTGGTTAGGTTAGTACACAATTCTTTGTAAGTTTTTGGTTGACTACTTTTCTTGTCAGTCCCCTCTGAATAGCTGATACTGACCACTATCAGAAACAGGATAGCAGACTATGCTTCCCACTGCTCTAATCCAATATGACAGTTCCTATGTTCCATTGATAGGTTTTGCCAGCAGTGATGAATAAACAATGAAGTGAAGACCTTGTAGCAGCTGTAGCTAGAGTATGTCCATGTTGTTGCTTCTTTTTTCCCTACCCAGGAGAAATCAGTATCTCTGGAGTGACTGAGCAAACACAGAAAAGTTTTATTTGTGTCATACTCAGGCAGGTTTTAATTTACCTAGTAACTATGTCTTTGGAAATACTTTTTTCTCTTATACTGCCAGGGGAAACAAATACACTTCTAGAATTTCAAAAGAGCATTGTTAGAGCCAAGAAAAATTTGTTGACTGTCTCAACAGGCAAGCTATCACACTGTGAGTGCACACACAATTTATGGAGAGAGGAAGCAGCTTCCTGCCCAGGATCTTCCCTAATGTAGCACAGTCTGGTTTCAGAGTCTGCTATCTGCTTTCTGCATAGCTGATGGTCCTGTGCCCAACCTAACACTTCCTGATTCAGCCTTAAACCTCTACTGCTCACATCATAAATATGTGGTATAGAAAATAGGAAGAATTTGAAGATCTCCCTTTTGCTACCACACTGATTATGACAGAGTAAAGGGAGATGTGATTTTTTTTATTTCCATGGTGTGGTATTCAGTTCAAGATTATGGACACCTGAAGCTAGGTGTTTAAATTCTACATGTGAGGTAGGTGTTTAAGCTGTTATTGTGATCAAGGGAGATGAAAGGTGAGATTCAGTTACCTCCACTAGCCACTCCAGAATGCCAGAGATGTTTACAGGTCTTATGTCATCCTTGCAAGTCCCATCCATCCATCTTCAATTCCCTAGGGCATCTCAGGTAACTGTAAATCTGGTAGAAGGGGTCAAGATACCTTAGGTAACTCAAACGGTAATTAGAGATTCAGAGACTACATTGTTCACTTTGTAGTCAGGCTTCAGAAAACATTATAAGGCAAAAAGCTAACTGGAAAATCAGCCTTTTACCTCAAGCTAGTGTCCTCTTATATCTGGTTTCATTTTCAGATTTTTTAAATGGCAGGGTTGCAAGGTGGGATGGAAAAAATAATGTAATGAATGCCTGACATTTATAGCCTTTTTATAGTGACTCTTAACCTGCTCCGAGATTTAATCCAACTTGTATATGAGAAACTCTTAAGCGTTCCCTTTACATGCATCACTCTACCTTGGTATCTGTTACCTGATGTGACTATTTCTGTGACTATTAGTATCTATTCTTGAGCTTCTCATCTGCATTCCTGTTACCCAAATTGGAAATGTCAAGCACTTTGGAAGCTGTCTTTTACCAGGTACATTGTAAAATGTACTGCTTTAACTGTTCTTAGCTTTTTTTCTTACATGCTGCTGAGTAGAGATGGTTCTGAGTACAGAGTATTCCTTAAAGCAAGAAATATTTGCAATTTAGGAAAGCTTTTTAATTAACTTGAACTGTGGGTGCTGCAGAACATAATTATATTCCTGAGTTCAGATGTGCTTATGTGATTTTAGCTTGCTTACAGACAGTTAGCTAGCTAGGATACAGGCGACTTTTTTAGCTACATGTTATTGACATGACTTGTTTAACTTTAAGCTATCTTAAGCCCACATTCACCTGAGCAATCAATACATTAAGCATTCAGTCTGAGGTGGTCAGCTGCACTCCTGTCTTTGATACTTGATGGAGATAGACATTTCAGAATGCTGTTCATCCCTTGGTCTTGGTCATCTGTGGTCTTACACAAGTACTGGTTTTCCTCCATCCAAGGGAAGCTAATATTATCCAGTTAGTGCACATGGGAATATTTAGCTGATGTGAAACCTACCCCTCGTTGTTTGAAACTGTTTCATAAAATGAACCCAATCAAACATTTTGGAGAATGGAAGAGGATCTTATGGCAAGGAATAATCATTTCTTCATTCCAAGTGAGAATTTTTTTTATCTATAGGTTACGATGAAGATTATTGCCATGTCACCTTCTGGCTTCTGGCAAAGCAGAAGAAATCGGTATGATCTCTTGGTGACATCTCTTGGAGTTATATGGGTGATACTTCACTTTGCCTTACTGGTAAGATATACAAAATGCAATTCCAGTGGTTAAAATTATGTCTTTAAGCACCAGCAGTAGGATTGCTGCTATATATCCAGATAAACCTTTGAAAGTTTAATAAGGCTGAAATATGCCTGAAAGAAACTAAGTTTGATGCTAAGAAGAATGAATCATTGTTTTGGACAATCATGTAGTGCAAAAATTGTCTTACTGGTACAAGTTAGAATCTGTAAATGTGGTAGAAAACAAGTCTTTAGGAGGGATGTAAGTGAGAAAAGGAAGGAGACTGAAGAGAGTGAGAGTTCTTGCTAACAGTCTTCTGAGCTTGAAGGAAGAAAGAGGCAAGGTACAGAATACAAACAGGAACAGAGGACTGGAAGAAGACATAGCTTCAAGATTGCTGAACTAGACAAACGCTCCCAAACCCAACAGCAATTCTATACCGCTAGTGTTGGTTAAGGGGCAGTGTTTAATTCAAGAAGACATGAAGGAGTGGGGAGGAAATCAGCTCTCCCTTCATTTCACATGTTTTTTAAATTTGACTACACTCCTGGTTCCTTTATTTACAGGGAAAGGAGAAGGGATGATTGATACTTGCCATCAATCACAAGTTGTCAAAATCACAACCTTATAATGTCTGCAGGATTCTGTCTTGTCTGCCCCAAGTTCTGTTTGAAGGAAAACCTGTTTTCTGTGACTAGTCATTTTGCCCTGACATTCACAGTTTGCTCCCTGCTACTAAGTAGCTTGGAAGGCCTGAGGAGTTTCTGTAATCCAGCAATTGCCTGGATGAGTACAATGGGCATGGTGGACATAATTAATAGAGGACTGACTTTTTTTGGCTTGATGCATGGGAAGGTTGGGTTTGTGTTCTTTATATTGTTGCTACTAGTTTATGATTTATTTTATATGGGGACTGCCCTACATTACTGAAAAATCAGTTCTCGTGATCTGTTCAAGAGATTCCTGGGGAACCATGTACTAAGTCTTCTGTGTTTGTGTTCCAGAATGCGTACACATACATGATGGGGGCATGTGTAATTGTCTTCAGGTTTTTCTCCATTTGTGGGAAGCATGTAAGTATAAATTAGGAGCTACAACTATTGCAGTGCTCATGTACAGATTAAAGGACTAGATGCTGTGCATCTCTAGTGAGAATTCTGTAAGTCTCATTCTTCTAGGAGAAAAAAAAAAAAAAGGCGATTTCAAGCAGTAGTCTCCAACTTTACATTCTGTCTTTAAAATGTCAGGATTTTAAGTATATTGTATAATAGTGCTATGGTTACTGGAAAAGTTAATTTTTTTAAGAAAACAAAATGCAGCTGCAATACCACAGCTTTTAAAATTGCTCTCTACCACTCTGAACATACACTGTGCTACTTTCAGCCCTTTCCATTTCAGTGAGGTATGATGGGCGTGCTCTTTATTTATTTTTGCTTCAAGACTATTGTAGTGGTGGTTGAATGCACTCATCTTGTTATGATAATGCTCTCTTAAAAAAGTTTCTTCCTCCAGAGAGCAGGTCTATGTCTTTTGTCTCTACAATGTATGTCTTGTCACAGTAAAGGATTTATATTCAATTTAAAAACAATTTTGGGCCAAGATGTTCTTCTGGAAACACTAGGATGGTGACAAAGCAAGTCACTTCTCAGGTTTACATTTCTTTTGTGTTTGGATTTTCTCTGGTGTAATGGAGAGTAGACTGGCAGAATAAGCACAGGCAGAGAACAAACACATTTATTTAACATGTGGTGACACTGCATTCCCTTGCTGTAGAACTTCTTAGACTATCCAAATATTTTCTGTGAAGTCTGACATATTAAAGTAAATGTGATAATAAGACTGCTGTACTAGGTTGCCAGGGTTAAGAACAGTAAGTCAAAGGGTTTGTTCAGTAAAGATAAAAAGTTTTGTTTCAATCAGACTACACAGAGCCTTGGAAGTCAAATGAAAAATCCTTGCTTCTCCTATGCAGCCAGACCAAGTGATTGCCTTCAAAGCTTTCTGACTGATCGTAAAGTTTTTTCACGGTTTTAACCTAGTGATTTGTACTTTCATGTTACAAGCTGTATCAGTTTCACTAATTTACCTGTCCTGATCCAATGTGAGGACTAAAGGTCAGTAGGAATTTGGCATGATTATAAAGAAAAATGACGCCCTCAGTCCCATTAAAGGGAATCTTTCATTGCATCCAGAGTAGTGAAGGGTGTTAGGACAATCTAGGGCAAAAAATTTATTAAGAGTAAAGTATAAAATATACATGCATGGGAAAGGAATATCTATTATCGAGGCCTACAGCCTATGAACTTTTCATAATCATGTTCTCATCTTATGCTCTTTGGCCAACTTTGCAGAATCATAGACTCACAGAGTAGTTTGGGTTGAAAGGGACCCTAGAGATCATCTTGTTCCAGCCCTGTTGCCATGGGCAGAGACACCTTCCACTAGACAAAGTTACTCAAAGCCCCATTCAGCCTGGCCTTGAACACTTCCAGGGATGGGTCATCCTCAACGTGTTTGGGCAACTTGTTCCAGTGTCTCATCACCCTCACAGTGAAGAATTTCTTCCTAATACCAAATCTAAACCTACCCTCTTTCAACTTAAAGCCACTTGCCCTTATTCTGTCACTGCATGCTCTTGTAAAAAGTCCCTCTCCAGCTCCCTTGTCACACCCCCCTGTAAGTACTGGAAGGCTTCTGGAAGGTGTCCCTGGTCTTTCACAAACTTCCATGAGAAATTACTAGCTTAAAGAAACTGTACTGATCTTAAGGAATTTAAATCCCCTTCTCTATGCATGAACACAGTCCTTTAGGTAGGCCGCAGTACATGTGGTTTCTGCCTAACCATTAGGATCACTTTCAGATAAGCCCAGAGTTGTTTACTGCACCACTGTTCATGCACTGGGAATGCTGATACTTCAGGAAAATATGGATCCTGGAATATTATAGTTAAACTTATGCTGTACCATCACTGTACTATCCTACACTGTATATCCTGTATATACTTTCTGAGGAGTAACATCTTGACCTTGTAAATGAGGAAGATGTGCTGATGTCTGTAACAAGTAAAAAGCACACACAGTTCAAATCACGTTCATAACGTGCCATTTTACTGAGTTCATCCATTAATGAATGTATGTAAAGGATTTGTTGTCAAAATGGCAAGTGTAAGAATTGCTTTTTCTCTTTTATCTTTGCTTTCCTGAATGCTGTCATGGATTGCTTTTTCTCTGTCCTTCCAGGTGACACTAAAAATGCTGCTCCTGACTGTGGTTGTCAGCATGTACAAGAGTTTCTTCATCATAGTGGGCATGTTCTTACTGCTTCTTTGTTATGCTTTTGCTGGAGTGGTGTTATTTGGTACAGTGAAATATGGAGAGAACATTAACAGGTACAATATGTAGTTCCTACCTCATGGGGAGGTTCTTTAAACAGCCTGAAGAAATCAAATTCTCCTAGAGAAGTTTATCTGTGGTAAAAGACAGATCTGCAGGTCTGGCTGAAGAGTTGTAAATAGAATTTCTGATAGGAGACACTGTCCAGTCCTTGTGCATTGGGCCAAATGACACCTGATCCAACCCAGAGCAGACTGAGAGCTGTTCTTCATTATGCCAGCTGAAATATGCTTCAAAGCAGTACTGTGCTAGCCCGCAAGCTGCTGAAACACAGTGTACCTACTGCATCTTATTGGCATCACCCAGGAACAGGATCCATGTACCAGACTGATACAGAAAGGAGACAGTTCTTTGAAATGGCTGTTAGCTGGATATTTCCCAGTCATCATCAGGCTTACAAAAAGAAATGGAGACAGGAAATAGGATCTGGCCTTGAGTTTTCTTTAGCTCTCTGATAAAGTGAGCTAAAATACTCAGACCTGAGTATTGAGTGTCTGAGCTAGAGTTCAGTTATTGTATCTTAAGTAGCGAAATAAATATTTCAATGAGCTCATTCAAATAATACTGTAACTATTTTTAGTTTAAAATAGAACAGTAGAAAATGGAAACATTTTTTCTTGCCAATGTTTTAATTCTGGGAAGTGAAACAATCTCTCATTCTCAATCTCTCTCTCTCTCTCTTTCTTTAAAACAGACATGCAAATTTTTCATCAGCTGGCAAGGCTATTACTGTACTCTTCAGAATAGTCACTGGAGAAGACTGGAACAAAATTATGCATGACTGCATGGTAATTACAATACTGCCAGAGATAAGTAGACAAGAAATGAGAGATACCCTTCTATCTCAAACTGTTTTCAGTGTTTTAGCTTTGTACAAGGAATGTTGGGCTTACCTTTATCTCTTCAAGAAAATAATGTTCACTAAACCTCAGAACATGACACACAAATTGCAGTTCCATTGTCATACTCACAGTATAACATTTCATGGAGCTAGGCCATTAGCTGATTTAAAAACAAAAATAAAAAGATGGTTTCAAAATCAGAAATGCAGTAACTTAATTTTTCAGTATTATCTCTGCTTTGACTGGGGCAAGGTGTCTTTTCAGATTAACCTTGTCTTTGATTCCTGCACTTTGGCTCATTCTGTGTGAATGATAGTCCTAATGACCTCAAAATTCTGCCTTGAGTTATTACATTTTGCCCAAGTAAATGTTTATCTGTGCTTTCCATTGCAAGGAAAATCATATCCCTTTCCTTTTTAAAATTAATGAGCAGGGAAGAAACGTTTTGAAAACCACTATGCTTCAAAGCACCAGGTCGTTCCTGTATAGTGGCATAATGCACAATGTGCCCTCTGTGTGGTATTAAGATCCATGCCTCAGCCTTTTTTGTCATACCTCTGTCTCTTTCCTGGTTTCTGTCTACTAAAGAAAGAAAAACAACCTGCTCACATTAATGCCCACAGTATTATTCCCTAATTGGGAAGCCTTAAAGAAATAATATTAAATATTGTATTGATTGCAGAGAAATTAATATTTTATTATTATTATTATCATCATCATCATTTTGCTTTGTTTTCTTTTGTTTTGAAGGTTCAGCCTCCATTTTGTACACCAGACAACAGCACCTACTGGAAAACAGACTGTGGAAATTATGCTGGTGCACTTATGTATTTCTGTTCTTTCTATGTCATCATTGCGTACATCATGCTGAATTTACTTGTTGGTAAGTGAAAATAGACATTAATAACAAAAAGGTCTACCTTGGCATGCAGTATGTTAGATGTCAGTCTGTTGTGCTATTCAGGTATGAGGCTACCTTGTACCTTCAGTGTTACCTTGTATGCATATAATGATTTTGATACTCCTTTGGCAGGGGAATGCTAAAACTCGGGAAGTTTGGGAATGAAAGCTTTTTGAACAAAGAGATATTTTCTATTTGTAGAGTAGAGTTACCCTACAGAACACTGGTTTCTAAGCTTGACTGAGGAAAGGAAACCTTTGTTCAAACATCGTTGGAATTCACTGAATTGATCTTAGATGTTAGATTAGGTATCTCACCAGCATTTAAGATACAGCTTTTAAAAAGTGAGCATGGTGAATATTGATGTGGCAAGACAGTATCTTATGCATTGAAAATCCTTGTCTGAGCATACAGGCATTTATTAATGTGGTGTTTGCCCAACAGAATTAGATGTTACAATGTAACACCAGGCTTTCTTTAGGGTGTATTTTGTTCTTGTGGTTTTCAGCTATCATCGTGGAGAATTTCTCATTGTTTTACTCAACCGAAGAAGACCAGCTCTTAAGTTATAATGATCTAAGGCATTTTCAAATTATATGGAACATGGTTGATGATAAAAGAGAGGTAAGAAATAATAATTTCTTGATAATAAGCACAGAAATACCATAAATTTCCAGTTTTTCTTGAAAACGAATATGGGGAAAACAAAGTGTGTTGACAAAATTCTCTGAGCAGTTATTGTTCAAATTTGAGAAGTGATCATGATGTAATGTTGTTCGTGGCCCTTCAAATACTAACCTGTATTCTGTGAAGTGCTTGTAATAGCAGATTTACAAACAAACATACCTATTTATAGGATCAATATAATAGCATCTTTGCTGCCAGCTCCCTGAGAGTTGTTCCCTTGGAAGTCTACAGATTCATATCCATTTTTGTGTCTGATCTTCAGAAGAGCTTTGCTGAGATTTCAGCACCATCTCCTGTGAAATTCTTATGGAGACACTGATCAAGTATAGGCTGGGTGAGAAGACAATGAAGTGGACTGAAAACTGTCTGTATAGCCAGGCCCAGAGGTTGATGATCGGCAGCATGGGTTCTAGTTGGAGGCCAGTAACTCATTGTGTGCCCCAGGGGACAATACTGGGTCCAGTCCTGTTCAACATCCTCATTAATGAGGTGGATGATGGGGCAAAGGGCACCCTCAGCACACCCGCTGATGACACAAGGCTGGGCAGAGTGGCTGATATGCCACAAAGTCATGCTGCCATCCAGAGGGACCTTCACAGGCTGGAGAAATGGGCTCAGAGGAGCCTCTTGAAGTTCAACAAGGAGAACTGCAAAGTTTTGCATGTGGAGAAGAATAAACCAAGGCACAGTACATGCTAAGGCCACCCAGCTGGAAAGCAACTTGGCAGTGAAGGACTTGGGGCCCCGGTGGACACCAAGTTGAACATGAGCCACCATTGCACTTGTAGCAAAGAGGGCTAATGGTATCCTGGGCTGCATTAGACGAAGTATTGCCAGCAGGCCAGGGCAGAGAGGGTCCTTCTGCTCTACTCAGCCCTGGTGAGGCCACAGATGGAGTCCTGGGTTCAGGTCTGGGCTCCTCTGCACACAGAGACACGGACATACTGGAGAGAGTCCAGCACAGAGACACAAAGATGATGAAGAGACTGGAGCATGTCTCCTGAGAGGAAAGGCTGAGAAAACTGGGATTGTTCAGCCTGGGGAAGGCTCAGGGAGCTCCCATCAATGCATATAAATACCTGCAGGGGAGTGCAAGGAGGACAGAGCCAGGCTCTGCTCGGTGCTGCCCAGTGACAGGACTGGAGGCAATGGGCACAACCTGAAACACAGGAGTTATCTCTGAACATCAAGAAACTGTTTGTTACTGTGAGGGTGACTGAGCACTGGCACAGGTTTCCCAGGGCAATTGTGGAGTCTGCTTCCTTGGAGATATTCAAAAGCCGTCTGGACCTGATCCTGGGAAACTGGTTTTAGGAGGGCCTGCTTAAGCAGAGGGGTGAGACAAGGTTAGCTCCAGAGTTTCCTTCCAACATCAACCATTCTGTGATTCTGAAATGAGAATAACATCTGGGATACTGAGCTGCTCAGATGCCCACACAAATTAAATCATCATCTGAATGATTCATGACATCACTAAGATTTGAATGTGAACAACATTATGGTGAAAGTAGTTGGTTGTCTGTAGTTGGCATGTGGCTGTGCTGGAGATGGAAGCTGCTGTCTGTACTCATGGGGGTAGAGAGTCCTGAATCCATTGTGCCCAGCACTGACAGTATCTCTCTGATGCAGAACAACACCCCACAGCAAAAATAGTTCTGATGAGGCTCGTTTAGCAGAACAAAATATTTGAAGATTGTGAGTACCACGGTTTCAGAGGGAAGTACTTTCAGTCCTAATTTTGTAACAATAGATAAAAATTGTTGTCACCAAAAGTGCAGGATGTGCTGCCTCTTAGAGCAGATAACCTCTAAAAAGCCAGTAAACTCTCAACGTTCTCCTGTTCCTACAGAGATGCACAGAGAAGGGCACAGGTTTACAATGAGTTGTAGGCATGGCTATGAGTGTTTAAACTACAGTTTAATTTCCATTTTTCAAAGGTAGCTCTTTGGGAATATTATTCTAATTACAGATGAATGCAAATGGGGAAACTAAATCCCCAAGCAATTTTGAAAATTTCTGGCAAAATTAACGGCATAGAGTCTCATTGTATATGAGTCAAATAACCACAAAGGCTTCTGCGAATTTGCTGAAGAGCTGGCTGAATATGCACATTCTTCAGTAATGTGTTCACAGTGACTTAAGTAGGCTAGGAGAAATAGTTTTTCTCTCAGTGATCAAGTTGAATGCCTGAGTTGGTTGTTAGATCACAGTAATAATTTACCATCTATTATGCAATTTAACACAGGGTGTAATCCCTACCTTCCGCGTGAAATTTCTGCTGAGGCTTCTGCGGGGCAGGCTGGAGGTGGATCTTGACAAGGACAAGCTGCTGTTCAAGCACATGTGCTATGAAATGGAGCGGCTCCACAATGGTGGTGATGTCACTTTTCATGATGTGCTCAGGTACCCTGAGATTTTCTCTACAGTTTTAGAACAGATATAACAGCCTGTGTTTCTTTCCAGGCTAACAGGTAGTCATTACGTTTGGGATAAGGCAAGACTGGTAGCCACAGAGGCACTTCAATTTTAAATGTTTTACAAAAATTTGATTTCCCTTGTTCTTCCTGCAGAAATATTAGTGATGGAAAACACAGGTCTTAGGGAATCAGCTCTAAGTAATTTTAACATTTTCATTGCAGGAGGTTTGTCACAAACTACAGTCACATGTTCCTCTTGTATCCCAACTAGTGAAACGTACCTTCAAGTGTAGCGACATGACAGTGACCCTGACTAGAAATAAAATAGAAATGGGAACATTATCCAAGCGTAAACACTTAGGGGGAAAAAAGCCCCAAACCACCACAAATGCCCTAATTGCTCACAGTTCAGCAGTTCACCTGTATTGGATAGCTGGATGTAGGTGATAAGGTCTTTGTTTTGAGCACAATAAGTCTCTTTTAGAATCATCTCAGCAATTTTTTAGCTTCCAATGTGAATTTACTGTGTGCACCTGAATTAGGTATTTTCTCATCAAGGTCTTAAGTATGAGCTTTGATTTTCTAAATTAAGATGTAAAGACACCAGCATTTAAAAATAAGTAAATTTTGTTCCTTGCAGCATGCTTTCATATAGGTCTGTTGATATCAGAAAAAGTCTGCAACTGGAAGAGCTGCTTGCTAGGGAACAACTGGAATATACCATAGAAGAGGAGGTGGCCAAACAGACCATACGAATGTGGCTGAAAAAGTGCTTAAAGCGAATCAGAGCAGTAAGTCAAGCTAAAGCAAGATCTAAATGGTTGCATAAATTGAACTGTTCAGTAGTGCTGGAATCTGCTGTCCCTATGCTTCATTTACTCTGGAGTCATGATAACACATATTTGAAGGAGTATGTAGCTGTTGCTAACTGAGAAAAAAAAAGTTTGTTACAGCTCAATTGAAAGAGCGACAAAAATAAGCAATTTTTGAAGGCAAAAACTGTCCCCTGCCCAAACTTTATCTGTCTTTTCAATACAACAGGAAGATGCATGTGTAGAGACCAAAGTCAAAGGAATAAAGAAAAAAATAAAGTAATTCAATGAAACTTCATAGGCCTAATCCTTCCTCCCAGAACATAATTTTATAATTTACTTGCCTCTGCTGGCAGATGAGAAACCTGTAGATGATTCTCCAAATGTATTAAGATAAAACATTTGAGTGAGCCATTACAGTTACTTTGTGTGCAAACGAGCAGAGTGTGTACATGGAAAGCCAGTGTATGAAACGTGGCACACAGTAGCCAGTGAACTAAGCAGAGGCCAGGCATTGGCTCAGCACTGGGATGGGGCCACCCACACTCACAGCATGTTGCTGTCCATACTCATATTCCCCCAGACCACTGCCACGGGAGCATCCCTGCCCATGGGAGCATCACTGCCCTCCAGGCATGGGTCCAGGCAGAGAGCACTCCCAGCAGGCAGTGGCTGAAGCTGCCTGGTGTGGTAGAGGGAAGATCAGCCAGATCACACGAATCCTGGCTTGTCGCTTGCCTGGAGCAAGGCAGGAAACCCCAGTCTCTAAGTTACTAGTATAGACCCAGCCAGTGCTTCTGTGTTCTGTTTATGCAGTGCTTCTGATTGTCAGAAACATTTTACCTCTGCTCAGGATGGCTACAATATATTTAATCCGAAATTTGGCTTGGATTAAACTTATATTACAAAAAAAAAATCAAGACATTTTATTTAAGTTTTGCAGTTATTCTCTTCTCTTCTTCCAAAACCAACTCTTCCTGTATATGAAAAGTCACAAGCTGGTTGCATTGATGACTGATTTTTCAGTTACTGTAAGCCTGAGTCCAGGTTTTGACACATATATTTTTTATTTTTATAAAAAGTTACTTCTTGTGATTGGAGATTTTCCATAGTGATCTGTAATCATGACATCTGTCTTCTTCTGTTTGTAAATTTATAAAAATACTTAGCTGGACATTTTGAATATAATGTACATTCCAGCTGAAACATCAGTGTTCAATGATACATAGTTTCACTTTGATTTCATCTCTGTAATAATAATGGCAGTAAATTTAATCTCAGCCCTCAGTTCTGGGTTTGTTCAACTCTGTTGTTCATTTCATTATGATATTGAGCTACACAATGTTAAAGTAAATATGCTATTCATTTCACTCTAATAATATGGTTCAGATCATTTCACATTCTATGAACCCTTTATAAACTGAATGTAATTATGGAAGTTAAGATATATTTTCAAATTCTCTTGTTATTCTCTAAGTCTCCCTAGAGGGATCATGTGAAAACTACCCAGGAAAGTGAAACCCTTCCTAAGTGCTGTTTACTTTAATTTAAAAGCAAATTAGATTGTAAAATCATAATGGTAGTAGGTATGTTTTTCTATTTGTACTGTAAATCTATACTTAGTCCCAAGGTTTTCACTACTATTTTATTCAGTCTTATTGACAGCCCATTACAAAGTCCATGAAAGAAATCAGAATTTTTTCATTGCCTTCATGTAATTCCCTGTGAATCTCCACCAATTTCCTGGTTTTTTTTTCTCTGCAAGAACTTTTAACTGATAAATTCAAAACCTTGTATGTGTTTAAACTCTAGGTTTAAACCAACAACTGAGCAATGTGCCTTCCACTTAATGTAGTTCATGAGTTTCAGCCTCTATTCCCTAAAGGTTACAAATATGCTGAAATTCACTTTATTTAAATAGCAGCATCTAATACGTGGACCTTTTATCAATGCACCTGAGATCCACAGCTGGTGCTCACTGTTCAGTTAAATATTTACAATGCTTTAAAAAAAAAATCAAATTCATTGGTGTGACACACCAATGAGGGCATTTTTTTCATCACATATTGTACCTTGATAGAAACAGCAGCAGTCGTGCAGCATTATCCATAGCCTACGAGAGAGCCAACAGCAGGAGTTGAGCCGATTTCTGAATCCTCCCAGCATTGAGACAACACAGCCAAGTGAAGATATGAATGCCATTAATCAAGATAACAGTGCACAGCCAGAGGTACGTTATCCAGAAAACTATCAGCTAGTATTCAGAAAACTTCCATGCTTCTTATTTGTTCTTTTTTAAACATCATTTTAACTGAAAAAAACTAAAAACAATACCTTGTTTTGCCTCAGTCTTTGCCATCAGATGTAAAGGCAAGATGCTCCAAGGTGGTAATTCCCCGACATATTTAGCTGTCTTGGTATCACCATGAAGGGCAAACTCAGCTGTACGACTCTGGCAGTCCCCTCTTTCAGCTCTTGCATGAGCTGTGTGCAGGCTTGGGGATGTGAAGCTTCCTTCCTGAACCCAGTTCAGGCATTCTGAAGTGGTGTTTACACTGAGAGTGAGAACACTGGGCATGCTGGGACCTCTGAGCAGGAGTCCTGGGCTCTTCCAGAGTAGGGAATATAGAAGGTACAACATAAGGGCTGCTTTCTACAGTGGTTGTAGTAGGCTGAGAATAATTTCATGCCCTTTGGTAGGATGAATGGCATTGAGAGCCTACATGATCTTTTTGCTTTTGCCTGTTAGTAGTAGTTTTCTGGGATATTAAAGAGTAGAAAGTGTGCTGCCTTAACCAATGGCAGTGTGTTTTGTCTGTATTCATGCACAAAGCTTGAAATAGAATAGAAAGGTATCCCTTCCTTGGCTTACACCCATGCAGGGGGGAGCTGTGACTGAGATTCTTTTTCCTCTGTTCAGACAAGTAGCCAGCAGCAGCTCCTTAGCCCAACACTTTCTGACAGAGGTGGCTATAGACAAGACTCTGGAGATGCTGGCAAACCTCAGCGGAAATTTGGACAATGGCGTTTGCCATCAGGTAAGTGGAAAAGGTTTATCAGTAGAGTCCCCACATGCAAAATTGCTGCTGTGCAATAACAAGGCCGAGAGAGGCTTCATGATGTGCCATTCTGCCTCCTGGCTGCTGCTTGCAACCACATCACGGCTTTCCTATCCTCGTGCCTGTTGAAATAAAGCAGTTTCTCCTTTTCTTCACAATTCTGAAATTTTGGATGGGTTCAATCATTGCCCTGTGCAAGTGGTTGCATTTTTCACTTTTTCATACACTTACTGAGGACCTTTGACATCAGTCAGTCCTACTCTGAATCAGAGCACTGCCTTCAAAGGCTGCCACTATTCAGACCCTAATCATATCTAAGTGGAAGTAGGAGAGATAGTCATGTTGTTCTGTTGACTACCATTGACCCTACTTTTGTGGCCAGTGTACTTGTCCAAGAAATAGGATAGTTTAATACAGAGCTTTCAATCCATGATTTCCATTTAAATATCACTGAGCAGCAAAGATCAACATTTTGTTGGAAAAGAGAGAAAGAGTGAAACATGCTGAGGAATCATACTACTGTAGTCAACTGCACAGGTTTTCAAGTGAGAAAGCTTGAAAGAATGAGTAGCTCAGGGTTTCCTTTCATGGCATTGATCTGGTTCATGTCAATTTTGAACATTCCTCAGTGGATGGTCCTAAAAAGGAGGGTCATCTCATGCACAATACAGCTGACTGATAAGTAGTCTGCCTCCAGTCCAGCAAAGACAGGTATTTAAGATCATGAATAGCATAATTAAGATCAATTGTGGAGTTCATATACTTAGACATGTGGTTTAGCGCCATACCAGCAACTTGTACTGGCTTCAACCCCTAGGCCATAGTAAAGTATCACTTTCTAGATGTCGCTGCCACTCCTAAAAGCACCTCCCCCACGCCCCCCCCCTTCCTCACATTTACTACTTTCACCATTTTGCCAGCAGGTTAGCTCGTGTAAGTACTGCCTAAATCATTTAGGTTGTAATTAGCTGGATAAGAAGAGATATCTTGCATCAATTATCCCAGCAGAAAGAAATGAGGCACTGCTCAGTTAAACTGCTTTACCAGCAGATTAGTGGGGGCAGTGTGAACATCTGGAGCTGGGAAAACAAACAAACAAACCAAAACAAAAAACAAACAAAAAAAGCCGCCCCACCACCACAACATTAGAACAGAGCCCTACTCTTTCTGAACTACATCAGTTTAAAGGTGCTGTAGTCCTGCTAGTTCTGTATACCTGGATTCTAAGCAAAAATGTTCAAGAAGCAGCTCAACTCTAATACAGAACTTTGTGTTTTCTTTCCTAGCTCCCAAACCAATAAGCCATTCAGTGTCTTCAGTCAACCTCCGTTTTGGTGGACGTTCAACTATGAAATCTGTTGCATGCAAAATGAACCCCATGTCTGATGCTGCTTCCTGTGGATCAGAAGTCAAGAAATGGTGGACAAGACAATTAACTGTGGAGAGTGATGAGAGTGGAGAGGACCTTCTTGATATCTGACAAACATTTAAGTCATACTACAATCTAATTTTCTATGTTTAGAATTAAAGATGCTGTGTGATGTATGATTTATTTAAAATCAATGTCATCAATTTTCTCTTATGCTTATCCTCCTGCCATATGAAGCGTAGCGTACACTTCTGTGTTCGAATTGACCTAGTTATAGGTACTAACTGTACTCTAAGAAACCTGTATACTATAGCAGTACTGACAAAACCAGGAAGACTACATTGCCTTTAGCAGACAGAGCACTGAAAGATTTCATGTGTTCTGTAAAATCCTAGTGAAAATTTGATATACACACCTCTGTGGGTTTCTTCAATCTTTACTGTACTTTAAAGTGGCAACACTTTACGATACAGGGGCAAAGTATTTCTTCTTGTTGTGTTTTCCCTAAGTTCTTATTTAGTAACATTTCTGTGGAAAGATTTTATTATTTACAAATGACCTGAAGAGGTCAGCACTGACTTCATGTTTAAGGGAAGTATTTTTACTAAGTACACATACTGAATTACAATTCTAAGCTTTCTCCGGACCTTTTTTTAAAATATGCAAGATACAGGATTACTCATTTTAAAATCAGAAGGTGAAGGATTGGCTTTTAAAATGTAAATATCTTTGAGGCTTAGTTAATTATGCAAAGAGCTTGATTTTCATAGAGAAAACAGGGAAAAAAAAATTTAAAAAAACCATGAAAAACTGTGTATTTAAGCATCCAGCAGAAGACTTTCACATAAAAAGCATGGGTTTATGCTTCGTTTTCAGAATATACCGGTTAGATATATGTGTGGTATCATTATTCTTCTTTTAACTGGGTCCCATTTTTTGTGTGCAGTCATAAGATTTTTCTTCTTGTCTGTGATAAAAATTAGCATGTTGGGGATTCTAATTACAAAATAGTATTGTATGTCTTTAAAAATACGTTCAGTTTTGCCTGTGTAGGTAGCATTTTACTTAGCCATGTTACTGCTCATGCTACAGCCCTGCAAAGGTAAGGCATGGCACTGTGGTTAAGTCCCTTTGTCCCTTTTATCCTGACGCATCATATTTGACATGTTAGCCTTCACTTGTTTTGTGAGCCACCAATAGTGCTACATTATCGCCGGAGAAAAAGCAGCTATCGCTTTCATAAAAGCTTTTCCCATGAAAGGCCAGTGCTATACAGATATGGAGGTGGAGAAGGAAAGCCACAAAACACAACCATGTCTGCTAGTTTCAGAATCTAAGGCTGTCAAAAAGTGTGGGGTAAAATTGTGCCCTTCCCTCAGGGAAGAACTAAGAGGTTGCAGATTTTGTTGCTTGGCCCCTGACTAGGTTTTATAGCATAGCTGGGACCTTTCTGTTACCATTGTTTCCTATGGAAATGATAGTTTGCTCTAACATGGCCTGATGTGAGATCTTGTAAGAGGCTCACAGTTTATTTACATCACCACTTCAAAAATATGTCCTTTCAAAAGCAGACAAAAGCCAGTGTTTTGCAATTTTTTCTGGCCAAGATATTAATTTCAAGTGGTCAGAATACAACAGTGAAAACACACAGATGCCTTTACCAAAATTCAGAATTAGTTTTGGCCATGAAATACAGCTTTCTTGGCATCTGTCAATGTTTTTTCCCAGTGTATGGTTGAACACTGTTTAGATTTTTTTTTCTAAAATAGCCATATTGAATACATCTGTATTTTGTGGGGGGTTCATGTGTTTCGGGGTATATTTAAGTTTAAATCTAGTCAACTGTAACTCTATAGTAAAAGAATGTGTGCATTCTCTTGTTTACTAGTTTATGAACTATCAACAAAACTTCATATGCAAATCCATTACTTTGTGTTGTTTTGTGCTTAAGTTGAGCTTTTGTATATATAACAAAAAGATAAATATTGGATTTATAAAAGATAGTATCATTGACAGTTCAATAATACACTGAACTGCAGATAACTCTTGCTGCAAGCCTTCTTTTTAAAAAATCTGGCAAACATTTTTTCCTTGCCTTACAGTACACTGTCAATAAAAGTGAGTTGCTTTAAGCAATATTCCTCCCTCTGGTTTTCATTGTAACTGCATTGGCTGTATCTGGCTTATCCATGATAATGCTGCATAGTAACAATCTCTGCGGTTTGTACAGGGTTTGTACAGTTTGTAGAGGTGCTTTCAAACTCTTGTAATTGTCAGCTTTTGTTTTTCTCCAGCAACTGACCTCATCAGTACTGCCACAAGGGGTCTCAGTAAAAAGATGGGACTAAATAGGACTGTTCATTATTTATTTTTATTTAACCCACTTTTTCTTTGTTTGCTTCAGAGTCTGGATGTGAGAGAGAGAGTGTATGTATGTGTGTGTGTGTGTGCGCCGTTTTACTTTTGCAGATATAGGAAGCCAAATAAAGTTACAAAGATGTGAAAATAATATATACACAGGCACACCACCAACCAGTTTAAGGTAAAGAACCTCAGCACAGCACTGCCAATATAACTAAATAAGGTCCTACTCTGCAGCACAGCAACCAATGCACATTTGCACATGAAGATGAAGAAGCAGAGAAGAGGGCTGAAGAATGACGGTAGTTCAAACAGCTTGCACCAACAAAAGAGAGACACAAAGAGGAAATAGTGTGTCAGGAAGTCAGAGTCAGTCCAGAGAGCCTTAGAGAAAAGTTCAAACAAGAATAGATACTAAGCAAAGGTAAACAAAAAATTGCTGGGGGAATATTACTGCCTCCAAAGTTATCCTATACAAATGAAGAAAGGAAGGTGTTTAGACTTCTTTTCATCCACTAAGAGCTCTGTTCCATAGGAAGCAAGTTGTAAAAGTGTTCATGGCTTCATTGGACAAAAAGTGTAGTGCATGTTGTCAGTGCTCAAATAAAAACCTGCTTGTGGGAAGTCTGACAACACAGCAAAGATGTATCTCAATATCATTCCAAAGTCAGGTCAGATTTCAATCAATCACTTTTTAAATGAAGAAACTAATAATCTGAAACCATTTGCTTTTGGAAGATATCCAACTAAATTAAGAGCTGAAAACATAAAGTATGCTTTTACAAACTGAAAATACCATCTTTGTTTTGACTAATCAGGAAGCAATCAGGCTTAAACATCTTCAAATAACATTACATTCAGTATTGTCTGCATTCGAAGACCAGTATCACAGCTTCTTAGAAGCCAAAGAAGATTAAATGCCAAGAGCAAGTGAATAACTTTGTGACAATAATCTATTTTGTTCTCTTCTTTTATTCACAACATGCCCATGCAGATTAGGGTGCCCATGAATAACTGAAGTAAAAGAGTTTGCACTGTTGTAACAGTAATTTGGAGGACCAGCAAGCAACCTCCGATCCAAAATGCCCATTCCTTCTGCAATATTTCCACAAGCAAAAACAAACACTGGCCTGAGTTGTCAATCAAAATTTCCAATAGGATTATCTCAGTCTCCCTGAATCTAGTTTTCAGAGGCTGAATTCATTCCTGCTATTGAAGGCAGTTTAGTCACACCACAGATGAACTTGCCACAATGCATAGGCTGATGCTGGGAAGTTGGCTGCCCTGGTTTGTTCAATTGCTCTGAAACACAAAGGAAGCCTCACTAGAATTCAATTAACCTTCCTCTTCATCCCAAGGGCGCTGGTATCAGACCCCATTAGCAGCTGTTGCCCATTGTTCTCGATGAAGAACCTCTAAGCACGAAGTTATTAACCCATCAGTGAGCTAAGTGTATGGGCAGTGGCATTTTATCCCCTTCCACAGGTTTCTGTCTCAGATGCTTATTCCAGTACCCTTACTGGTTTCATACTTTTACCTGACTTGCATGTCTGCCCTGGGGAATTTGGGTGAATTACCCGAGCACCTACAAAAGTGTGTTTCATAAAAGGGTATCTTCCTGGAAAGACAAGAAATGTCTTCAGTACATGTAGAAAAGGAAGAAAAAAACCCAAAACACTGTCTCTCAACCTGAAGAGCTGTTGACATAAGCCTGTTCTTCCTTCTGAATTCAGGCATCAACCACCAGTGGCGCAAGCCTCCGGTATCTCAGTGGGAATTACTTTTTTCCAGGAAAACCTTTGCCAAGGTTGGAAACAAACTGCTTTATACCAGGCAGATATCAGTGTGTTCCAGAGACTTGGGGAGTCAGGTTCTAACTGGGTCCTCCAGATGCTGGAAGTCACTGTGGTGGGATTGCTGTTGGCAAGTACATCTTCCCCCAAAGGTAAAAGAAGAAAGCTGGCCCTTGAGTTCATTGTCAGAGAAGTTGGATGTTACACTGTCTCTCGTGCCCTGTTTTCTGGTTTCCTTCATGTTCTGCTCTCCAGTTTCATGAGGGGTGGACAGTGTCTAAACATATTCTCCATTCTCAGCATGTGCTCCCAAGAAGTGGGGGATTCAACAGGTATGATTTCACATAGGTATAATGCATATGATGCCAGTTTATAAGGGTAATAAGTATTGCTTTTTTGTCTCAGCACCTATTCCATAGAGCGATGTGTTCTACAGATCAAGTAGTTTCTCCTCTCAGATTTTCTAAATTAATACTGCCTGGGGAATCTGTTCACTGCACATTTAAAAATAGGGAGAAATAAAAGTAAAAAACAAAGAGAAAGAGAAAAATAAGAAAGAAAAAAAAATGGAAAAAATAAAAAATAAAACGTAGTTACCTGAGCATTGGGGCATAGTTTTTGGGTTTTTTCCCCATTTTTATTTTAGCAGCTATTTAAAAATAAATAAATCTCTGTTTCTAAATAAAGACAAGCTTCTCAGTTGTTCTGACCAATCTAAGAAAACAAAAAAATGTTTTTCTTTTTTCTTAAAGTCTCTGTTTTTCAAATGCATCTGTTTTGAAATGAAGAGCTTTCACATTTTGTCTCTACTTTTTATTTTTAAATCTCATCAAAACCTATTTGCTGTATTTGACTAAAAATTATTGATACTCTGATTATGCAAAACTGATTTTCCCCATAAATTTTTATCATGCATAAAAATTCACCCAATTATTTTTTTTAAGTCCCCCAGGAAAAGGTTCATGTGGCTGAAAAACTGGACATGACCCAGGAATGTGAGCAGAAAAGCAAACCATATCCTGGGCTGCATCAAATGCAGTGTGACCAGCAGGTAGAGGGAGGTGATTCTGCCCCTCCACTCCGCTCTGGTGACATCCCACCTGGAGTGCTGTGTCCAGCTTTGGGGTCCCCAACACAAAAAATACATGGGTCTGTTGGAGCAAATCCAGAGGGGGGCCACGAAGATGATCAGAGCACCTCTCCTTTGAAGACAGCTGGGGCTGTTTAGCCTGGAGAAGAGAAGGCTCGGGGGAGACTTTATAGCACCTTCCAATACCTAAAGCAGGATGATAAGTATGACAGAGAGAGACATTTTATCAAGGCCTGTAGTGACAAGACAACGGTTAATGGCCTTAAAGTGGGTAGATTTAAATTAGCGATCAGCAAGAAATGCTTTAATGTGGGGGCGGTGAGGCACTGGAACAGGTTGCCCAGAGAAGTTATGGATTCCCCATCCCTAGGAGTGTTCAAGGCCAGGTTGGATGAGGCTTTCAACAGCTTGGTCTAGTGGAAAGTGTCTCTGCCTGTGACAGGCGGCTTGAACTAGATCATCTTTTAAGATCCTTCCAAGTCAAATCATTCTATGTTTCCTGAACTTTTTTACCTGCCATACAGAAAAATCGCACCCAGGAGAAAGGGGAACACTGCCTTAGTTATCGACATGCTGAAAACTGTACAAAAAGAACATTTTACTCAATTTACTGAAATTTATTCAGAGAAAATGTTGGTTTGCTGACATCACTGGGTCTTCTTCCCAAGCAATTCAAGTATTTCAAAAACTAAACATCACCAAGGAAAAAAACAAATCACTTTTCCCAGTTCCTTCTCAGCTGCCTGCCAAGTGCTACCAGACACTTGGTGGTGAGTTTTAAAGTGCTCATAGGCACTGCTGGCCCTGGCCACCCCAGCTGTTGGAAACAACTTCCTCCTCAAAGCTGGTAGATGCAAATAGGTGCCTGTGCCTCTGTCTTCCATGACAAAACTCAGCTTTTTCACTGCAGCCTCAGTGGGGAGGAGTGAAAGCTCTAAAAATGTCATCGGGGCTGAGAAGATGCAGGTCCCCTCAGCCTGCTCCAGCAGGAGAGGGACACCTCTGTCACCATGGTGCTTGGGCAGCCAATACCAGCCAACAGACCCAGAAAGGCTTGCCTAAGCTTTCCTGCCAACACTTTCAGATCACTGATATTAGGTGTACAATTTATCCACTCCTACGCTGCAGACAGTCCTGAGGGTGTGATCCAGTAACAGGTTTGGCTGCTGTGATTAAGAAGGTGTCAAATGCAGTTGCTTGTAGCCAGCTCCAGCTCTTCCACCAGAAAGTACAATGCCCTGAACTTGGCCAGTTTAACTCGTCACCTAGTTGCTTTTCTGAGCTCCGTAAAATGCTCCAGATTCAAAAATCCAGGTATTAAAACCTTCATCTTAATTGCATCAGCAACAGAAAGAATATATATCTGATGCTGGCCTGTAGATGTATTTCAACTTTACATGCATTCATCAATTCAGTGTGTATCTGTAAGGGATTGTCTACGTGAGGAAGTTGCACTAGCTTAAATTTACCTGTTATTGCAAATTAATTCACTAAATCACTTTGAATACCTTTGGAAATGCTTATTTTCAGTTTAAAGACTTTTTTTATATTGTTATATGTTTAAACCCAAATAACCTTGCTTATGTTCTAATGGCAAGAGTGCTCCCACAGGTCTGCACATCAGCCCTCTCAATACCTGCACCTTTAAGGGTTCCAAGCCCTTTGCATAGAGGAGGCCCTTCTTACGGTCTCTGGCAGCAGCTGAGATGATAACTAGAAGCTGTCTCTAGGAGCAGCTTGCACCCTGCTGCCCAAGCATCCGTGGAATCCAGAGCCAGGGCAGCCCTGGCTCTGCCATGTGACACTCCAATTTGCCCCAAGATATTGTTGGGCAGTTTGGGGAAATTTACTCCAGGAAACATCCCCAAAGAGTCATTTCAGATGAGTCTGTATTGGGCATGATTCCCTCCACCTCGTGCAGTCCTTGGATATGGTGTGAGCAGCTCTATGACCCCCAATATTCCTACAAGCCTCCCTGCCACAGCACGGAGAATGCGGGACATCCTCTCAGTTTCACACTCTGGCTGGTGCAATAAATTCCTTGCCTTATCCCAGATGACTGAGCTGAACAAAGCACACATCTAGACACAAACAGTAGACTTAGGGTCAGATTGCTCTCACCAAATGCTTTCTTCTTTCAAGTAAATCAGTGCTTTTCATCAGGAGAAGGTTTTTTAGGATCTCTAAGACCTATTTTCTGAGCTAGTCTAACTACAGAGTTTTAATATATGATCAGTCGTCCACAGTTGTAATCAAACATTATATTCCCCTGGAGCTGGACAGTCAGAGTTGCCAAAAAAAGACCATCTCAACAATTTCTGATAGCTGAGCCTTCTACTGAGGTATCGCAGAACTATGACAAATATAAGCTCTTTTTTAACACTAGAGGGCCGGCGTTACTTTACACTGGTCTGTGCACATTCACACAAATAGCTTGATCCTCCTTGTGGTAGTCGTTTAACATTGGTTTAATAATCTTGATTTGTAGAGTATTTAGATACTGCAATGACAAGATATTTCCACCATCATTCTATAACAAGGGACCTTTCATTAACCTTATAGTACTTCTAGAAAAACTGCTTTATTTTGTTTGTGGAAGCATGACTTTTTGGGAAACTAATGACATTTGAATTCCCACTTGTATATGATGTGCACAGAAGTTGTAATAGAAGATTGAGTTAGCAAAAGCATTCCATCTTCTGTGTCTCCAGTGACTATGATATTTGCATGTCAGATGGAATGCAGTTTAAATTTGCATATTAATTCTCAGGAAAATTCAGGAGTGAGACCATTTTCAAAATCCAGATACTAAAGCTGAAAAAACAAATAGCTAAGGATGCCAAAAGCCTTATGCCACAAAATAAATACATATTTCACTTCTTGGACACAGAAATTCTGCTCAATAATTTGAACAGTGATGCCTGCTTTTCATGATGCCTGCTTTTTGTTTCTGGATCTTCTTTGCCTGGCTGCAAGTATCTACACATGTTCACTTACAAGCTATGGTTAGATGAGAAATACCGTAACAGATTATATTTGTTGATGGGTAGTTAATCATTCTGAGAAATATTTGAAAGTACAGCTTGCTTTCTGTTCTTTATCATGAAAACAGGGAGTGCTTGGGGTAATTTTTTTCATACCAATTTTTACAGCAAGAGGAAAAGAGGGGAAAAAGCACAGAATGGTGCACAATGTCCACTAAAAGCAGCATGGAGTTTCCCTTCGGCTGCAGTGAGCCCGTGGTGTCCCTCCTTAATGGACACTTTAGACTAATGTGGTTCATTTCCATTTCAGATGCCCCCATGTGTGCAGTACCCAGCTGTGTGCAGTGACTTGTCCAGTTCTGGCTCACCCACATTCAGTTATATGCCCACTTCTCCACATTACGTTCTGGGCTTCTTCCTCAAGGTTCTAAAAAGAACCACAAGACTTTCTGCCATATCAAAACATTTCCTGGGTAAACTCCCACCAAGGGATTAGTCAGCCTGAACTGTGCATGAATTTCATTTGCAAACTCCAGTGCACATCTGCATCTGAAAATTGCTGCAAGTGCACTGCAAAGTGGTGCCCAGGCAGCAGCCCACAACCTGTGAGCACGCAAGGCACTGCTACCTTGCAGCAAGGGCAAGTTTGCTCTTGTGATTGTCGATCGCATTTGACATCACAGTTAAACACTGCCTGCATTGCTCAGCTTCTATGTGCTGGGGGAAGCAACGAGAGAGAGAGATTTTTCTTTCCTGTGTGCAGTGGGGTAACTATCAGCAGGAAATGTAATCTGGAGCCCAGACCAGTGTAAAACCTTCAATTGTTTCTTTCCATTTCCAACATTTAGTTGGGAGGGAGGAGCTGAGGGTCAGCCCATGTGGAGGAATTGCTGGAAATTTCTGTGATCATACTGTTGATAAATGCAAGCAGACTGCAGCAAAGTTAGAGCTGTGCAGTGGTGAGATGATTGAGGCAGTAAAGGCACAGAGGAAAGAGGAAGGGGAGAAAGATCATAGAATGGTTTGGATTGAAAGGAACCTTAAAGATAATCCAGTTCCAACCCCACCAGACACGGGCAGGGACACTTTCCACTAGATGAGGTTGCTCAGAGCCCCATCCAACCTGGCCTTTAACACTTCCAGGGATGAGGCATTCACAATGTCTCTGGGCAACCTGTTCCAGTGCTTCATTTTCCTCAACGCACAAAGATGAGGCTGAGGAGGGTCTGGATGTTTTATTTCCAGAGTGTATCTACTTGGGAAAGCCCTGCAATGGCTGCAAGCCCTACAGCTGTGCAACGGACAGCAGCAAAGGCAGAATGTAAGATGCATAAAATAATTTTTCAGGAAATCTTTACAGAGCTTCCCTGCAGACATTATTTTTCTTTCCATCTTTAGAAGTGAGTAGGCAGGGCCTTGCAGGAGTCCGCTGTTCCTCTGTCACCACTAACTGGCAGTTAGCTGGCATGGGGCTGGTCCTTAAATTGCCATGGATGTCACGGTAGGGGTGGGTGCAGCCATGAAGGGGGTACCCAGCTCAAGAGTCATTGTGGTAGCCAGTGGGCTTTAGGGGTTCTTTGCAAAGGACATGGGACCATAACGGGACCGGAGTCACACATGGTAGTAAGGGTGAGTTCACACCTCAGCAGTGCAAGGCTGGGTAATCAGGGACAATCATTGTATCAGATCTGTCTCCAGCAGTTTCTGTTTAAAATTATAGGGAGCAGCTCAGGAAGACAGGTCGTGCCACTGTTTATCACGGTGCTCTCCCCAAAGCTGAGGTGTGGAAATAAGAGGGAAACATATGTTCTCCAGGCAGGAGAAAAGCAACCTGCAAAGCTGTATGATCTCTGTGCCAAGTCAGAGCTTTAATTGGCACAAAAATTATCTTCACTAACACCTGCAAGCGAGTGCATAGTACACTGCAAAATTAATAGTCAGAGAGTGAATTAATTCCTTAGAGCACAAAGGGAAAACATTTCCTCTTGTAGATGATGGTGTATCAGGTATCTCAGGCTGCTTCAAAGGCAAGGGCATTACTGGAACCAAGAACCAGAACCGTGACACCCTACTTTATTTCAGGTGTAAACCTCTTCAATAAAATCGCTCTCCCTCAAACAAAGGAATCTGGCTGAAGCTGCACGAGCTTGTCAGCATACAGATTAGTCAGCTGGGAAGGACTGATATACAAGCACCACTGAAAATGAGTCTGGGATATGTTGAAAAGAGAGTGAAGTTGGTCTCTGTCAAAGCTTTTCTGTTACAGAGCAGTGGGTGAAAGATGTTGAAAGCAAATGCAGCAATTCTCTAACATGACAGTCTTCTGAAGGTGCTGCTGCTGTCTCTTATGTGTGTCATAAATGTTTCCTCTCTTGTTTTTCACAATGGGGTCAAACAAGAATCATAGAATTACAGAATCATATCATGTTTTGGTTTGGACAGGACATGGGCAAGAACACCTTTCATTAGGCCAGGTTGCTCAAAGTCCATCAAAGTGTCCTTGAACGCTTCCAGGGATGGGGCATCCACAGCTGCTCTGGGCAACCTGTTCCAGTGCCACATCACCCTCACAATAAAGAATTCCTCCCAGATATCTAATCTAAACCTACTCTCTTTCAGTTTAAGGCCATTACCTTAATTCAGTCACTTAACACCTTCATAAAGAAGGCTGTTCTGTTCCTGGAAAACTGTATCGGCAAACCATAGGGAAATGTATACAGGTTTTACCTCTTTTTCCTGAAACATGCAAAATTACAGCTTACCAGCAGTAAAAGTTCTCAGGAAGGCTCCTATAAAGGCTTGTGTTTCATATTTCTTCCTTTATTTCTTTTTTCCTTCAGTTGCCATCTCACCCCGAGGAGCAGCACTGCATAGCAGAGCACCTGTGCCAGCGTGTGTTGGAGGCTGGCCCGGCTCTCGGCACGCACCTTTGCCCACCGCTCCGGGAGTGGATGAGTGGCAGCTCCGCCTTCTGCAGGAGGGTGCCGGGCAGGAGCTCTGCCCCAGGGACTGGGCCTTGGAGCCCTTTTCAGGAGCCGTCTGGACTCCGCCCAGCTCCAGCTGGCGCAGAATTACTCGGGACCTAATTACAACAACCTGGTGACAGCCCAGTGAGAGGAGTTCCTCATTAAACATGATGGTCTGGATGCCACGGCTGGCACGGGAAACTCTTAAATGGTTATTGCTGGAAACGGCGAGTGCATACCAGGGGAAAGATCACTCTATAAATGCACTACTTCTTACACTCTTTCTCCAAGCATCTGTCATTGCTCTCTGCCAAAGACAGGATATTGGATCTTTAGATTGGCTCAGTGAAGCCAATCTTCTGGTTTTATGGTTAGGTCTGTAACAGCAGCTACAAGAAAAACTTTAAAATACTTGAGTGGGAAAAAAATCCTTTATGGTATTTGTGCCTTTTTGTTTGCCTTCTGAAGTAGTAAGCAATACAAGGGAGATGCATCAGTATTGATCAGAACCATCCCACTAGCAGTATTTGCTTTCTATTTCCACTATATTATAGTAGTATTTCAGAGGACTAAAATTAACACATATTGAAATACTACATAAAGTAGAATACAAGCATTTTCTGGCACAGTTTGTTGTACTACTACGGTGAGCAATAGTTCTCATGTTGTGTGGCACATTGTGGAAAAGCTTTTCACCTTTTTACTGAGATGAGACAGAATAAAGAATAGGTCTAGCCAGCAGAAATTTGTCTGATTGAAAAGTAGAACAAAAGGCCTGAAAAAACGGCACAGCACCCACGGACATTTGACAAGGTCTACTCAGGGACTGGATGCGTGGCCTCCTGATTTCAGGAATGTGCTTTCTCATTCCTTTCTTCACCTTGCTTTGTGAGTTTTGTAAGCCAGCTGCCATGAAGCTGGTTGGGTGATTTGGAATACCAATGGCTCATCATTTGCCAAACAGAGCAGCAGCAAGTTTCTCCTTGTATTTGTTTATGCTATGAAGGGCTCAAATGTTTCTTGTCCACTACATAAAACACTTCTGGCCAGGCTACCACCAACACAAATGGATGCTTGCTTATCCTTCCCAAATATCTTCATACCTGTTGTGTCCCATGGCTTATCCAGGCACATGCAGTTGGTTCTCTCCAAGTTGAATTCTTCCTCTGACTTCAGTGTGCTCACCTGAGACAACCTGTCATTGATTGCATCCCCTTGGGTGTGGTGTCTCCCTGAAGCAGCAAAGTGTGTGATCCCAGTGCAAATATGGCTGTGGCTGCTCTGGCAAGAGCAGTAAGCCTTTGGTACAATGACCTCTAATTAGCATTTCATTCCTAGGGTCACAAATAATAAAAATTGACCTGAAGTGACTCCAGCAGTTTTTTAATTGCTGCTCTTCTCCTGTGAATCTCTGTTAGTAACAACAGACCAAACAACAATGCAGCATAGAAGCAGACTTTAGTTTCTTTTTTGTTTTACAGTGCTGTTTCCTACTGATGAGGGGCACTGCAGGACATGTAAACATAAATGCAATATGAGCCCCCAAACATGAAAGCCCTGGCCACTGTTCTTTTGCTGAGATAAGTGATGAAAAAATCTAGTTAAAACAAACTTTAAAGTAGATTTGCTTTAAAATTACTCTAAATTTGCAAAGTCAAGCCTTTCAGGCTTCAAATAATAATTATTTTAGCATCTCCTTGTTTTCAGAGAAAGCTCTCCTTGCCAAGAACAGTACTTTTTTTCTATATTTATCTGGGAGCCACACAAAAGCAATGCTTTTTATTTGACAGTTTCTGCTAAGCTCAGGTCTCCTTGATGCTTTAAAATGCGTAGAAAGAGGAAATCTTTCCCCGAAGGACTTTAAGGCCCAGAATCTTTGAAGTCATATGGAGAAAAGCCTGAGGCCACACCACTGTGGACATGGAGAGCCTTGACACCAGCAGGAATGGAGAATTTTTAAAGATGCTGTTGCAGAGATGTGTCCAGCCCATGGCACAGAGCTGTCAGGTGTCCAGGCACTGGGGGGAAACACCTGCTAAAGCCCGTGGCACAAGGCAGTGCTGCAGATCTCATGTGCCATAACCAAGGTCCCCAGTGACACCCATGCCCTGCTCACGTGTGTCAGGCTCTAAGGCTTCTTGAGTTACCTCTCAGCAGCCCTCTCAACAGCCTGGGGCCTCTCCAGGAACTGGGCTTTATGACACTGCCTGCTTAGGAGAACTTTCCAAAGCCCCTGAGCAGAAGTGCTCCTGCCCTGTCAAAATGTTAGGTAATGCTCACAGCCCCACCGCTGCCTTGCTCCCGTCTGCTTCAACAGAAGGCTCGCTGCTCCTACTTTCAACTAAAAGTGTGTTTTACCCAATTGGCTTCTTTTGAAGCACTGGAAGACATCTCAGCACTCCTGGGCTACAGAAAGTGGCTATGGAAATCTATGGAAATGTTTTCACTTACAGAAGTCTGGAGGTATCTGTGGCTGTGTAGCAGCTGAGGATTGTCCCTTCGTAGTCTGCAGTTTATGAGGGAAAACATGACACAGCTCAGCTGGGGGGGGGTCTCTACTTACCAGACAATGCCAGTACTGACTGGGAGACTTACCCAGGTGCTTCCTACTCCACAGACCTCTGCCACTAGGGCTCCTCCTCCTTCTGTGTCTTCCCACACACAGAATAAAATATGCATAAATGACATGCATCATCTTGAAAGAAGTACATCAGTGATATGTGGCAACCTGAAACATGACAGTTTAAGCAGCTTCTGAACTCCAGAAAAAAATTATGCCTTGCATCTATGCATAAATTCTGTCCTATTTCTAGCTAGGCTTCCAGCTCAAGTGGTCCATTCCTCAGTGACAGTCCTGGCCCTACATGATCTGCTGTACGAACCTGAAATCTTACGAGTAAGACTTCATCAGGAATATCTCCTAATTTTGCCATGTACATTTAAATAAAACTGCTTATCATCCAGCTGACTTACCCTGCTCAAGCTCAGAAATGACCCACACACATAAATCTATTTCCATAGTTCAGTTCACTCTTTTTGATCTGGATTCACAGCCACACACAATTATTTTCATCTACATTTTAAAAGTAGAACTTAGAGTATAAAGGTTATTAACTTCCAGAACTTCTTATCCCAGGGCAGTCTTATAAGGTCCCTGACTACCAACAGCAGCTTGCTGCTTGTTCTCATTATGCTGACATGTAAGTTTATTGAAAGACCCCTGAAGAACTGGAGATTTGTTGCACTCATAAATTTCCCAGGATGTCTGCCAGAGGCATAACATGCTCCCAACTATTTGAAAGTCATCAGTGAACTCTGAGAAGGCAATATTTTAAAACCAAAGCTAACAATGAATGTTTGCACTTTATATAAATATAATAAATATAATATATTATATATAATAAATATATATATATATTCAAATTAGTTTCTTGATGTGGTTTGAAAAGCTGATGATATAAAAATTATGTGAACTGTTTTCTCCTTCTCAGGAGGAAAGAGGTGACTCACTAGCCTTAGGTAAGAAAATGTTGCTTGTTAGGCAAACAGTCAAAACTGGATGCTATAAGCAGAAATCGGGGACACTTAAAAACTGGAAGTGAATCCAGTATGGATAGGACATGTCTGTGAAGGCACCTCCAAGCTTATGCCAGTTTGGAAGGAGCAGTAGCAGTTCCAGGACTCGTCTAGGAGTAGCAATAATAAATTGTGACTTAACTTTGACACTTTGCACTAAATTTTGGAGATACCTAGGCAAGGTAATATCCCTAGCCTGGGGCAATTAAACCATAGCTTATTGCTGCCATTAGCATCGACACTGTTTGTGCCAGGGAAGCCTTTGATTATTTGATTTAGCCATGCATGTAAAAGATATTTTCTCCTCAGGTGAAAACCGGTGGCTATACTGAGAAGAGAGAGCTGGTGCCCTGCCTCCATGGGAGTTTTGTTGATCGTCTGGAGATTCTTGAAGCTGAAATCTTCTCAAGTGCCCCTGGTCAGAAGGAGAGGACACAGCAATGAGGAACAGGTTGTGTCCTGAGGGAGAGGTTGCTGCCTCCCAATAGGGCTATAAATGAGCACAACCAGTTCACAGATACAAAGCCACAAATTACTTCCTCACTTATTCCGCAAGCTGTCGAAGAGGCTCCCCTGAGACAACACATGGACACTGGCAAAGTGTTCCATGCTGAGTTAAGCATTCTTGCATGCAAACTAAAGCAATAATCTGTTCTTCCTCTTGTTTAATAAAATCTGAGTTAGTGTAGCTAAATCTCCAGATGAAGATTTAACTTTCTTCTGAAGAGTTTCTCTCATCCCTTGAAAGTCATCTTGCATCAGGTGTGGGAGACAGATAATGGCCAAGGAAAATTTGGCTTCTACTCTCAAGTGAAGCTAACTGTGTCCTGCTGCATGCAAAATCCTGCGTAACAATGCATTTATTGGTTTTCATCCAGAAATCTTTCCTACTGTTGTTAGCATTCCCCCCCAGCTGAGAGTCTGGCTTCCATGCAGCTCTCACACCAACCTGTTCCTCCAGCCTTGAAGAATTCCTTGAAAAATGGATTTAGGATGCCCACAAGTCTGCCAGGCTATTGGAGCTTCCTACCAGGCCTCCAGTGCTGCAGCCTGTGAAATAGTTGTTATTCAGACTAATGAACACGGCTTGTGCAAGCACTGGTGGGTAAAAAGTGGCCATGAATAAATTTAGGATGGAAATTAAACATATATTTCTAAGCCTCAGAAAAAGGATGGTTCTGTAAAAGCCTTTTGTTGTTGCAATGGTAGCTAAATCCTGAAATACTTCAATTAAAAATAAAAAGTTCAAGCAGTTTATGCTCTGCCTGCAAAACAAGAGACCAAACCAGGATTTTCACCCACTCTGTTGCCATGCCCAAGTTTCAACACAAGCAGATCAGCACCTCTGGATCGCTCAGTGGGGGCTACAAAGCAAAATAACGCACCTGTTAAGCCTTGTTACAGCAGGGCATGAGGACACAGGCATGACAATCACATCCTGATGTTTTAAGTAAGGAACATGGGTTAAGGCAAACAGCAGAGCTGGCTCACGGGAAGTGCCAGGGCCCCTGGCTGTGGCTCAGCAGGCTGGGGGGAGCAGCAGGGCTACCCACGAGGCTGAGATGCCCATGCATTGCACTGCAGGGCACACACTGCCAAGGGGATTGTGAGACAGCATGGAGTTAAAACATCCTGGGGTGTGTTGTAGAAGGATCTTCAGAAATCTCTGGGCATTCATTAAGGTTTTTTCAACATCTAGTGCTGTGGTTTGCCTGTTGCATTCGTCTTGAATGTATGTTTCAGTGGTTTCTCGTTACCTTACATGTCATTAATAAGTAAATACTCCTCTTTTGTCTAGATTGGATTTAAACAGCACAGTGTGTCATTTCCCCGTGACACAGCAGTTGAAAAGATGGTCCCTACCTAAAACATTTTACAAGGGATGGGTAAATCAGATGGAGAAGTACAAGAGACCACAAGCTGAAATGATGCTTCTAGCCACAGCATTAGGCAGGGGTCTCTGCTCAGCTGCAGCCTGACCACTGTCAAGTTTTGCTGCTGGCATTACAATAGAGAAAGGTTTTAAGAAGGGATTAACCACCAGACCATCTTTATTCTGCATTCTTTTGTGCTTTTGTGCTTTCTCTGCTGGCTCAAAACCAGCAGGTAAGTAGCCTGTATTGTCAGAGTTTTTCTTGCTGTTACTGATGATCTGCAGCAGCACAATGGGAGCAGGCGGAGCCTTGCAGAGTATAGGTCCAAAGAAACAAAACTAGGAAAATCAATGTTTGCTAATGGAGAAAAGAAAATCATCTGCACTGAAAGGAACTGACTCATGGAATGGGGTCTGTGAGGTCCTGCCTTGGCTCCTGTAGGCAATCACCTGTGTTTAAAAAGAGACAGAAGGAAAGAAAGAGAAGAGAATGGTAATGCTGCTCCATGAATTAGGGTAAGTACTCTGCCCATTCTGGGACGTTTCAGCTTTGCCTGCAGAGTTGGCTTAAGTCAAAGCAGTTTGTGTGATGTATTTTCATTTTATATCCAAACAGCTGTACATTACCTTTTGTGTCCCTCTCAGGTGTGCAATGGCCGTGTGCTAACCCGTGTCTAAAGCAGCACCGAGGGGAAGAGGTAAAATACTGTTCCTAATTTGTGGCAATGGAGAAAAAAGGTCCTTTCTTTCCTTTTTATTATTGGCAATGCGTGGAGGTCATGTGAATGGACTACTCAGAATGGGGTGGCTAGTTCTTATTCAGAAGTGTGCACTATATGGGATTATTGATTTCTTCTCTGCTTGGAGATAAAAAACAGAATAAGCAGGAAACAGTTTTCACACTTGACCTCATGCATGTTCAGCCCTGAATTGTTTCCAAGCAGGTTCTCCTGCATCCATTTTTAACCTTTAGATACAGCTGTCTTTATGCACTCAGCAAGGGCACTTCACACACAGTTATCTCCTCCTAACCACCAGCTAATTGGGCCTTCCAAAATGCACCATATTCAACCCCAAATTATTAAATCAATGGTGTTTTTTGAAGAAATCATTAATCATTTTACTTCTGCTTGTCTGCTTGATTTTGTCTGGTTTTCTACAACCCCGTCCATTTTATACTAAGCAGCAGTTTTGAATTATGCCTATTTTTTAACCTTCTGTTATTAAAATAGGAGTAATGATGGTGCAGACATAGTTCTGGAAGAGGAAAATGATTAATTAGAGCATACGTCAATAATCACTTGGCTTTCTCTTACTGTAATGCAGTAGGTTTTAGCAACTCTAGAAATAAAAGCCTATTGAAAAAATAACAGTCCCCTTTTATTGAGAAAAACACTTATATTACGAATTTATTTTAAAACATACAGTGTTCTTACTTGCTTTTCAATTTCAAAATCAGTTATTTTATATAAAAGCAGTTTTCCTTTCTCACAGAGTTGATGTACAACTGTGTTACACAGCGTGGGAAAGGATACAGAATTATTCTTGTAAATGGAGAGTTTGTTTCAAATATCTCTTCCTGTTTTGTTTTGGGGGTTTTGTAGGGTCCCACCGTTACATGTTCACAGTATCAGATGGACACATGTGACATACACAATCCCTCGGGACATCAAACCATGTACTTCTTGAATTATATTCAAATGTGGGTTCAGCCTTGTTCATGCACATGCTTATAATTTGTCACCCACTGTTGCTCACCTTCATGTTTAGAAGCTTCTGGTCAACCAGCCCTGGTTGACATGCAACAGTAGCCAGCTTATCCTGCCAGAAAAGGATTTATAACTCAAGGTCAATATAATTAGGAGCAGTTCTGAAGTGTTTTGCCATCATCCTTTCCACTTGCAGCGAACATATTCGAAATGCCAAGATGGAAATGTAAAAGTCCAAAACTGTGAAAAAAGAGAAAAATATATAGTTTATAAACTTTACAAACATAAGCACACAAACTGTTGGGATTAGTGTATGTCATTTAGTGTTAAACTGCATTTTGTGGTCTAAGATACAACAAAAAGTTAAGGAATAATGACAACATTTTTGGATGGCTTCCTTTTGGCCTTGCACTACTTTTAACAAGCATTTTTCCTGGGTCGATAATTTAACTCCCCAATTATTTTAATCCAACTGGCCCCATCACTAGCAGATATTTACAAAAGAAACATGGATTTGCTGCAGATAAAGAAGCTGGTGGTTTAGGCAAGTAAATAATTCCATCTAGTTCCTATTGGGTTTTTGTTGGTGTCATATTTCCATGAACAACGGGACATTTTTAAAATATAAAACAACAATTGAATTGTCACAGTATGGGTGGCATTTCAGTTCTGCACCACTTCCTCACTGGACCAGAAGATAAAAGGTTGAAATATTAAGGGACATGGAGCCAGACATGCTTCATCTGTTAGTATCCCAGCACGGCACCAGAAATGGGCTTCTGAGAAAGAAGCATTAAAATGAAGCTCCCAGGGATGTTAACCCTTGTGTCACTGCTCTTTACCTTCATCCTACGCGTTCCTTTCCTCAGAAAATGGGCGTAATGCCATTGTGGAAACAAACACCATGCATTTTAATTTATGTTGGCAAATTTGCATTGAAAAGTATGAGTTGGCTGCTGAGGACCCCCACATCTCACCAAGGGTTAATATTCAGTGGAACTCCTCCCAGAATCTCAACATTGCAACCAAATCCTTGCGTGGCCAAACTTTTTGACGTCATCTTTTTTTCTATTATTTTTGTTTTTCCCCTGTGGCTTCTGTCTCAGCTGAAATCACAGATATTCTCTATAGCCCTTCTCCAGCTCTCTCCCCATGAGCTTTCATCTGGCAGCTGCAGGACATCTCCTCACTTGCATCTCTGACTCCACCTTACTGTAGAGAAGACAAAACTATTTCCAGCTTTATACCTTGTACTTCCGCCACCCTTTGCCTTGTCTGAACAGCTTTCTTGGCTGAGGTGCCTGACCTGTGGCTTTATCCCAAGAGGTATTTCGAATTTGTTTACGACATGTAATTGAGAGGAATGAGAGAATTTGCCAGTTTGCTTGGGAGAATGTGAAGCCTGAAGCCAGCCCATGCAGTTGAAACTGATCCCCTCTGTGTGATCTGACATAGCCAAAAATTCTGATGTTTCTAATTTTCGTAGTGGAGAGGTGGCCCAGATTATTTAGCCACTGCTCACCGCCTGTATCTCCTTTGTGTAAGGACATAATGTTGTTTCTGAGAAGGTCCTGTTTGCATTCCAGCAAAAATTGGTCTCTTCTTCAAAACTAGAACGAAGCCCTGTTTCTAATTGTTTCAAGATAGAAGAGGAGTGAGGAAATTAAATGGAACAGAAATGTAACATGAACAGTAGCCTTTCAAGTTCTTGGGAATCTTAAGTAAAATGTAAGATGCTTTTTGAAAGGTCATGTAGTAGAAACTATCAGTTTTAATAAGGCATTCCTCTCCTCTGTTGAGGCTAAAGTGTCAATACGTAACAACCTCTGACCAAAAGTAGACAAAGCAAAAATCTCTGGTGTATTTAAATACTATTAGAAATCATGAGAAAATACACTCTCATGGAGTAGGCAATTTATCGCTTAAATAAAATCAAATAAATGGAAGGTCACACTCAATCTCAGTAAGGCTGGACTACAAGAATGAAAAAGAAGCTGACTGAATTTTCAGAGCAGTGCCTGGGCAACAGCTTTGTAGGACTTCATGTTTTGCATGCACGAAGAAAATACATCTCAGCAGCACAGAGTGAAGCACCTGCAATCTGAATTTGTGGGCTTCTATTTGCAATGGTGATCAGGTACCTGCACAAAACTCATCATCAATTCAGTGGTCCCTGGAGAGTCATGTTAATTAGAAAACCCTGGTCTCAGTCAGTAACAGCAGAGGTCACAGCTCCCATGAAGACTGCCCCACCAGACTCTGCAAGGTTTAATTGATGAGTTTACACAGGCTCGACTGATTTTTGCCCATAACATTTAACTTGTTTGTCCTTCTCCCAGCCTATTTATTAACAGGTCTTTGTGCAATAAATATAGTTACCCATTTTCTTTGAAGCTTGGCTTTTCTTACTGCACACATTTGCAAAAAAGTCTAACTACTGCAAGTATAAATTAAAGATATAACTGGATTTTCTTGACTCACTCTTGTTATTTGTGGAAAGACACCTCACATGAATAAAATTATGCCACTCCAACCTAATGAATGACTGAATTCCTCAATGTGTTTCTATTATTTCTTGACAAATCTGAAAAAGTCATATAAATATGAAAAAGAAAGTAAATGTGTGGATTGATCAAGTTATCTTTTCTCTGCCTGCAAACATGGTTATTTAGCTCCATCATACTCCAAAGAATACATAAACCCTCACTACACAGTTGTCAATAATGTCAATAATAGAGCTAATTATATCTGTTGCCAAAGTTACTGCGCTCCTTGAGCATCTTCTTGCACCTACTGCCCGTGCTATCAGTGAAGATGGAAGAATGAGAACATTTTTCCTCAGCAATACAGCAAAGGAACAAGAAAGGGTTATCTGATTAAAAAATAGCTTGGGTGTATAAAAAAGCATGGCTTTTTTTTATGCTGCTGAGGTGAACCAGGTATGACTCCTGGCCGACAGACAAGACAAGGCTTCTGTAGATTTCAGTGGGTCCAGAGTTTCGCTTCAGAAATGGAAACACAATAAAAAGAAAAAAGCTTCTCGAGAGGATTTTAAAAAGTGGATGGTATACATAATGCAGTTAATAACAGCAAAACAAAAATCACAATTGCTTCTCTGTGTTATTTAAAGAGAGATTCAACTTCTCTTATTCTAATGGTTTTATTCCTTCAATGAAAATCATTTTTTAAAGGAGCTCATGTCTTTGGGTCCTTGTCAGTCACAGACCCAAGTCATGTTGCAGAGCCATAGTTAATGTTTTCAAGTGATTGCTTCATCACTTACAAAAGGAAGTATTATGCCCATTTTAGTCTTTCTGTCCATTTTTAAAGACCTTGTTTTACAGAAACAGAGTGTGGGATCCCTGCAGGCTTAATGAACAAAATTGATTCTCAAGATTACATATTATTGTCATCATCTTGCTGGCTATTTTGTATGTTCAGTCATTATTTTCTTTCTCTAATTTCTTGGATGAGGCATTTTTCAGTGTACCAGACAAGAAAAACCATCAGCTTTCCCTCTGTCTAATGGGTAGCAATACTAGCCAGTCACAGCAAGCCTCTGATTTTAGGGAACCAAAAACATCCTGTCTCTTCTCCATTGTGCTGTTATTGTACTCTGGTTAAAAGTGGACAGAGGGGTAGTAACAAAGCTAAGAAAGGGCTGGAAAATGCTTACAGCCACTGCCTTCTTCCAAATACTTCACAAATAATAAAGGGAGACATAAAGATAGTGACGGCTCCTTCTTTCAGTGTTCGATGATTCTCAGTTCTAGCTTTTGCAGTGTTTGTGTTGGCTGCACCACAAGAGATTTCTGCAGCCATAGTGCCATCCATGCACACCAAAGGCTTGCATTTGCTGGCTGCATGGGATGAGCAGGGCTCAGACTCATCCAGGCTCCTCTAAGACATCGGCTCTCTAGGGAAGTAGATCTCTGAGTACAAAATTTTTTTAAAATTCTGCAGTGGAAATCCATCTTCTCTGTCACTCTTGAAGTGACAATTTAAAAAAATAGTTCTTGCCTGTCATGAGATTTCTGCGTCCCTGTGATTATTCCTGAGAGTCTATGTAATTGTACAATTAATCCAATTAGCTAATCTTTTTCACAATAGCCTTATCACATGGCTCTGTGTTTGTGGGTGGGCAGCTGTTGCCACAGCCTGCTGGGGCAGGTCCCAGAATTATAACAGAGAGAGAGAATTATATTCATGCATCATTCCCTTCTACCCTGGGGTAAAATAAATAAGGGTTCTTGTGGTAACTGGTTGTCTGGCTCAACCAGCAGAATAAAACATGCAAAACCCTCACAATTCTGTTGTTCCCCTAAAAGATGGTAGAAATTTCTTCTAGCCCCTCAGTTAAAAAGGATCTATAACAACTCAGTCCTTGGCATTAATTTTTCTCTATCCTTTGCAGTATTTTTTTTCATCACCGACTGACTTCATGCTGAGAAAATCCCTTCTCTTTTGCTTTTTTCACAGGTATACTTAACTTCTGGGATTCCCGTTTAGTCAGGGCAGATTTCTGTTTTGTCATTACAAGGCAGAGCAGAACCTCCCTGTCTGTGTGCTGGGAAGACTAGACTAGGATGTTTCCCTCATGATATGTAGAGACCTTCAGAGCTACGCTGGGGGTGACATAGCTTCTTTCAGTGGTACTATGAAGACTCAAACTTACCTAAATGCAGCATCCCAGGACTCTCTGGAGCACACCAATCCATCAAATATCAGGAGGGGATGTTCAGACAGCACATGGAGGACACCAGACATGTCTGACGGGTAAAAGCAGCACAGCCAAGCCAAACATGCCCTAGTGATCTCAGCAAACAACAAAACCTTCAGCCTTCACCTTCGGTTCAATTGCCCACACCAAGCATCTAGCACTGTTTCAGACACCAGCAGGTGCTGGATGTGATCCTATGTGGCTGGCAGAAACATGAGACTTACAGAAACATGAGCCCTAGGGAAAAACAGGGAAGATCTGGACAGAGACCCACATCAACAAAAACAGTCTGACTTTAGTGTTTTAAAATATATGCTTTCTTCCCTGAGTTTTCCATTTTCGCTTTTTAACTGTGATCTTTGAGCTTAGTGGTCTTTCCATCTCTCAGCTACCTGACACTAATCCACAGATTCTTACGCTGGAGTCTAATATCACTATTTGGCACTTCAGAAAATGGCATTAGCATTTATTAGCATGCATTAGCCTTAACAAAAAGCAACAATATATTTGCTGTTTTGTTCCTTCTGACATGATCCACTGGTCTGAAACAATTTTTGAAACTCTTGTAACAAAACCATAATACAAAGGTCACACTGTAGCAAGCAAATTAGAAGCATGCTCGTATTTTTACATAAAATGCATATGCAAAGAGGCAGATATCCATCTTGCCATTGAAAACCCATAATTTGAAGTGCTTCTCTAATAATTCATTTGGGAATTTAGAAAGTGTGCAGTACAGATTTCAAAATACATCACTGAACTAAAAGAAAACACTGACATACAAAGACAAAAAGTAATAATCTGGAAACAGAGCCAAAAAAATCCCCAAACATTGTTTATGCAATCATTGCGTTTTATTTTTTCTTACACAAAGGAGAATGTCTCATTTTTGTTTGTACATATGTAACATCTTGTAGTACTAATACCACTGGATGAAATACCTATGTGAGATTTAAATTGCACATGTTTGCACCTTATAACAATCAAAAGCAGATTCTGCTCACAGCTTAAGACAGTTCAAGGTGTGAGCTGCGTCTCTTAGTTCCAGATAAACTCCATGGAAATCTGGACAATACATCAGAAATCGATTCATTTTTCTATGTTCTGTTCTCCGGTTTCACGGGAGATGCCCTAGGGCATCCCAGCTACCTCCACACCATGATCTCAAAGTATGAGAATCACATCAGCTCTGTCAGTCCTGCTCAGGTGTCTCACATGCTTCAGGGCATCAGGGATACATGGTATGTCTGGGTTTGGAATAACTTCACGGACTGCTCCTTAAGTGGTGTGTGCAGAGGGATTCATCAGGCACCCACACGTCACCCGACCGGTTTCAGATGTCCAGATCCCATAAGGGGCTGGGATGCTCATCAATACGCCAGATAGGGACACAGGGTGGGCAGGCACAACTCAAGCTTGCGGAAGACTGCTCTTTCTGAAATAGACTCTGGAGACTGACTGACCGAAAATGACTTTATATCTCTGTGTTTATCTGAGGCAATTCCCCCAGAATTCTCCAAGGCCTGTAACAGAGGCTTGACACACGTTTCATAAGCAGACACAGAAGCACAGACAGACACTTCAGTTTATTGAATTTAACCTCCATGGTCGGCCCTCTAAAAAAAAGTAAAATAACTTTTTTATAGGTCATGTTAAATAGTCAAGGGTCTTTTTTATTAATTTAAAATAAATAAATAAATAAACAAACAAACAGATTTAATCACATTTTTCAAGCTGTGGCTCACAGGAAGCCAGAAAATTCTCACAGGTTTGCCATGCTTTACACACAAAATAATCCTCCCTCCTTTAAAGACCTGAAGCCAGACATGAGAAATGCTCACAGTCTTTCTGCTCAGTGTACAAAAAGCTAAGATAGATAAAGTGGAGCAGGACATCTTCCTTACTTGGGGCTTCTCTTAATCAGAAAGAAGGAAAAGAAGCATCACTCCTCAAAAAACATGTTCAAAAAGGCAACTAAAGAGCAGCCTGAGAACCCTGCCCACAAGGGTAAAGGGAAAAGGGAAAAGGGGAAGGAAAGGGAAGGCAAGGCAAAGCAACGCAAAAGGCAAGGAGAAATATCAAGACTTTAATTTCACAAAAGAACCCTTACGATGACACATCCAGAATAATAGCTCATAAAAGATAAGGAAATAAAAAAGCTTTTTATTACTTATGGACCTTTTTTCCTTTAAAATTTCTGGCCTCTAACTCAAGATCACTTACAGGAGTGTGATTTGTGAATTCTGAACATTTGAGGTCAGCTGTATTAAAACACATATGGAACAACAATAATGAGGGATGATCAGAAGAGTATAATGTGTCTTCAGGTTTTACATCTGGTGAATTTCCCTCAAAGACAAAAGCATTAAAGGGAACATCACTGGTAGTAAAAAGCTGAGCATTTGGATGCCTGCCATGCCCGATTCCCCAATGACACTGAAGTGCCTGAGATAATGCAGAACAGTACCTCACAAGACTTGCTTTAGTTCCCTTTCACTGTATGTAAATGTTTCTCTTTCCTCCTATGGCAACCACTTAAAAAGCTGAGTGGTTATCTTACCCAAGTGTTTAAAATATAAAAACTTACGGTAAGGTTGGGAGCTTACTATAAATATGTCCTGTTTCACAGAATCCTGGAATCACAGAATGGTTTGGGTTGGAAGGGACCTCAAAGGTCATCCCGTTCCAGCTCCCCTGCCACAGGCAGGGACACCTTCCATTAGACCAGGCTGTTCAAAGCCCCATCCAACCTGGCCTTGAACACCTCCAGGCATGTATACAATTTCTGTGGGCAAGTTTATCCTATTTAATGCTGAAATGGACTTCCAATTTCCATCCATTAATATTAAAGTGCCATCTTTCTCTCTTAAAGATGATTAAATGACAATATAATCTGACCTAATGACTCCTTTTTGACCAAAGGGACATGGAGGCAGATTTTCCAGTCACTGGAGGCCGAACATCAGAATGTGACACTGCCACCCTGGACAACATGAATGTTCCTGCAAGGGCTTGACGTGGTCTCAGTGATGATAAGAGCTGTTAGGTGGTGTCAGCTCATCCAGCAGAGAGCAAAACAGGGAATAGCAGCTGGAGCAGGAGCCTGCTAAGAGGAGCCTCCAAGCTGTAATGTCAGAGGTCTGTAGAACAAGAAGCCATCACGCTCACTCATTCCATCCCTCCTTAACAACAGAACTGCCAGGTAGGATCAGATCAATTTTCCACAAAGTCCAGAGTCTTGAGCTCATCTCCTAGTCACACCTGGCAATGCTTCACTTTTACACAGGAGGGAGGAGAAGTGCGTGCCTTGAAGCTGCCAGTCCAGAAACAACAGTGTGTTTCTGAGCCGATGTGTTTCCCCGAGGGTGTATGTGGATCAAATGGACTGATTCCCTCACAAAACAAGTAATTCTGAACGGATACATTACCTGTCTTCCCACTCTGTGGAGCTGATCATTTGCTTCTGGTAACTTCAGAAGTTATCCAAGTTACTTGGATGAGTAATTTGTTCAGGTAATTGAATAGTCCATGTTATCAAAATTTAAGCACAATTGCTTAAAGGCATTCCATATTTTTAAATTACTTCACAGTGATTGCTTGCATTTGACAGTAAATAGCTGCTGTTTAGAGCAGAGAGGTTTTTCTCACACAAAACAATAAGTGCCTGTTTCCCAGGGATGCAGTATTCCATGAGCCAGTCACTAGTACAAGATGACTGAAAAATTAACTGTTGCCTAGGTAGCAGTGATCAAGTTCTGATTGCACATGTGTTGTGCCAACAGACAGTACACCCATAGATGCTGTATAAAGATATATATCTTTGAAAACACATTTTCTAAAAATTAAAATAACCGTTGTCACAGCTCATAGTTTTAAATGTGGTTCAAAAATGCTCTAGAATTAAAGTTTGAAGAAGTCTTCTGGGCAAGAAACCCATTGCTTTGAAAAAAGAGTTAAGCACTGATATGTAATAAAAAATTTAAACAAATCAATGCTTATAGATTGGATGGCTAAGGAGTGGATTAAAGGAAATGCCACAAATATGGATAAGGAAAGCGGTCACTACTGATAAAGGCACTAGAAGCCTCTCAAAACATACTCAGAAGAAAACAAGCATCCTTTCAAATAACATAGATTCAAATGGCAAAAATGGAAAGCAATGGTATAAAAATATTCAGTCTACATACCTATTCCATATTTTAAATCAGACAAGAAGAGGTATCCAGCCTATTTGATGCTGATGGAGAATGCTGTTATTGACATCAAAAAGGGTGGTGGGGAAGTATTTAATAAAGTTCACATTTTATGTTGCACAAAGAGAAATAATCTATATCTGAAAGGAAGCTGGGGAGGACCATCCTGAAACTATAATTTCATTTTGGACTGATATTGGAAAGTAGTGACATTTGCAGTGGCAGATCAGAATATCAAAAAGCAAGTCGAAACAGTGTACAGATATCCTGAAAAGTACTGATAATACTTCAGAGACTTGGTAAAACTAGTGAAACTCCTGAGCACAGTCACTGTAACTACAGCTGGTGAGTGAGTGCAAGGGGTTTACAAGTTGGTTTGACTGATGTGGAAAAAGAAGACAACGAACTAAAAGCTAAACCATAGCTAACAGCGGACCCTGCCAATAAGTATTTAAAGGCTGAGGGGGGAGATGTAAAATTGTTCAAGACATAAACAAAAATTGAGAAAAACTTTATGTACCTACCCATCACACATTTCTAAGGCATGAGGAGTTTTTGATTTACTGCTGCTTTCCAAGTTGCCCAAATGTGCTACAGTTTTGGTTAAACTAATCCTTAGTTTAGAATAAACCAGTAAACTCTGCTCCATCCATGGAGATGGACTAGGAATAGATACTGGAGTTGTAGAAAATGACACTGAGACCAGGAATCCACACACCTAAGTCAGAAAGAAGAGGCCCTTGTCAGGTATTCTAGGAGCTGTCTGACATGGGAGACCCTGAGAGGCAAGCCATGGTGCCTATGTGCATTTTACTATATGGAAGCAATGAAAAACCCATCCAGGTGGAAGTACATATGATTGGGTGCAGCATCCATGTGAGGTGGCCCTAATTCTACATCAAAACTGTCTCATGCCCTTCTCAATAGTTTCTCCTAAAATCTTCACACCTCTAGTTACTGAGGCAGGTCAGGAAGGATAATAAGGTCCAAGAGAGGAATTTTTAAGATATTGAATGGTTCAAGGGTCTGAAAGCCAACATAAAGAACTTTGGTGAAGAAATGTAGCGTTGAAGAGGAGCCCTAATTTTTTGTCTGTGAGGTCCTGGTTTAAATTACACTGCAATGTATTTTGACTGTAAGGCATTACTTCTGACGGACTTCTCACTCAAGAGATCCAAAGCAAGTAGTTTGCCTCAACTCAGCTCTCAATAAGAGTGCAATCAGTCTCTGAACTCCACTGCTCTTACCACCACAAATTGCAGACTCCATCAGCAGATCAACAATTTATCTGTCACAGGAAAGTGGCATCTTACTGCTAAAGGCAGGCTTGTCAGATCAGCACTGAAAAACCTGCCCTTCTGCTCCCAGTGCTGCACCTGCTCAGTGGATAATGAGAGGACTTCAGGCTCCAGCACTGTCAGACTGACATTTTTGACAAGGTCTGAATCCTACAGCAGTGAGGGGATTGTCTCGGTTTGGATATTTTGTGGGTGTTTTTTTTTAAGCAGACACTTCTGGCTACGATTGACTGTCCATCCCCACAAACAGTACATTGTTCTTACCTGTAATCCAGCTTTCTGCTCCTCAGAGATGACACAGACTGCCTGGGATGCACTTGTGCACATGCTGGCTGTTTTACTGACTTCCTCCCTGCATTAAAATCCTTTGTCTCAGCCAGTGCAACAGATTCTGCCACAGAAAGGACAAATGTCACCTTGTGCTGTTGATGTGAAGCCAGCACATCACCACAAGGGTTTTCTCCCTGAAACCATGACTTTGCCATCTCACTCTGTCCACATAACCTTTCATATGGTCATATGTGCCTTCCTCCTCTGCAGCCCCGTCTTCGTCCTCCCTCCCTCACCACAAGCAGGTCCTGAGGAAACGCTTGGCCTGCTACCTCTCATGCATCTCAACATTTTTGCTGTCTCTTTAAGGTCTGTTGTCTGTGGATATTAAAATTGCAGGTTTTGAGGAAAGGGATCATCTCTTTGTTTTGTATTTGTGTAATACACAGTGACACAGAAATGCCTCCTGTTTCTAGTTGCTTTGGTACTACAAATTAAACAAGAGTAGTGGCATGGCTGCCTAATTACCCTGTTTTCTTCCCTGCGTCGGCAGCAATTTCAATCAGATGGATTTTGTAATGACAGAGTTAAGAGTGGGCACCATACCAAGTCTCTTTTTTTGCCCTCTGGTGACTGAGAGCTTCTGGGCATGGATCCTTAAAGAGCTAATGTCACTGTGAAAAGTCAAAACCTAGAGTTGTCTGCTCCTTCCCAAGGTCCTTAGAGTGATTGGGGGATGTTTCTCTTCCACTTTTTTGACTTATTTTTCCCAGAACTGTATCAATCTCATTTTCCTGCTGCAGCCCTCTAGGAGGAGGCTCTGGGATTCTCCCCCTTCACTCTCCCACTGGGGTAGGCAACTCCTGCTGGTGCCACCAGCCGTGTCCTAGGCAAAGGCCACTCATGTGTTGCACTCCCAGCACTGGCTGCGCTGCCACGCTACAGCTGTTAGATGTTCTGCCACATTACACTTTTAAAAATGTGCAACTTCTGCTTTGATCTTGGCAGCCTGAGACAGTGATTTAAATGCCTCCTACCTCCTTTCCTGAGTCAACGCTTCAGCATCACTGCTAAGAAGCACAGCTGGCTGACAGCTCTTTGGGAGTCAGCCTCCTGAAACAAGTCCCAGGGAGGGGGAAATATGGCATCATGCCCTGCTTGCTTTTAAGAGCTGAAACACAAAGGAGCTCAAATGACTATTTCTTCAAAGTTTTCCTTTTATAAATGATCAGCTTTCTAAATACGGTAGGAGTCCTTGAGGCTGTTCTTACCCAAACAGCTACCTTCCAACCAGGACCAACTCTCCTGTGCTGTTTGCTGGATTTTTTTGTGTGGTAGGCATTTGGGTTCATGTACTCCCCTCTTGTAATGTGGATGAGGAGATCTGTTGTTCTTCCTGGGGCAGCCCTCCTTATTGAGTTTCTCTCTGCAAGAAACTCAACAGCTCCCCAGAGGAGAGGCCTGCACCAGTACTGAACCAAACACCAATCTCCATACTGCTCAAAGTTCTCACGTAAACCAGACAGCCTTTTCAAAGGCACATTCAGCCTTAATTCTTATTGCTCCTAGCTGAAACTTAAGTAAAAGAGTCCATGAATCAGCAAACTAATTGTCTTTTGTATTAGCTGGGGATGTTTAGTTTGAGTGCATAACTAAGTAAATATTGAGATTAGTGCTCTCAGGAGTAGGTACTTTCAACAGATGTTTTAGATGGAACTTGCATGTGAATTGATGGCAAGCAAGGGATATTAAAGCGGAAGCATATGTAATATGAGGTAGACTGCACTTAAGGAGTTATTTTAAGTAAGAATCAAGACCAAAAGAAGCTAAATGGTCACAAAATAATTAATACAAAGCTTTTTCTGTTTTTCTCAGATGAAATTAATGGAAACTTGAGATATTAGGATACAATTTCAACTGGACCTGACCTCTCAAATACCGTTGATAATGAGACCCCTATTCCTACAGAAAACTCCTACAGAGCTGTGGTTTTTTTCATTTGACATTGTCTGTTGTCTTTTTTAAACCGAAGTTTATTTAGCCCAGTCTGTTGTTTCTGATGAGATTTGAGAAATGACACTAAAATCACTACACAGTTGTTACGGAAGTCGATGCAGAGGCAGCAGCAGTACTGAGCAGCTGTATGGACAGCTTCTCCCACAGACTCAGAACACAGATGCAGAAAAGGCCAGTCTTGAACCTTCAGCTGGGAATTTGGCCTGCAAAGGAAAATGTCCATTCATACTGACGGATATGAAAATTAACAGGGGTCTTGGCCCAGTGGCTTCCTTGTGGCATGGCACAATCTCTGACAAAACCAGACACACCAAATGTGATTTCTATTTTCTAATGCAATGAGCTTTGCCTGGGGGATCCCAGGTTGCGGTGTCAGCTTTTCAGCTTTAGGTAAAACTTACATTCTTAGAAATATAGGAATCGCCACACAGAACTGAATCAAAATCCTGTTTCATCCATTGGCTTGACCCTGACAATAGCCAGGAAGCAATATATCCCTAGGAGGTATAAATGCAGCTAAATGTCTCCTACTAAGTCAGCAGGAACCCCTTCTTGCTCAAGCAGTCATTTAGTGCCTGACAACACCGGCTAGGTACCTTTTTCAAGAAGCCTTCTCTGAATTGCAGCAATTTACCTGACTAGATTTTTCATTATGTAGTAAGTTTGCCATGCATATGTGTGCTGCGCACTTTTTTAAAGCTGCATATTTTACAGCTACAGCTCATAATCTGACAAGGCTTATAGATTGCTCAAATGAAACCAATTCCCCACAAAACAAGGACAGTTGCTTCTTTTCAGCAAATGCTGTTTCCCTGCCAAATTCCAGTCACAGCCTCAAGCCTTTTCACTCATCTCATATAATTTCATATACAGCCACTTAAAACTTGGGCTTTTTTTAAATCACACTGAACTCGAAAATGCCTCATCAACTTTGTCTGTCTCTCTCACTCCACCCCCTTAGGGCAGAAAAGAAATATTTGACTTATTTGTACTTTTTGTCTACCTGATTCTGTAGAGGAACACTTGCATAAGCCCTTAGCAATGATCCACTGGGTTCCTAAAGGGAGTTTCTAGAAATAGAAGCATTCAAAAATTTTCAGTAACTAAAAAACAAGGTCAAAATTAAGTCTTTGTAACTTTAACAAATGGGGTCAACCCCACTCTCTTAATTGATGGAAGGACCCAGAGATGTAAATTGGAAGCTAGACAAGTAAATGGTCAAGTGTGATGTGTTGTGGTTGGTTTCTATGCCTTAATGAAGATAAATCAATGCACCTTTTGTGAAAGATGACTACTTACCCTGGGAGATTCATCTGTTACTGTGCACTGCTACTCTATGACTCTGATTCTTGTTACTGCAAGCTTGATTTGCTGAAAATAATGGTGTGTTGATAGCCAAGAAAATTAGACTTACTTTTGTTACGATGTTGAAACAAACTGACTGACAAAACTATGAAAGCTTTGAAATGAAGACTGTAGGGATGCATTAACCTCACGTGCATAGATCATACCGTAAATCTTCATTGCATTTGACTATTTTTTGAAGATCAGAAAAATAAATGATCTGTGGTCTGTTACATACCAAATTGATTCCACCCAATTCTTTGTCAAAGAGCCATCCCATAGTCAGGTCTGAGCCATAGCCTTCTAGAGCTGATCAAGGCCATGATTACGCACAGTGGCTATTCATCATTTTTAAGGCAGAACAGTAAGTCAGAGAATGTAGTCTTCATTCCAGTAAAACTTCCAGCAACTTCAACCTGAGATTGCTTTAAAAAAATTTGCCAAACGTAGCACCTGGAGAAATCAATCTACCAACCACAGAAAAGTTACACCGCGTAAGTATGGGAGTCATATAGCAAAAGAACTGTTTGTAAGTGCTTAATGGCTTTTTGCCACCAAGTAGATATTTTGCACTACAGACTGGAGAGGAGGAACACTCTGACCATGCTGATTAGAATGAAAAATTTTTGTGTACAGGTTGATTTTTGTTGAGACAAGTCTTGTGGCCATGAAGCCTCTGAGCCATTGTGGTTTACAGCGTCTCTGGATTTGAACAGATTGTTTCTGTATCTTTGCTGCATAATTCAAATCGATTTAACTTAGGAACTTCTATACACTCCAGGAAAAGAAAAATACCCCAAAACAGCACACCACCATCCTCAGGAACTAAATGGTTCTTCCACTCACACAGGATTTTCCTAATCAAACACCTAATCTAAAAGAAATACATTCTGACATTTTGTCCATAGCAGAAGCCAACTGAAAACTTGTCTCAAGAATGGCAAAGATAGGGACAGTCCAACTGGTTTTGTCCAAATACCCATGCAGGAAATCTGTTGCATGTGTCCTGCTTTCCTGTCTGAGTTCAAAGGACTGCTCGACCCACCACAACATCCTTGCTAAGAGAGAAGCTGAATGAAAAGCAAGCAGAGGTTTGCTACTACTGAAGTTGCTTCGAAGTTGCTGAGGCACCCGGAACCTGAAAATTATGCAGTGTGAAGTACAAAGTACATTCTTTATAGCAGATTTTATGGTCAAGTACAGCTGTCTAGTCAGAGAATTCAACCAGTGGGAACCGTTGATCAAAGAAGATGGACATGCATTGAGAAAATCCTTGCAATCAAATGCCAGCAAGTTGTATATGATCCTGCGCTAGTTTTGGCTGGAATAGAGTTAATTTTCTTCACAGTAGCTGGCATGGGAAAGTTTTGGATTTGTGCTGCACTGTTGATAACCCAGGGATGTTTTAGCTGTTGCTGAGAAGTGCTTGCACAGAGTCGAGGCCTTTTCTGCCTCTCACCCCACCATTGATCAGGCTGAGGGTGCACAAGGAGTTGGGAAGAGACACAGCCAAGACAGCTGATCCCAACTGACCACTGGGATATCCCACACCATATGGCATCACACTCGGCATATAAATCTGGGGGAAGAAAAATGAAGGGGGCATGTTTGGAGGGATGGTGTTTTCTTCCCAAGTCACCATTGCAGGTAATGGAGCCCAGTTTACCTGGGGATGGTTGAACACCTGCCTGCCCATGGGAAATTTGCTTTGCTTCGCTTGTGTGCACTGCTTTTCTTCACCTTCTGAACTGTCTTTATCTCAATCCATGAGCTGTCTCACTTTTTCTGTGATTTATGATTCTCCCCCCCATCCCACCAGGGAGGTGAGTGAGTGGCTGCAGAGTGGCTGAGCTGCCAGCTGGGGTCAAACTGCATCAGACCCTCACCACTGTGTTGCACACCCAACAGCACAAATAAAACTGGTTCTAAAAGACCACACACTTCTGTTCTTCTTTTATTAACCAATAAAAGTGCCTGATCTATGCTGGGTTGCTAATCCCAGCAAATTCTCTGCAAGCAACTTTCAAAAGATCATCTGAATCTCAACATCAATCAGGAAAATACTGAGGCATTGAAGAGATGTAACTCACAACATCCTGCGTACCTATAATGAGAAAATGGAAAAATGAAAGCTTTTTATGCTAGGAAAAATCATTGATGCTGTATTTAAAAACTAAATGAATGGAAGTCAAGGCTGACCTAGCTAATAGAAACCAGAAGTATATCAAGCTTCTACGGGTTTGCCTTTTATCCTGTTTTTTATTTCGTTGAATGTGTGTGAACTTTAATTGCCTGGTATTTGTCTGAACATCTCCATTTCTTATTTGACTATAAACATAGAGCTAGCGAAGATTAAAAAAAAAATACTGACTAAAGAAACCAAACATAGTTTTGAACAATTTGCCAGAATCTGGATCACTTTCTTCATCCAATTTAGAGCATAAACCTGTATTTATCTGAGCTATCTGAGCAAAATTCAGAAGAGGGGATTAGCTTGTCTCCAGAGGACAGGTATGTGTTGATGGGTTTGAGAGGAGGTAGGAACTTCTTTAGTCAGCTTTATCACCAGAAAAATCATTGCATCCAAAAACTCCTTACTGTTAACACTTATAGCTAATGTGAGTAGACTTCCTTAACCTTCAAGTGAACTTGTCACCAGACCAGAATAAAGACAAAGAAAAGCAATGCAGAAATATCACGGAGCTACTTTTGTTTGAACTGCTGTTCTGTTCCCAGAAAGGAACTGAGAAATGCATGGATTTCCTGGACAAAAGAAAACCTGCATTTTTAATTATGAAGTTTCTTGTTAGCCATAGGTACATTTGGTCATGCCTTTTCAGGAGCAGGACAACTACAGCCTGTTCTTTTTCTGCACCAAGAGGTAACTTGACATTCTTGATCATTAGGCATCACTCAAACTGGCAAAGTGAGAGATAAGTTTATTTTTATTAGCGAGTTTGGTGAGCCATGAAAAAGTGTCACAAAGGTATTTTAACCTCAGATTCAATGTGATTTTGGAGAAACTGAACTGTCTCTTTTGCAAACAAATATGTACTGCTAATGCATCTCTTACGACTCGGATAATGCTGCAGGTAATTAAGTCAAAGAGTCACTTATTGTACAATCTAGTTGATAACATCCTTCTCACTATTGACTTAGTCCTGTGCAGATGAAGTTAAGAGGAAAGCCCAGTTGCAATATTAAGGCTCCAATTCGCACTGAACCCTTGGTAACCCTCAATGAAATCTAATTGAAATTTCCAAATGTGTATTCCCCTCACACAGTAAATGCACTTTGTACTGCTGTAAACTTCAGCATTGTTTTTAAGTGTTCATTTAGTCTAATGTAGAGATAGTAATTATTTTAAATTCCTGACCCATTTCAGCCTGTTTTTCTGTGGAAGCAGTCTTGCATGACCAGTCTAGATGGGATTCAACCCACCTAATTTCAAGTATCCTTACACACATATCTGTCTTATAATTGGTTATAATTTCTGTTGAAATCAGCCTACTTAGCAAAGAAGACAAATCCTGTAATTACAAAAACCAAGAGAAAGGATACTGCCAAAGTTCCTCCATTTGCAGACCTCAGAGAAACCACGTAGATGTAATTTGGCAAAAGTCCCAGGTGGGTAGGGAAGGTTTAGCTTTACAATATAGATGTCTTCACCTGAACTAATCACCTGAGACTCCCTTCTTCATGAAAAAAAATTAATAAATTCAGGGTGCTGCTCATCTGACTCATTTCAGATGTCTAAATGAAACTAAGAACTGCACTCTCGGTGTACGTCTGTCCATGGACAATAAAGGACTTTAGCACTACTAACTTAGGTGTTCTTTTGGTATGATGAATTCCTTCCTGCCATCCTAAACTAGTGCCTATCTCAGCTGTATAAGTAGTAGAGAGGGAAAGATGCCCTCAAATTATTAGAGAGAAGAATACCATCCACCTAAATGAGTTGTCACTTGATTATGTGGCAACCTGAGACGCACTGCCCACTACTTCCCTAAATTTTAAGAACCAACTCAATCTCTAAGTTAGGCAGACTGGATCTTGCCACTAGCTTCATCAATTCTCCTTAGGGAAAAAAAAAAACTATAACAAAATGATGATTCAATTTCTGGGCTCTCAGGTTACCTAGATGGTCTTACCCGCAGACAGCACTGTTATTCAAAATCTTACAGAGTATTTGCAAGAAATTATGAAAGTAAAGAATGAGAAATGAATGAAAAGATTAAGAGGAGAAGAGGGAGACAAAGCTCATGTAAAAGAATAAATATTTCTATTTACTTCCAGAAAATCCTATGAATGTTTGGAAATAAATACTGGATAAATTCCCAGGAAATGCATAGCAGCTAGTCATAGCTTCCAAAAAAACCTCTATTGCCATTAACTGTTTCTGACAGACTGTAGTTTGGATGCTTTTCTGTACAAAAATTAAGCCAAGTATTACAGTATGTCCATAACAGGTTATTCTTACTTTCCCAGCCAAAGGGGAAGATTCATCTCACCCAGTTTATATCCTCTAGGGATTTTCATCTCCTATAGTTACAGGAAAGAGATAGGAGAATCCAAACTGATATTCATCCTAGCTATGGAAGGTTGTCTAGACCCATCACATGGAAGGTAGCACAGATGTTAGGCTGGGGACAGCGGGGAGCTTGGGGCCCGTCATTTCAACAACATCACATCTCATATAGACTTAGGCTGACCATGACACTGCACTTTCAAACCACTGTCCAAAGAAGGGATGAGATGCTTTCTTCAGGGCCTCTTTCCTTCTACTGACTGCAAAAGGAGTTTAAATTTATGCAGTAAATCCATAGATGGTGAAGATGAGTTGAAGAAATTGCATCCAGACTTAATCAAAATGAAGATACCCTGAGAGAGACAACCAGTGCTCTCAGCATGTTTCATCAGGGAAGTTCACCCTTCCCCAGGAGGGGACCAAATGAATGCACCAAAGAACATCTGTTACCTGCTGTAAAGAATTAACTTTTTTTTTTTTTTTCCTGATGGGACTCTTTGCTCAGCAGCAGCATTCAGGAAGGGTATGCAGTCATACTCAGCTCTCCAGGTCTACTGCAAATTGCCAGTCAATTGTGTAATGTTATACTCATGGATTGCACACACACTAAAGTCTTATAGGTAAAATATGCCCATTCACTACATCATTTTCTCTTTTTTTGATAACTATAATCTGATTAACACAAAATTTGCTTCAGCCATCACTAGTTACAACTACAGAGGAATTTTGTTGCATTAGATTTGGGCATGCAGACTACAGAAATAATGTATTTCCATAAGCTTTAGCTGGTGTTCTGCCATGGAAGCAAATCAGGTCCTTCAAAACAAATCAGGTCCTTCATAAGAAACCTGACAACAATGACATAGTAATTTATGCACCTCAAAAATTTCTGAAGCACCTTGTTCAGATGGAGCAAAATGGAGATCGGATGGAATTCTTTCAGAGGGATTTTCACCTCACTTATTCCCCTTTCTCAACACCACCAACTTGAACTGTTTATATCTTGCTCACAGTAGGGTAAGTAAAATCTAAGGGAACAAACATCCTCCTTTTCTACAGTGTTCTACCATTCATAGACTAAACTGCAGTATCACAAGCAACATATTTACTGGCTGATAAATAAAATAATCTCATACTGAGAAGAAGGAAACAGAGGAAATGAACAAACAGAATACAAAGCAGAGATTAGAGGCACAAATGTGTACACACAAAGGTGCTGAAATTTTGACAAATCGGAGTATTGTAGTATCTGCTGCTAGTCGCAACCAGAATCTGAATGAGGGAGAAAGGGAAGTATGCAGGAAAAAGATCCATTCATGTCTGATTTGAGTTTTCTGAAACAAATATGTTTATCTTTAATAGACAAATTTGACTAGTAGTTGCACAGGTGCTGGCACCAGATCAAGTAGTGAAGCCCTCAAAACACAGAGTAAAATAACAAAGCAGTTTCAATTTTCTGCTTGCAGATAAAAGAAAAGCAGACATGGATCTGAAGTGGCACAGAGAAGAGTAAATACTTTTCTGTAAGGCTGCATGTATAGCCTCATGAAATGCCTTTTATAACTCTTAACGATTACTGGCTCTCTCCCACCATTTCTGAAGGCTGAGACATCAATCATCACCTGAACAATTGCCACTAATAATTCTTTTGGCTGCATTCCAAATAATAGTGGGTAGCAAGACAGTCATGGAGTTGTATATATGAGAAGACACAGGAATATTTTTCTAGTTATTAACCAGTTCAGAAAATCCCTAAAGACACATTTTAAAACCAAAGCAAAGCAAAGCAAAGCAAAGCAAAGCAGAGGAGGAATATATGAAATGAAAAATTGCTGAAGAAAGGACATTTTCATACACAGGTCAATAACACCATTTGCAATGAAGCATGATCAGGGTTCAAAGAGTTATTACATAAGAAATCTTCCAAAGTACATGGTATCTCAGGCCAATATTTTCAAATTGGCTAATTATGATCTGACTTCTGAAATCAGTACCAGTCACTTGGTTTTGAAACCTTCTTCTTTAATCTATATATTGATTCAGAGATTAACATTTGGTCTGAAATCAATGAGAAACAGAAAACAGATTACAAGATTAAATTATTTTAATTTATGGTGTTCTAAAATGCAACATAAACCATTTCATGTGACAATTCAAGTAAAACATTATCTGGGTCTATGCTGGTTTTACAGTCAGGCCCTTCATAACACAGAAAACACAGTTCAGAACTGTATGGGGAAAGTAGTAGAAGTGCCTAAGAACTCAAATGGATCTACAAAAGGTCCAATCCTAAGCATTCTCACGTCAGTGGGGGACCTCCTTCTCTAACCAGGACTTGTTGTATTGTCTCAGCTAAGCTATGTCTAACTTTCGTAAGAAGTATTCCTAAGGAGTTTTTCCACTAGTTGCCTAGGCTTTGGTACCTCAGCACCAAACTTTTAAAAACGTGAGTGGGTAAAGTGAACTTAAGACAAATAATGGTCTTTCCAAGAGTTCAAGTCACAAAATCCATGTATTTTATAAATTGATATATAAAGTTTTTATGCTGCCTTTGCCTGAAGTAATAAGCCACAGAACTCACTCAAGTTTGGGGTCTTTTGACAGTTAATTTATAAATGACAGCTCAGAACAAGCAACTAAGACTTCAGGTCCCTCAGTGCCAAAAGTAATTAGCTTGAACCTACATGAGTTTGTTTGCAGTCAAAGACAAGCTGAAGTGCTTTATATACCTTGTAGAACATCATCCTTTCAACACTGTGCAAATGAGCTTTCTTTGCAGACTTGCACAAGTCTATTGTAAACTAAAGCCAGACTCTGTCTCAGAGGAATTAAAGTGAAATCTAGGGACAGAATTTGGCCGATACTTTTAATCACCTGCAAAATTAAAAATGCCATCTCTTCCAGGCACAAATTTGTCAACTCCTTTCAAATGAAGCATCTACAATAAACCATAACAACACAGTAAATCATAATGAATAACACTAAAACTAAGCATTAATTAAACTCATATGCAAATTCTTTTATAGCAGAAGTATGGAGGCATTCAGATCTCTGTAGTCAATGAACGTAGAAATTAATTCAAGCTCTACCATCCCCAGCAGCCTTTTAACAATGCATGGGTAGTTTGATAAAATGACAAATTATTGCATTTTATTTCACAGCTGAATCAGTACTTTAGGAAGTCTCCTAGCCTGTGAAGTTCCTAGCACATAATTTAAAAAAAGAGCTCTACTTCAGCATTTGACCTTTTGTTTTTCATACACACCATCAGTGAATCTCTGGATTGCATGTAGGTCATTCTTTCCAATTAAAACTTTGTGAACTATAAGGCACTTCACTGACAAATGAAGGGAGAGTTATTTCCTTCAGAACATGCATAAAGAGCACAGTGATTTGGACAAGGTCTTCCAGTGTTTGAGTCACAAGAATTAGACTGGGAAATAATTTTCTTCCAACTTTTCCTTCTTTCTTTATTCCCTGGACCTCGCTGCTTTAGTGTAATGGAAAACCTGTGGGACAAACTTCTGAACTGCAGCTCCTAGCACAGAGTGACTATTTTCACCGAGCATAACACTTTCAGATGGAAGTAAAAAATTTCTACAGCAACATAGTTAGCAACTACAATCTTCAATCAGCATGAAATGGCAGTCACTTGAAGTGATGCCAATACAATAGAGAAATAATTGGGTCATTGCATTTTCCAATTTCCGACACAAAAACGTTGAATAAAGGAAGAAAATTCATTTCCACCAAACGCGCTGCCGCTAATTTCACTCTGAAGACATTCTTCAGTGTTTCAGCCTCAGCGTCATTCTCTCTGCTCTCCTAGTCCCGCACTAGTGACAGATTGCCAGTCCTACTTAACTGCAGCCCCATTTCGGCTTTTCATTTTCTCTAATCTCTCTCTCTGTGGAATAAAGAGTTGCCCAGGAACATTTTCTGAGACATTCCATTCATAGATTATAGATGTGAAAATACAGATTGTGGCCAATTTTTAAAATCCCACTTCTGTAACTCTCTCCAACTTCATAAGAGGAAAAGGTACCTTTACTTAAAAGCCACAGATTTCAAACCTGTATATATAGAACTTGCCTTTGAAAAGCAGATCCAAACATCAGTGCCTATATTTGGTTACAAGCCTACCTTTAGGCTGGCTTGCAAGTTTCAATATTTGGTGGAAACACACGGAGATAAAATAAGTTTTTTCCGTTTTTAACAGGGATTTCTTCTCTTCATGGTTCTGTGAAATCTTAACAGCGCTTTTAAGCACACCCAAGTAAAGTGAGATCGAGATGATTTGCCATCAAATCTTACATCTATCAATGAGATAAAATATCCTTTCTGTCATAACCACATTGTCTGGGTTTTTTTTCTCGTATCTTACAAATGCCTTTGGGATTTGGAGGTAATCTATGGTAATTTATGACCTGCTGATATTCCACAATTAGTAAACAGAGAAAAATATCATTAAAAAATCTCAGGGAAAAAAAAAGGGCACTTGTTAGTTATCAGTTTATATGGAATTCACACAAAAAGACCAGGATGAAATTTCTGTACTCCGAGATAAACACAGAGCAATTCTCCAGCAGAGATGAGAGATGAATGCCTGAGGATATAGCCTCTTTACTGCACATTCCAGCCTCTCTTACAGTTAATGGAATTACATACACTTACTGAAATGCAAAACCACATCTCTCTGCTGGTGTCTAAATAAGGAAATAAAAAGTGTGTTTATTACAGAAAGAGAGCTTGTATACATACAGCAGGGGACTGACATTCCTAAGGATGTTCTTACGACAGTTGTCTTGTATTACCTTGATGGACAATCCCTGTTGTCAGGACCTTGAAGGAGGTACTGCATTCCTTATTAGCACTAACAGTCTAAAGGATGCCTACTCTGTAATTGGCAGCTGGATTAGGATATTATTTTCCAAAGAGCAGGAGATATTTGTACAAGTTCACATACAATAGTTTTGGGAGGAGCTGTTGTCTCCCTTGAAGGCAGGGAGATCCTGCAGAGAGACTTTGACAAATTAAAGGCCTGGGCAATTACCAACTATATGAAGTTCAACAAGGGAAAGTGCCAGATTCTGCACCTGGGGTGGGAATACCCTGGATGTATGGACAGACTGGGGAATGAGACTCTAGAAAACAGTCCAATGGAAAGAGCTAAAAGTGTGAGACTTGTACCCAGGAGGGCAGAGCAAGAACGATGGCAGTACAGGGTTCAGCATAAACAGCACACTGCACACACATGGTTGGCTCGGAAAAGATCCTTCAGACCTACTAGCTGGTGTTGGCAGATAGGGTTATTTTACAGAAGAAATGTAATAACCAAGATCAGCAGTGACCAGTTGCTCCCTTGGAACTGGGAAGCAGACTGCTGTGGGGACCTCAGGGACGACTGTTTTGGGTAGAGCTGGAACACCGACAGCTTCTGACACTTCTGGGAAGCAACAAACTGGGCTCCCAGTCTGGCCAGAGAGGCAGGGCTCAGCCCAGACACTCCTGCAGCATTGCTGGAGCTGGGATGGTTGAGCTGCAATGGGACCCAGGATCCTGGGCAGGTGGTCCCAGGTTGGGCCCACGGTGGATAATAAGGCCTGGTGTTGCCCTCAGGACCATGAGCTTTATATCAGGAGAAGTTTTTAACAAGGCTAGAAGCTTCCTTAGTGATTCTCTTTAGTGTCCTAGATCTATTAGGGAACTGACTGCAAGCAAGCCAAGACACACATTAATACCAAAGCCATGAAATCTGTACATAGCCATGCACATTTTCCAACTGACATCAACTTCCCTCCCCTGCTACGGGGGACGTTTTATGGTTAACCTGGAAGTGACACTACCTCGCAAAGGCTGAATTGCACAAGCATTTGTAGACCACAGGAATGCTTTTATTTTCCCCATTCAGCTCTATAGATGCTGACTACCCTTTGTCAGAAACCATTGCCCAATCTGACAGTGGAACAGCACCATAATTCTTCTCAAGCAAACTCAGACTGATTGTCTTAGACAGTTTAAATCTTTGGTTGAAGATTACCTGACTGCTTTTGCCTGTAGCAAATTAGGAAAGACATGCGTGTGTCGCTTTGCAGGTCTATAGTCCCAATTCTTCCTCTAACATAAATGCCTGCCTTGGTTGTTTTTATATATATAAAATGGAAGTGCCTGCTTTCATCTATTAGGATCTGTTGCTCTGTTAGCAGAACTTATCTTGTTATCCCACGGTATTGCAGCTCTACTGAGCAACAGAGAACATGTAAATAGCTTGCCTCTGTCGTCCCCTCCTAATAATGGCAGGAACAGAGGCAACTTTACCTGGTGGGAATTGAAGAGAACTGGATGATTTTCTAACATTTGGTGGCTATAATACAGTGGAAGAAGTTGTGTGTGACTCAAAGCCCACTGGTATTGCCAGATCCACCAGCTGCAAGGGGCAATCATGGCCAATATATGTGTCTCCGTCTGGACTCAAGACTCTGAACGACCCTCTTATTCCTGAGAAGACTCTTGGCACCCTGGAGTTACAGTAACCCTCAAAACTTTTTTAGAGGTTCTTGGACCCTGCCACATATGTCATACACACTGGTTTATTTCCATTATCTCCTTGAGAAATCAGCAAAGATCTGTAAATTGTTCTCTTTCCTGAGGGAGGCAACAGCCCAGCCTCCAAACGGCCAGAGTTTGTAATGACTGGGTACAGGACACAGAAAGGAATTTCTGCCATGTCCACCAAGGAAGCAGAGGCAATGAAGAGAGATAGAGACGGACCTAAGGGCCTTTCCTAAATGGAGATAGACCTAAGGGCCTTTTCAAAGCTACCAATTTGAGAGTGGCAAGGTTTGAAGGGGAAAGACCCTTCCTTACAAAACTGGAGTTTGGGCATGAAGTGAACCCTGACAGCCAAATTAGAAATTACAGTTTTTCTTTTCCTCCTTGGAGACCAAGAAGCTGTGTAGAGCACACACATAGATTTGTCCTTCCTGAGATGTCTAAGATTACTCAGACTTCATTTATATAAAAGGCAGTTCCTCTCTGGGGGCCCAGCCAGAATATTCAAAGAAAGATAGCAAATATAAAAGTAGGCTACCTCCTGACTTGGCTAATTAGAAAATCCATCATTCTGGTGTGAAAGGGATCTGTTGGACTTAGTTGATGCTCATACTAGAAGCTCTTCTCCTACTTTCACAGCCATATTCTTCATTTATCTCTTAATTAACTTTTCAGAGCACATCAAGAATGGAAAACAACCCATCTTTTCCTCACACTTCAAAAACTCTTCTTTAATATTTCCTGTCAGAGGCTCAAGGTTTGTTTAGCACTCTGTAGTTAAGTGAGGAAGAACAGGACAGCCATCAGGGTGTGTTCAAGAGATTTGAGCTATATAATAATCCTGTAAAGAATGGAATTTGAAATATATTTTCATGTAAGAAGTGAAAAATTTAGGGAAATTCTTGGACTTCATAATTTTGCTCAGCACCCAAGATATATTGTATGTTGCTGTGGGTGCTGCAGTCAAATTCTGCAGCCTGCCTTTCCCTGCCAGCTCTGTACCCTCTCACTCAGGCTAAAAAAGCAGCATTTTCCAGATTCTCCAGAGCTGTATTTTTCCCTTTTTGCTCTAATACTATTGCTCTCATGCTGTTATTATCACAGCCTTACATGGCCAAACTCTGCTAAGTGTCATTATAGATTCTTCTTTTTGCTGCTGGCATGAGAATCCCACCTTCTTTCCCCCGTCTCCTATCCTTGATTGCAGTGTTTGATTCACACTAAATAAATAACGTCATTCAGAGGGACCTTGACTGACTTTAGAGGTGGGCTTATTCAAACCTCATGAAGTTCAACAAAGCAAAGTGCAAGGTCCTACACCTGGCTCATGGCAATCCCAGGCACACCTACAGGCTGGGCGGAGAAGTGGTTGAGAGCAGTCCTAGAGAAAGACTTAGGGCTGGTGGTTGATGAAAAACTCACCATAAACTGGCACTGTGAGCTCACAGCCCAGAAAGCCAGGTAAATCCTGGGCTGCATCCAAAGCAGAGTGGCCAGTGGGTCTCAGGAGGTGATTCTCCCCCTCTGCACTGCTCTTTGAGACTCCACCTGGGGCACTGCATCCAATCCCAGTACCACCAACATAGCAAGGACATGGAACCAGTGCAGCAAGTCACTCCAGGAAATTTTTTTGAGGAGAAGGGATCCTGATGCACTGGAGAGGGCATCTGAGGAGAGTGTTTGACAAGGGACCCTCATCACTTTTTCTCCTGGATGGACCTGGGGAAAGCCTTTCCGCTTTTTTTTTCAACTTGCTCTCTCTTCTTCTATTCCTAATATTTTTCCCCCAAAGTAATGCTCATGACTACACTCTATGTATGTTAGTAGCTACAGACCCTGCTAAGAAGTCTTTGAGCATGTGAACCCGGCTCAGCATCCTTTGTGAAGCAATAACAAAGCCATGTCTCCAGTGTTAGAGATATCCTCTTTCTTGGTAGGCTTGCGGAGTTCCCAAGTAGAGTGTAATGGGGATTAGAGAAAAAGGCAATTAGAAGAGTCAGAGCAGAGGAGACAGCCTCAGATCAGGATTCAAGGCTCGGAAGTAGAATCAAGACAATGCAGAAGTTCACTGAACTATGGGATCATAAACCATTAAGATGATACAGAGCTAGGACAAAACTTCCAGTTAAAAGCCTAAAAAATGCAGTCAGACAGAGCTTGTGAAAAACAGCATGAAAATTGTTCAAAGGGTAGAAACATAGACATTAGAAATGTTCAGTCTTCAGACAGCTTTTGTGTTTTTAAGAAGTAAAATCATTTTATGAAAGTCTGGAGACATGGACAGACAGTACTGAAAAAGAAACAAAGTGGAAATGCTATAATAATCTATATCACTGCTAACAATTCTTCACCAACAGTCAAGACTTCCCCAAGCAAGGAATCAAGACAATTTGTTCTGTCAACTTTATAAGATGAAGCTACATCCAGGGAATGCAATAACATATAATTAGTAACATATTAACTTATAACTATTAAGATTATTATCATGTTAAAATCAAAATAAAATTATTAATTTTAAAGGTTTGGTACTATTCAGTGCTTATTTCTGTTGAAAATTAACACTTATAACAAATGCTTCAATGTTGTTCATTGTATTTGGTGTACTAGATAACTGAATGATCTCAAACACATTTGTTCACATTCTATATAGCAATAATCTTGCCTGCCTGTGGAAATGGTGTGAAAGTAATTTCAAAGTTATTTGAAGACTGTCACTGCAACACATTATGAGTGAATGGCAGAACATGAAAAGGAGTATCTGTCTCTGACTAGAAAGAACCAACACATGCTTCATCCTGTACCACATACAACATGAGAAATACACTTCCATGTCCTGCTCTTTCCTTTCCACCAATACCACAGCAAAGAGCAAATGCAGCAACGAAGAAAGGTGCCTGACCTGTGCTGTCAGTCCTGGCACAGTCCAAACCTGCGAACTGCTTGGCTAGTGATGCAAATCCTGTGGTACATCACATCCCAAGTCCTAATTGTAGTACCCTATGTCTCCCATGTATGTGACATCATAGCGGGTAGCACTTCCCAGTGAAATTCATAATTCCCTTTTGCTTTTCCTTTTTAATTAATTCAACTCCTCATCATATTTTCTTGATTTTTCTGAGGTGATAGCCACACTTCTGCAAGTGCCGGCAAACAGCAGTAATTCCTCAGCTATCTCTGGGAACAAAATGACACAGCAAAGGTATAAATCCCCAATGTCAGGGGCTGTTCAAATTATTCCAGAGATTGACAGCCAATCTGATATAGTTTCAGAGGTCAGTGTACATAAATAGCAGCTCATGCTGTTTTCACCCTCCTAATCCCATACCTTGTATGGATTCATTTCCTGCAAATGGGTTTATAAAATGCCTTCGGGGAATGTTTAGAGATGAACATCATAATGGAGATTACTGCCCTTTTGTTTCTAAACTGTTTTTCTCTTGCCATAGTATGTGGTCTATTTGGCAGCATGGGAACATTCCATTATAAATAATATTACTGCCCTTAGAAGACTTCCATGTTTCTGGCTGGCTATCCTTTATGGTCCTCAATACAAATAATATGGGCAAAAACTTTCCAAAAGTCTGAGGTTGTTTTGGGATGTGTTGGGGGATGGATTTCAGAAGTATGTAAGTACCGAAATATGTTTTTCACAACACCTTTGCTCATCTTTTGTCAATATCTTCTCATAAAATGATCGTGGATTTAGTCACATGTCGTTCCACATGTTCCAGGGCAGGTAACTGAGTGTGAAGGTCTTGGTCACCAACAGATTATCCGACATGTCTTCTGCCTCTGTTCACCTCTAGGCCCTGGAGCAGTCTTCACTTTACTGTTAGCTTATTCAAAGGTGTCCAAAATTGTGGGGAAGCATGGAAGAAGATTTTAGATTTTGACTCCTGTGAGAAAGACTAGGTTTTGGCTTACAAGCCTGAAAATCTGATCAATAGGAAGTACAAAATTGCTCCATTAATTTTTCAACAGAGAACTTAGTTAGCTGGAAGATACTGCATAGTATTTTTCTTTCTAGATCAAAAATGTATGAGAAAAGTAACTCAGTCATACTGTAAGAGGAATTATTCATGTAATATCATGGACAAAATAATATGTTTTGGTAAAAATATTTTTTAAATAAAAGCAAAGGAACAAAGGCTCAGCTTGTAAGGAGTCAGGAGATAAAGGTTCATTTCCTGCACCTGGTACTTTATACCTGTGTGACCTCAAATAGTTCATGTGTAGCTCAGTAGTGCTCCCATGGAAGCCAGTGACAAGTCGCATAACTTTCAGTGGTAAAATAGTTAAGGTGGCAAAATGTGAGATCCTGAAGCACTGTAACGTGTTTGATGCAGATGTGTAGAGGGAGCTCATAAAGTAGTAGTGATTCCATCTCGGGCCTCACTGTACATAGTCTATCTGAATTAACTGGCTTTACTATTTTTCATGGCTACGTAGGTTATAAAAATCCCAAATGTGCAATGCAACGCAGTACACGGACGTAAAATATGATAAATAGTATAATATCAGCAATTATAATGCAATACAATTTAATTATAATTATTATATATAATACCCTGACAAACCTTAGTTAGAAAACAAGTTCAAATGCATTTATATTACAGAAAATGTGATGAGCAGCACTCATGCAGAGTAGGCACAAAAGAGAGGTCCTAACTGAGATGTGGAACTCATTGCCCCAGGATGGTGCACTTACTAAAAGTTCAGGACACTGTTTATGCTCATGGAAAGGAAATCCACTGACAGCTACTAAATTATTAGTAACTATAAGTCACTCAGATTCTCCCCCAAGCTGCTAGAATTCAGAGACTCATACCGTATTCAGAGAAGCATCACATTCTTACATTCTACCTGGAAATATAGATTTAGCCACAGTCAGAGAGAGGACAGATAGCTGCACAGAAGGGCAGCTAGTGAACCTGTGTAGGGAGCACTGTGGTCCCTATATTCTTGCAGAGGGAGTCAGTAACTCCAGGCTGTCATGGAAAATGGCTCAGAGGGGAAGTCGATGCTGTAGGCAATTTAGCACATGGCCATTTTAATCATGTGAGTGATCCCTCTGAAATTAGGTCTTAAATCAATAGCATATCTACTACATTACAGAAAGCTCTGAAGCCCGGAAAGGAGAAACAGTCCCTGAGCTGCAAGCAAACCCCAATGAGTGGGTGCATTTACAGGCCGTGAGGGGATGGGGAAGGAGGCATTAGGAAGTATCGTCTGAGGAGTAAGTGAGTGAAATGCAATATGACTGGGCATTCCAGGTCGCCATCCTGTATACAGTTATTAATTACTGGCTGATGAAGCACCTGTGGCCTGGGAAGAGAAAGATCTGTGCTGGATGGCCACCTGTGCAAATGCACAAGGATTGTCTTCATGCACGCCTGGCTGGGGCCATGCACACTGCCAGGGAGACAGTGCTCCAATTAATGCAGAGGAAATCTCAAGAGACAGGACTTACTGAGACTGGTACAATTAATCAAACAGAAGGTACCCACCCTCAGCTGAGGACAGTTTTCTAGATTGTCAGACTATTTCTTTCATTTAATGCTTTTGCCTGAAAGTTTCCATTTTAGTCATATTTTCTTTAGAATGCAATCACAGAAAACGAAAGAAAGCTGTGAGGTAGTTGTTTCTACAGCGTGAAGGTTGGTGCAGAGGGTCCCCTGTTTATTAGATGTTTATTAAAGGTACGATCGGCGTACTGAAGCTTCGTACAATCTTGGTTCAGGGGCCAAGGTCCAAAAGCCTGGGAGTGCTGCACTGCGTTCCTTCCGAGAAATAATGTTCACATTTGCCCTGACATTAGTAATGTCTCATGGAATTACACAGCTGGTGTGCTGGCTGAGTTCAGCTGCAAAAAAAATAATCTGCTCAATCTGCCCTCAGGTCTGCTCTTGCCATTTGGTGTCAATTGGCCATAAAAGAGAACTTTCACTGTGAATCATCAGATGACATTAGGGGATCTAATAATCTACATTATTATTTTAGACAAAAATCTTTACTGGGATTTTTCTCCTCAGATAAAATAACTTGCAATAAAGAAAATGCCATAATTAACATTTAAGATACTATTTTCTCTCTCATGTAACCTCACAGGCAATTAAATGCCTGCACTTCATAGACCTGTAATGATAACCAAATCTCTGCATAGGTGCTATCATATTGCAGGTTGAAGTAGAATTAATATTTTGGACCTACTGAAAAAAAAAATTCTGTTTCTATGAGGTAGGACTTAATTTTAAAAGGCAAACTCACATTTCAAGATGAAATGCTCTTAATTTATGAAAACTGCAAAAAAAATAGTGGACCTTTAATATGCAAAAATAACATAGCTACTTCAAAATTATTCTCAGGAGAAGGCATGGCAATTCTCTGCCTTCAGAAAGTTGCAAGTATTTATTTTCAGTGTGCAAGATCAAGACATAAAAATATTGTTGACTTTTATGTGAGTTAAGACAGACGCAGGTACTAGGTTGCCCGAGGAAGTGGATGTGTGGATGAACTCTTTCAAGTTCACTGTCTCTGTGAAATGCAAAAAAAAGAAAAAAAAAAAAGTAGGCTTTAAAATCTTTTTCCGTACAGCTCTTTACCTATACCTCTGACACTACCTTAAATATCAGTTCTCCTTTATGCAAAGGATGTATCATTCTCTTTGTGTAAGTTGAACTTCTGTCTCAAGCTCACTCCTCACAGTAGCAGAGTAAACAATTTCTTTTTCATGACTGCAGACAATGATTGAAGACAGGTGATCTGTACTGTTCTGTAATTACATTTATAAACATTCAGTGAATAAATCACAGAATGTGTTCGGCCTCCAAATGCAAAAGTAAATTCAGGATTTTAGAACATCGTTGCTACTCTTTGCATTTCAGAAGAGACTTCAGTGAAATTAATGAACTTAAAGACCCAAGAGGTGTCTCTATTAACTACCCAATATAGGAAGTGACTATTTCCCATTCATGCTGTCTCGGAGGACAGTAGTGAAGACTGAGCACTGAGTTCCTTAAAACCAGCTATCCTGTGAAAAATACAACCTATATTAACAGGAGAGAAGATCAATTTTTTTTATTACTAATATTTTGACATTTTTATTGCATGATCATATAACTCTCTAAATCTCCAGTAAGTTTTCTGCCTCCATACAAGTTCCTTAAATGTGAACTAAAACCTTTATAAAAATTGATTAAAACTGATGTCATGATCAATAGGTTAGTGTCTATTATGAAATATAATCTTGAAGGCTGCATCAATTTCCCTGAAATGACCACATATCTTCTTGGCACCTGAGAGCCCAGAATAAGAACCTGGGAATACACCACCATCAAATACACCTTTGCAGCCATCAGAAAAGGTCTGGAGTTAGTGGCACTATTTGGAATAGCAGTCTGGGTGGCAGCCACACATCTCTTCTGGTTTCACAAAACATGATGGATATGCATCAGAGCATTGCTAGCTACTTTGGTCCATTTCTTCCCTATACTCCTTGTGATTTCTGAATCTCTCACTTGGAGAAAACATCAAAATAATACTGATAAAAAATATGCAACTATTCACAGCATATTTACAGTGTTCATACCAAGTGTTCTTTTTTCTTTCCTTTTACTTGTTCTGTACCTGGCTATTAACACAGCAAATAAAGCATTTATTTATTATTTAATAAAGCATTTACAGACATTTCAAGAGCTGGTACTTTTGCCATGGTTGAGATCTGGCAGAAGCAAAGACCCCAGCAAGATATCCTATGCTGAAACCTGTGTCTGTCTTTTTTTGTATGTGAAAAGGTTCAGCTAGGATGGCACAAGTGCTTCCTCACAATCCCACCTGGCAAAGGACAGAAAGAGATTTCTTTCCAGGGCAGCTCATCCTACCTACCTGACAATTACCTGAGATGAGAAAAGTCATCTCCTGGAGCTGCCCCTTTCTCTTTACAGACTCAGCGTGCTCACAGAACACTTATTTTAAATGTATGTGTCATTTTTGAAAGGAAGACAAAAAGAGATAAGAAGAACCCCTTCAAGAGTTCTTCAGTTCAGCCTCTAACATGAAGGGAAGGTGAAAACAAAAACCACTATTAAGATTTTGTGCCTGTAAGTTAGAAACCTATATCCTCAGTGTGTCTAATGGTATCAAGAAGTTTTTATTACAACATCAGTTCTAGAGAGGTTGTTGGTTGCATTAATTCAATAAAGAAATGCTGTGACAACCAACAGACAAATCAAATGCGTTGATTTACCTTGGTTTTAATGGAGCTGTAGTAGTTTGCTTCTGAAATAGTGTGTGAAGAGCTACTCCAAGTAGGGCATTTCAAACATTCCTTCTTGAATGCAGAATGAAGTTATTTGCTCCAAAATGCCAAGAAATGGACTTCAAAGAAAAGATCATGGAATTTATTTTCTGTGTACTAAATACTTAAATGTCAAAGCATTTTATTTGTGTGTCAGTTGTTCCTTTCAAAAAGGATGAAATGTTTAAAAAAAAAAAAAATACAAAAAAAAAATCAAAAAAAACCCACCTGAGTTTGAATGTTCTCTGCATTTTCCCAGCAGGATAGCCAATGCTGAGTGAATAAAAAAAATTTTAAATATGGGGAGCCTTATATATCTCTGTTGACCTCCATTGGAAAGACATTTCAGATGCCAGCTCAGTCACAGAGGCAAGATATTCTTTCCAAGCTGTCTTCAGGATATAATTATGCTGAGTATTATTATTTTATCATGCTGTGTTTTGATTTTTTTTTTTTGGTATTTCTTTTAAGCAGCAACTTCTAGAACAGAGAAGGGCATTATCTGTGCTTTAAGAAAAAGCAGTTTTCTCAACACTAGGAATGCAATTGTCTCTTTATTAAGGAAATGAAAAGACATACGAAGACAGCTCTGAAAATCAGTGAAACTTGACACTTTGCTCACTGTTAATAAGAAAACACTCTGCAAACATCAGATAAAGTATAAATTAAAGAAAACTTAGCTAATCTAGAAGATAGGAAAGGCTGGTGACAGATAATATAAAACAATAACTGAGTAAGATAACAGAAAATTAGTTTGAACTTCTACACTGGAAGATAGAACGGGACAGGAAAATCAAATTTCATTTTTGAAACCTGATAAATTCATGTTCTTCCTGAGCTTTTAGCAGGCAGTGTTTATAAAATTCTGGCATTTGGGTATGGTAGTTGTACCTTTTTCACTATTAGCAATGCTCAGCCATGACAGATATTTACTGTCAAAGCACTGAAAATATTTGTTAAGAAAAGATTTTTTTTCCCTCTCTTATTGCTTAAGTCATGTGGTTTTGAATGTAGAATTGGATGGAGGCAGAGGCAGCAATTTATTTATTCAGAAAAATAAGGCGGTTTCCTAATAACTCAAACTGGTTTTTTAGCATAATAACACTATAAATATTCAAATTTTATTGTTGATCTAGATTTAATTACAATATTCATGATTTACTGGTTTACTCTGCTTATTTTAATAGTTTTGGAATAGGTTCAGTATCTTTACTATAGTTCCGGGATTTTTTTTTTAGTTTGAGCACTGCAAGCTTTTCATCATCCATAAAAAATTAGTCCTTTTCATCATCATTAGAAAAAGAATCAATCATAATTTGTTTATGTTTCCTACTATTACTGCAATTTCACATTTGATAAACATCAGCTCAAATCTGCAAATACCTACTCAACCTTAATATCTGCATGTAATCTCAGTGGAGCTGACAAGTAGGATTTAAAGGATACGCAGTGACACCACAACAATCTTCCTGTTGACTTAAAGAAATTCAGGTCAGTTATCATAAGGAAAACTGGAGACAAGAGGGAGTTCCTCAATTGTGTCTCAATCATTTGTGCATTTCTTAGAAATTATGTGTTGAGTACAATTTCACAGAATGGAAAAGCATACCTGTAAATGTAGCTTTCTTTGAAAGATAGCCTGGGGCCACTAATTACTTGAAATTCTGTTTTTCAGCATGGTATTGCTTTGTACGTGGTCTATCAATATTTGGAACACAGTCTTAAAAGACATGGTTACTCTTATAATTGAGGACAATGTGACTGTCCATTCCTACTCTTGTGCACCACTTTTTGTGCTGCTTTTTTTACTCAGCAGTGACCACAGAAGGGCCCCAACTTAACTACACTGAATTCCTACATGCAAGTGTCATGTGAAGACAAAATTTGATGTGTCACTTTTTCTTACTGAGGATCCATCAGGCACAGCACCACAGCTCCCATCCTGCTTGCATTGCCAGGGCTCAGCACATTCAGTCACAAAGCAACCCCAGGCTGAGACAGAAGCCTCACTGAGCAGCCGTGAGCTGTCTCTTGGCTGCTGGAAGAGAGCCACAACCAGCCTAGGCTGTGTCAGACCAAAACGCTCATTCTTGTGGGAGAACTTGTCTTTGTCACATCCAATTGCCTGCTGATGCTTGAAGAAGCTGCTATTGATTCATCCTACTGTCAGCCCAACATCCAGCTTCTCCAGACTAAGCAAGCAGAAACAGAAATGAGGCAAATGCTAACTACACACTCAGCACAAGTTATCACCTGGAAACAGACAGTTGTGGATGTAGGCTGCAAGGTAGAATGGGAACAGCTACAACACTGCCTATGATTGATCAGCTGCTTTCAGTGCTATTCCGATCTGCTGGGATCGCTCTACAGCATCTGGCAGTCTCAAGCATGAGCTATGGTGATGCCTTCTCAAAGTAGGGCTCAAGAAGTTTGCTGTATCAGTTTAAATCTGTCCTGAAGCACAGCAAAATGAGACTCCACCTCTCTTTTCAATGTCTACCAATATTTACTTTTACTCTTTTCTCATTCATCATTTACTTAGAACTACTAACTAAACAATCAATTTGGTAGAAAAGCAAAGGAGAATATTCTGAAAGGTTTCAGAGATGGGGGTTCACATCTACAGAGGTAAATTCAAGTCCCCACACTGTTTTCTTTACTGACACTAAGCTCTTCTGTAGTAGAATTCCTAAGAAGACAAGTTAGTTCTGTGTGGTTATGAGACTGTGTCCTGTCATTTGTCTATTGATTTTTCCTTTCCTATAAATGCCTTTATCGCTTCCATATGGACAAGAGCAATGAAATAACCTAGACTTCAACAAGGACAGAATAGTCAGCAGTAATCTTCAGCAACACAGCATCCTAGGAGTATATAAAACCATTTCTCTGCTTTCTGATTGCCTTTCTATAAAATATCAAATGAGGTTCAAGTTCTTGCACTTCCTCTTTAAGGCTTCCTCTCTTTAAGCCTGCTGCAGGCTGACTACATAGCTGACAATTCTGCTCTGCTGGCATAATGCACTTTTCTATTGTCAGTGTACAGCTTTCCTGTTTCAGACAAGCAGCTTTCTCAAGGGACTGGGGGATGCAGGACGACATAGACTGAAGTAACATGGAACCTTAACACTGTCACAGAACTCAACACCTGCTGCATCTTGTACGTCTCTTTAGTGCAAACAGAGGCTGACTTGCAAAGCAAAAGAAAATCTCCAAATGTGTCCCATCCACCATAAACACACCACTCTACATGTTATTCTTTTCCCAGAGAAAAAAAATGCAAGAAAATGTAATCTCAGTATGATAGATGTTAAGTATGCTGCTTAATAAACCTCTGAAAAAAAAGCTGGACCTCTTTTCATAGTGAGACTACTATAAAAACTAGGACAGGACAGGACAGGACAACACAGGAGAATGGAGTGGAATGGAATGGAATGGAATGGAATGGAATAGAATAGAATAGAATAGAATAGAATAGAATAGAATAGAATAGAATAGAATAGATCAGACCATCCTCTAGCCAAGAAACTTGGTATTTAATGCAGTTCAGGATGTCACTTCAGTGGCTTTGCTTTAATATCAATGCAGACATTGATCTTCACCCCCTTGCTCTTCAGTGTGAAATGAGAGCACCTGTAGTCACCAGAAGAATCCTAATTCTGCACTGTCTTACAGTCATGAATGCAAAGTGAGGACGGATGCCATGGTGATGCTGGGTTTTTAACAGCCTTGGAATTCTCTTTGCTAAAGTGGAACTGATTGCTCGAAGGGAAAGGCAATGAAGATCCAAATCTCAATAGTGCTGGGGAAAATGTTCTTGTCATCTTAGTTACATACAGCAGCTGAAAGTTTGCCTTTGTCTGTCAGTTCAGGTAGGTTTCATGACTCAGTTGTTTTACTAGAATAGCAAAAAGAATGTGGGCTGATGTTTAACCATTTGCACAAGTAAAGAAAGTTACCATTAAAGAAGTGTAACCAAGGAATTGCATTGAAATGCTTTGTTACCTAAATAGAAAATTATGAATCTAGTGCTAGTTACAAACTATGTCCCTGTAACTATTGTGAAGACTACATAAAAACAGATTCACTATTGGCATTCAAACCCAAGAGGACTGATAATCTGTGACAGGTTAGGTTTATCCAACTGGGTGCATTTCAGCTTGAAACAGTAGTGAGTGTTTTTCACTGAATAAAGAAAACATTTGAACTGTTGTATTACTTTGAACTTTTTTTTTCATTCTTTACAAAATTAGAGGGTGTGTCTTCTTTATAACTCAAATTTTACCTGAAGTGGTAAATGTTGAAGTTTAACATTGTTAAAAGCCCATAGCAATATGTTCCATGTTCAGGTGGTTGCTTTTGTTTATCTCATTAGCTGATCATGCTTTACTTTAATTATGGAAAGTCAATACACAGTTTGACAGACTGTGTTACATTATCAGCATTAATATCAGGTATCATAATGAAGAAATATTTACCATAATTATATGGTGAATTAAAATACAGTCCCTACACAAATGTATAGGCAGCAAGCAGGTAGGTGCTGCAGCAAGCATCACAGGACTGCAGCCAGAGGCTGGGGTATGGGACCACTTCCAAGTCTGGTGAAACTCCAGTTGAGATCCAACCACGAAGCAAAATTAAACTTGGGTGTATATCATGTACTTTCACACTTCAATCTGTTTTCAGTGGGAAAGCGTTTTAGTGGTCAAGCCTGGATGGAACCCTTGTGTACCCTGACAGTTTTCCCAGTGTGACAATTGGAGCACCTGGGTGCCAGGGAATACCATATAGGACAGCAATCCGTATCTCACATAGCTATAATGGCTGATGGGCATTAGAAAATTTCAGCTTTAAGGACCATTAACATTGGCAGTCACTGACATTTTAATCAATATAAGAAAATTCAGCTGTATTGTCTCTTGAGAACTCGGCCCTACTCTCTTGCACAGCCAAATTGTCTATGTGTGCTGCAACAACACATTCTGTAACTTCTAAGCACTGTGTATGCATTACACTAGATAAATTTTAACTAGCTACTGTTAAATTTGTCGTTAGAGAAAATGAGTAACAGAGCTGTGAAATATGAAAGCTCTTCTGAAAGTGCAATTTTGGAGAATTAATTTACCTCTTAACAAAGAGTATTGAAATACTAATCAACATACCACAATTAAAGACTGGTATTGCTGATAGGATTTGCAGAGCTATTAAAAAAACAGAGTTAAACCCTTCCTTATTTATTGGATTACTTAATCCTTTGGCAGTTTGATATGTGCTAAAATTCATGAGTTTATTAAAAAGAATTGCAATTTTATGTATGTCATGCATCCCAGCAGAATTCAACTAGATTTTACATTGTGTCATATGTTAAAGGAATATCAGAGGAGTTATTGCAAAGAAAAAACCAGTTATATTTATAGTTCTCTGGTACATTGGTTCTCCATTGAGCACAGGACTTACTGGACAGCATGTTTGAGAGTTCAGACATTCACACTATGAAATGCTTCCAAATCCATCTTAGCCCCAGCTGAATGTTCTTTTTTTATCATTTCCTTTTTATTTATGATTCACCACATTTATTAAGATAAAAGCTTGCATTGCAGAAACAGTCTAAAGCATACCCCCTACATACAAACTGATCTCCAGATTACCAGCAAAATTGCTGCCTTTGTATACTTATGGGCTGACGTGATAACTGAAAATAACTTCCATTAGCACTATAAAAACTCCAGCTGATACCAAATGAATTTCATTTGATACCAGCAGAGAAAAATATTGGCTACTGAGATATTCTTTGTTCATGGTTATTTACAGTTAGCCATAATCTGTGTACTATTCAGGAATCAGAAGTCCCCAGATGTTTTTCTTTACATCATGTTGTTAAATACGAGCTTTTCCCTGTCTGAATAGCTAACATTCATATATTCATATGGAATTCTTCTCTCTTGCCCAGTAGGGTTTCTCTATCTTTCATTCATTGCAAAAAAACAGTTCTTGTAAACAGGCTATAGTAGCTTGACCACCACCTATTTTGATTTTATTTTACTTCTGCAGAAGTAAATCAGCTTTTTGCTGAAAAGATTAGATTCATGGAAGGTGGAGGTAGCCAGTGTTACAAGCTATGGTGTGTTCCTTGGTATCTTGCTAAACCGTATTGCATATGCAGAACCAGGGCACTTTTGTATAAAGACAAAACCAAAATGCTATGCAAATTGTTAATGTCACTGCATCCCTAAATAAGTGATTATGTACATCATCTGCTGAAGGGTGAGTCACAGAGATTATGTTAGTGTGTTACAATGGATCAGGGAAAAAAAACATAACTTGATGGGTAGCTGGAATGCTCTGGTGTTGTTATATAGTTCCAATACTTTCTCCCAAAGCACAGGGTGGATTTTTGTTTGCCATGAAAATACCATTGTGAAGCAATGCTGTTAGATCCAGCTGCAGATTACTCTCAGTTTGCCTTTGTTGTGCAATTAGTGACTCAGGGTCAAAAAAAAAAAATCAAACCCCAAAATATAATCCAAAGCCATAAAGGTCATAAAATGAGAGGTCATAAAAGGAGAGATCAGTGGATTGCTTAAATGTAAAGTTCTTGTAATTTAAGGACAGCTTTTCTTTTTTTGAAGTTCACTTGTTTCTTCTTGGTTTTATTCTTAAATACAATTAAGAATTTTATTTCCACAAAGACCCTCTACATAGGGTTCATTTTTTCTAAGTGTCTTGTGTTTCTCTAATTATTTTTAATGTATTTACATATTTTCCAAGTTTTTTATTTTTCAATTTTGTTTTGTCTATCTAGAACTGGTACACAGCAGGCTTCAAATGAAATGAAATTATTTAAATCTTCCTTATAGTCAGAAAAGAAATAAAGACACTTTCAGACAGAAGCCTATCCCATTTAAAAGTGGGTGCCTAAGATTTGGGGGACATGGAGTCCTCTGGAAGGTATGACTTTGCTGCCTTACAGCACAAGCCTAAATGATAAGCTCTTAACAGACATCTAATTTTTCTATGGCTCCTGGTGGATGAGATAAATTCCACATAACACAGTTTGTTTCATGGCTTTTTTTCAACAGCCCAAGTGATACATAAAATTATATCATTTAAACTCATTTGCCCAAAAGTAAACATGTGTCCTAGACTGGTATTTCTGGAAGTCTCTTCCAGTTCCTTAGGAGCTAGCTTTCCTATTTACAGATCCAGAAGGCCTTAAAATGCTGATTTTTTATTTCTTCTATTGCCAATTTAGAAGTACTGGGTGCTACTAAAAAGTGCTCAGCACAAATAAGGACAGTAGGAGTACACTCCCTGGTCGGCTTCACTAGCAAGCATGGAAAGAGATTATCAATTATTAGAAAAGGTCACTTTGCTGGAATATTATACTGAAACATCAGTTAATTTCACATATTCATGTCCAGCACTCATTCTTGTAGGAAAAAATATGCTGAGACAAAACTGCAAACTCATACAACTACAATCAACATTTTTAACATTTACAAATGTTGCCTTGAGTATATCAGATGGCAGACAGTTTCCCATTGACTTTGTCCAAACTTTTTCTGAAGGAATTTTCAAAAATTTTTCATCTATCTCCTTCATTGACAGACTTTTCAAAACAGAGGTTTTTCAGTGACTCTGACTATAAAATCTTCTTAGCTGTTTAAATATTTGTGGTTTGGTTTTGTTTTGGAGTTACAGAATAATTTTTTCAGTATAAACTTCATGACCACCCAGAAATAACAGATGAATTCCTTATACCAGACTCAGAAAAATAAACAAATTCTACAGTTTCTTTGCTCTTAGGAATACTGCTAGGATATTTATTTCTCCAGGCTTCTGACTTAGATCTACCAGGGCAAATAATGGTTTTGGGCCTTTCTGCTGAAATATCTTCTGTATGCAGTTTTAGCCTTCAGAAGGAGTTGAATTTTTCTATTTCCTGATAAAAACTAAACAAAACAAAAGAAGACTAAAACAGTGGAACAAATGAAAGTAGGCAGCTTGAATATTTTCAGGTTTTTAAGGTTTGTTTCAGCTGTTGTGATTTAAGAGATGAGATTTTCTTTTGGTCAGTGAGCAACTCAGTAGTCTGCTGCCTCATAGAGCTCTACTTACTACAGATCATTTATAATGCATTTCTAATCGTGACAATTTAAGACCTTGCAACCTGTCACTAATTTTGCTTCCACAGTGTTCAAGGAACTGGAGCCAAAAAGATTTTCCTCTTGAAGATTTGTTATAGAAAACTGTGATAGCGAAAAGAGAATGAATATAGCACTGTAGTTCTTTATTTCAGCATTGGTGAAATAAAGAATCAGCTTTGAGACCGATGTTATGAAGTCCAAAATGTAGAACAGGACAGAGCTGCCTTAGCCTTAGAGATAAAGTGAAGAAGTTTAAATTTATTGATCTACTTCAGCATTGAAAAGGGATCTTATAAAGAAGAGATGAGGCCTAAGTTATAACACAGGATATAAAATCTTAGGATTATACATAAATGCAAATATGTGATGACTTACATGATCACAAATCATGAATGAGGTTCATCCCTGACACATATTTTCTCCAGAATCTGTCAATGTTTGCACTGCCAAATCCTCTGTACTGAGCCACTCATTGACCTTCAAAGTGCCTGGTATCAAGGTCCATTCAGCTGACAACAATTTTCCAAGATTATGACAATGGAGAAGTAGACGATGCATATTGTCTGTTAGGCAGCTTAAGCTATATTTACTGTTGAATAAGTGCTTTGTTTCTATGGAAAAAACAGAATGGGAGTCCTTTAAGCTCTGATCAGATTGACAGATTGGAAACATAATGCTGAAAGATTGCCTACCCTGCAGCTAAGCCTGTATTTTTAAAACGAGGTTATACACCGAAAAGTGACTGAATAAATGGCCCAATTTTTATTTTATTATTTATTTGGATTTATGAGTATATAAAAAGTGGGTAAACGATGTTTTGACATTTTAAAACTCCCACAAATCAAACTACAAAGGGAAAATGAGCAGCAAGTACCATTATGTACCAGAGACTGGTAAGTAGGCAATCCTCATAAAAGATCACAGAGTATCTTATTTTCTGGTTTTCCCATCCTGAATCACTCTTGAAACCAAGGGAAAATCATCAGTTCTGTGGCACACTATGAAGGTAAGACTAGTTTCTTACGATTCTAGAGTACATTCACAGTTGCTCTCCTTTCCTGCCGTTGCTGAGAGCAGCTCTACCTTTGTTTTCCACATTTCTCCATCAGTACAGAAGCAGGTAATGCTGATTTTGATCATTGTTTAAATTCTGTTCAGATCCTGCCAGGCAAGCCAGCCTCTTTCTAATTCGTGCAGCTACAGCAAGATAAACATTCCCAAGCACAGCAGGGGATACTAGAAATTAATTAATCATTCTGTCAAGGATGGGCATGTCCCAGGGGACACGAGTGCCCGTTCACAAGCTTTCTTTGGTTCTGCAGTGCTAACAGTATAACACACTCTTGGATAACACAAAAAAAGGTATGAACAGTCTGCAAAAGCCTCATTTTCTACCATCACCACTCTCCAGAGAATTATCTTCTTGCACTGGTTTGTCACGGCCTGGTTTTTGGGTAGCAGGGGGCCACAAAGATGGCTCCTGTGAGGAAGCTGCTGGAAGCTTCCCACCATGTCCGGCAGAGCCAATGGCTGATGGCTCTGAAGATGGACANAGGTGGAAGGCTTATTTTACTTCTCATTATCCTCCTCTGATTCTATTAGTAATAAATTCACTTCACAACTTAAGTTGAGCCTGTATTGCCCTTGAAGTGTTTCTCCCAGTCCTTATCTCACTCATGAAGCCTAATTTTTTTCCCCTTTTGCCTCCTCTGCCCAGCTGTGGCAGGGGAGGGCGAGCAAGCGACTCTCAAGGGTCATTGGGCCAGTGTCAGACCATGATACTTCTCTACCACAAAATCTAATCAACACTCAAAGATAACTACACAAGTCTCTAAGAGAGAATTCAAATTGATCAGAACTTTTTGGGCTATCAACTTGAGTTTTGGGAATTACTCATTTACGAGAAAAAAAAAGAGATCTCAGTCTTGTACAGGGTAGCATCTCCTTTCTAGGTCCTTCCTCAATACAGATATTTTGTACTAACACAGGGTACTAATGTGATGATTAGGAGAGATGTCATTCACATAAACAATCATTTGGCATCTGGAAACTGTTGTTTTATGAATACCTAGAGGCCATTTTCATACTACTTAAATTAATGGTCGTGGTAACTGGCAAACATATCTGCATTCAAGAGACCAAAGAATGATTCAGATCAATAGGCACCCAGGGCTACCAATGCCAGTTCCTCAAGTGGCCAGTGAAGAAAAGGAGTTCTGATGCCTGTGGACATTTGAAGTTGTCACTTGATGTACATTTGTCATCCTTTCTCTCTGCTGCCCGCTTAAGCAGGTGCTAAGGTCTCCCAGCCGTGGGTGAGGTGTATTTCTCCTCCACCTCTTGAACTTCACGTAGCAGCAACGACCAGTAGTGATGACCATTATATAACTCGGATTGCCTGCTGATTATGTATCTAGACTAGGATAACCATCTAACACTGAAAGGTACAGGCACTTTCAATGGCCAGGTCTTTTCACTTATCTCAGGCATTTTAAGTATCTGTCTCACCTGAGATGAACCTGGAACCATCCACCTCACTCACCCTCTTAACTATTAAGTGAGACAACTGGCTTAGTCCACACCTCATCCTTGGACAGATGAGGATATTTTAGCATGACCCCAGTTCTGTTAAATTAACAGCAATTCCAGCAAACAAATTTATTTACTCAGACAGTTGGTAGATATATTTGTTCTCATGCCAAGATTAAATTGCTGTATTGTCAATACACTGGAACAGTTTTCTAATATTTGCTTTCTAGAGACCTCTTGTTTTAATCTATTCAATTATTGATTGATGGATATTCTCAAGGATCCACTGAAGTAAATGAAAAGTCAAATCAGCATCAAGTCTTGCACAGCTGTGCCTTACACTGTCCACATACACTAAAACTTCAGTCCTACATATAGTCTCAGTTTTACTGTATCCTGTGCTAATGAATCCAGATTATATTATTTAGCTGGTCAAAAAGAGGCTTTTGTTTATTCTTTATTGTGGGAGACTGACCTTTAAAGTGAGTTCTATGAAATAGCAGGTTCTGTAATATATGTATTACTTTAACCTGGGTTCATTTTGCAGTGGAAGAAAGAGAGAAATATGAAGAAATACCCACATAATATGTAATATCACATGCCTATAGGATATGTGTGTATTTGGACATGAAAACTCCAGAGCTATTTACTGGACTTCAAAAATAGTACAAAAAATAAACTTTACTTAATTTAGCTTTCCTGATAGGGGAAATAACCTTTACTTTTGCATTCAGGATTCAACAGCACTTCCTCAGGCTGGTCATCCCATGGAGATCAGCAGACCCCCACTGCATTTGTTGAAGTTTATAAGACAATCCATAGGGTGATTTTTCCAAAGTTTTTATTATCATTGTTTTAAATTTCATGTGACACAAGTGTCCATTTAGCTTCCTTGACTTGCTGCATTCACTTTTCTGGTTGTCTAGTGCTGTCTTTTAAAGAAAACTCTTCATCTCTTCTCTTTTTGGTATCTATCACTTTGTGCCATAAGGATTCTGCTCTTCATTGTTCCTTGAAGTACAGCCAACCTCTGCTCTCTTCCATATCCTACTTGCTCATGCCATTCCCATCACAGGTTTTTGCCCTTTCCAAGCTACTCCCTTTGCCCAGGGCTCAGTGTCCTCCTGAGAAAGGAAGGCAGTCTGGTAATATGACTGTAAAATCTAAACGTAAGTGTCCAGTTTAAATTATACTGATCTTACCACCTCTTCCCATCACTTCCTCTATATTTAGGCTGTTTTCACCTGAATACAAAAAAACCCCTGGATCCTTATGGAATAATATGGTCTCTGCATTTTACTCAGATGGTCCTTTACTCCAGTCCCACAACAACAGTTGCTGAACTCACAGAGACAGACAACACAGCTGTGTTCCTTGCTGATGCGATAAAGAACACGATTTTCTTTTGAGTCTGCTTGGTTTTGGTGCCTGATTTAAGCATGTCTCAGAAGTAGCTGATGTTCCTGGTGCTCAGTGAGAGGGGATGGTCTTTCTACCCAACATAGCTGCCAGAACACTTGGGAAGCACCTTTCATGCATTTCTCATGTAAGGAAATAAAGCACTTGAAATCTGTTTCTGGTAAATATTTAATGCTTCCATTGAGAGTACAAGAAAACAAAAGGAATATTGAGCTTCTCTGTCAGGTCACTGATGTGTCCTCCTGTGCCTCTCCTGAGAATAAACTCCCCCTAGTGCTGCCCTAGGATGATCTGAGCAATAGTTGGCCATTTTCCAGACAGGAATGCAGGAGACACCGAGTTATGTAAGGAACCATGGCGATGTCAGCAGTACATCATCATCCTCACCAGATTCTTGTCTGTCCCAGTGATGGTTAGAGAGGGACATGCCCTCAGCTGAGCTTGCCTTGGCCTTTTGATCATTCCTGTTGAGTTTCTCCCACTCTGGATGAGTGTTGCAGTTGCTATACCTCTGCATACCGGGTGAGAAATGTTACGACACAGGTCAAGCCTGAATGTACCTAGCTTTTTGTCATTCTACAGGAATTTCAGCAAGTACCTGCTATATAACTTTAGGAAAAAATGTAGGTACCTCTCTCCCAAGAAACAGTCATTTCAGGGAGACTGTTCACAGACAATCAATAATAAGCACCAGAGGGGCTTTCAAATTAAGTAGGGAGGTGTCTAAAGAGCTGAGATACATAAAAAAGTATCAGGCAATCCTGCAAAGGGAAGAGACCAGGTTGCTGTCTCACCCCAGGGTAGGTTTTAATCACTACTAGTGAGTATTGTTTCCTCCAAGGTCAAAACTGCCAGGATAGTTTTTTTCATGCCTGCCTCTCACATCAAATATGAACATATCTGCATATCATTTTCAAATGCAGGGCAGGTCCTGATCCCTTGGCTGCTTGCTAATTGCTGTGTCTTCTGTGAAGCATCATGAACTTGGGTACTGACAGAGAAATAGGCTCTTTGGAGGAAGAAGATTATGTTGCTAATGGGCAAAAACCACCATTTTCCTAAAAAAAAAAAGTACACATTTGCAGCACATCACAAATGTTTCCTTAAACCTAGCATACTGATGTGAAAAAATTCTCTTAAATAGCTGGGAAAAAATGTGTTTTCTTTGCAGTGTCAGTATGTTAAACTATAAAACTCCTCTACTTATTTAAATCAGTGTACTCCATCATAAAGTGTACTTAACTCCAGATGTTGCAGAAATACGATATGCAAAGTAGTAACAGCATATTTAGAGGCTGGGCATCATAGCAAACAAACTTACTCCCTTACACTAGAGTTCCCTTTTTGTTTGTATGTTAGTTGCTTTTGTTTCTAGGTTGGAAAAAGGCTAAACAGAGAATATTTGATTAGAGAAAATAAACTCCCATTAGCACTGTGAGATATACAACAGTGCAACACCCTGGCTCTGCTACAGCATGATGCCAAATGAAGCCACAATGGAATTATGTATTCCATACAGAGAGAAACATACATGCTTTGTTCAGTGTCCTATGCCCCAAATTCACATGGGGAGAGGAGGCACTTCTCACCATGTGGAAACTGTTAAAAGGATGTGAAAATAAATGTTTTTAATTGAAATTGTCATTGCTGAGCCAGGCTGCTGTCTGGGGTATCTTGCTGAAAAGTGACAGCAACAGCAGGGAAACAATGTAAGAGATTGTAAAACCAGTTTCCATTATGCACTAATTCAGGGACCACATATGGGATGCTATCAAGTAGTTTATTTTAAGACTTAACACTAAGGGTGGAAAGCCTCTTGCTGGTGCAAGGCTGAGAGTTGGGGAGAAAGCACAATCCAGGCCAGGGACTGGAAATCTGTGCTCCTCCACTGCTGACCTGCTGTGTAGCCTTGTGCCACTCACGTCATCCTCCCTGCCTGTGCCTCCTCTCAAGCTCTGTGATTATTCTGTCTCTTGACATCACCATTTCCCTGGGGATGAAGGCAATCTTTTGTAGTGCATGCTTAAGTACCAATGCAATATCATTGAGAATAATAACAAGTAATAGTTTGCAGCACTAAATTGTCTATGGAAGGTCTCACTTCCCTCCAGTCCAGCTCTCCAAATTCATAGCAGGACAGTTTGACAGAGACTTGCCAATCCTGGAATAATTCTTTCTAAAGAATAATATTTCTTTAATTCGTATTCAAAAAATTCTTTTTATATTTTCTCATTTTTACTCAGGAAGTCTTGAAAGTTTGTCTATGTGAGTTCTGTGCACTCAGGCCAGGGTGCTGTAGACATGTGTTCCTGCTGAGCACACATCAGCAAAGCGCCCAGGCACAGGGTCAAGCTGTCTTCTTCAGTTCACCCAGAGAAGATCAAAGCTGTGACATATCAGCCCTGCCTCTCTTTCTCACTGCAATATTTATAGCCAAACCATGTTCTTTAAGGACAGGTATCTAAAGCTGGTGCTGGTGTCAGGATGTCAAGCACAAAGCCAAGAGCTGACGTGTGTGATGGCTCTCTGGCACTTCCCTTTCAGCTCCTGTTTCAGGCTGTAAAGCACCCTCGAAACCCGACATCATCTAGTTTTCTTCTGGTTGCACATAAATTAACCCAGCAAAGGGTGAAGGGATTTGAACCACAGAATGAGAAGCATTTTGATTTTTTGCTTCTTTAAATCAGACAGAAAGACTTTATCTATTTAAAGGTGGGTAAAGCAACTCTTGCTAAGCCAGACTGATCTTTCTGAAATCAGAAGACAGAGGCAGTGCCAGTTCTGCCAAAATGGTCTCAGTGACATGAATAAGCGTGATAATGTATTCGGGTAGGCCAAAACTATCTGCTTCTGCATCAGTTCACAACATGAACAAACTACAAGCAAGCCTTTTCTGTTTCAGACAAAATGGAACCTAAATCAAAGAATTAATGCAATTTTATATTCCTGTTCAGAGAACTGTATAACACTCACGCTACCACTGAATTCATAAATAGCCTTACTTCTGCATGCTATTACCTCCCTAGTTCTTGAAATATTAAAACCTTCTTGATAGCATTCTTTGGATTCTTGGTTTAAACACTACATGAGCTAATTTTGTATATATGTACAATGCAATGTTTGTGTGAGGTGCCCCTTCACCGTGCACATAGGCGTCTTTTATATGGATGTGGGAATGCTTTGAGCATGTGGCAGTTTGCAGGCCATTCTGGAGTCATTCACTTATGGCAAGAATTTTACTGCTGCCTCTTCCTCCTGGGATGGGGAAGGCCAATCCCCAGGCTTCAATGGGGCTCAAAGCCCTGCTCAAGGTGTGCACTGTGGTCATGCACCATGCTGCAGGTAGCAACCAAAACCTGGGCAGACACCATCTCTCCTCTCCCTGTGCCTGCTTGCTACAGGAAGGGAAGCTTTGAAAACAGAAAGGGTTACACGGAGCTTTCCCATTGCAGCATTCCCCAGTGAGTGACTGGGGAAGCTGAACATGGGGCAGCTCACTTTTGCACTTCTGTTTAAACACATCCAGAGTCTCTTCATCATTACCCTCCTTCTAAGGGAGTAGTCTTGTTCCCCCAAGCAGTCTCTTCTGTCTTTGTCCCTCAAGTCACATTTTAAGCACATATCCCTCTGCCTCCTGAGGATGCTTCCAATTTTAATTCAAAAACCATTTCCCTTTGACACAGATTTGTGTCTCCACATTTTTGTAATGGAAAATTATGAGCAGAAATAAATAATCATGAGTCTCTGGTACCAGAAAGAATTTGTCCCCTAAAGGAAGGAATCCTCAGCAATTTCAGTTGTCTGCATAATTAATTTTTTTGTGTCCCTCATTTGGAGTCTCTGTCACACTTTGCAAATCCACGCCAGGGCACTGCAGCTATTGCTTTAGGGCACAAGCCATTTATATTCTCCAAGTCCCATTTTGGAAGCCTCAGTCCCACTGAGTAGATATTATACATTCAAGAAATCTCACTGATACCAAAATGACTAGCTGTGTGAGTGCAGCTCGCAGCATCAATAAGCTACGTGACCTACTCAGTAAATTAGCATTGCTTTGCAAATGCATTGCAAAGTAATGTAGAGGCTGTGTATTACTTTGCAGAAGGAATGGGTTGAATCACCATCACCTTTACCTCACAACTGGTTGAGGTGAGGAAGGAAGGGCTTGGTTTTTCCTAAAAGATTTGTATTGGTTCAAACAGAAAATATGTACATGTTGGGGAATAGTAAACAAGGGTCTGAGTACAGGAAGCTGGATTGAGTAATCATAAAACAAGTGAGTGCTGAGTAGATGTGATCTTCACATAGTTTGTTTCATTTCCTCCAGTTCAAATGTGTATTATTGTTAATATTAATCTCAGTGTAAAACTCAGCACTAGACATGAAATATTAAGTATGCTATGAAAATGATAGGCTTTGTGAATGTTTTTAAAAAGTCAGTCAAATTCAGAATCACATCTAAAAACACCTTTCAGCTTTTCCCCCTGCTTCCACAAGTGTCTGTAGTATCTTATTCACATATTCACATTATGCCATTGCCTACTCTCTAACTGCATATGCAGAATTCGTAGGCTGGCTTTTTTTTATTACTTATATCCACTTCAGAAATAGCTCAAATTGAACTCTATTTTCTATGACATAAATTACTTTGGTTTTTGAGTTCATAACTATAAAGTGTGTTATTTTTGCCATGACTGTCACATGGTATATCTTATTTTTTCTACAGCCTCTGTTCTACATAAAGCATGAGCAAATTTGGTTTGGTTTGTTTTGACTTGACTTGACTTGTTTTGTATTGTTGCCTTCATGTTTTTTTCAAGTCAGAACATGCAATGTGTATTTTGGCCAGGGCAATAAGTGTTTTTGCTGTCCTTCCTTTGAAACAAGCATTACTAACCTAGAGTCTCTCCCGAATTTAATTTTCATTTCCCTAAAGCTGCTGCTATGCCATGTCTCTCTCTCACTGAACACTGCTGCTATTTCTTATGCATTCTCCTCTACCAGAGATTTGACTTCTTTAAACAATGGAAAGAAAGCGCTGCCTCTACCTTTTTCCCCTTGAGAGGAGACTCTGCTCCATAATTATGAATAATTCCCCTAAGATGGTGATGTGATTGGGTTAGCAACTAAAATATTTGAGGAAAGATAACCTGGGTTGATTTAAAAAAATAATAATTCAATAGATTTTAAGGTCATAGAAGCTGCTTTGATTATATGGGTCACATTCCTACAAAACAGTAGGCTAATTCCTATCTGAGTTACACAGTATACTTTTGAAGCCAAATCACTTTTGAATTAAAGATACATCCCTTGGTAAATCACTCCAACAATTAATTACTTTTGCTACTTAAAACTGCGAATCCTCCTCAAAATGTCAAGCTTTGGCTGGCAGTCCAAACACGTACACAAGCTCTTGCTTCTTCCATGGGGTTAGCAAGTCATTGGGATCAGATACTCTCACCCTCTCTAGGGATGTTCAAAGGCTGCTCTCAGCTCAGCTTCAAATCTTCTTTTTCGGGCTAAAGGGGCTGATTCCACAAGACCCTTATGCCAGAGTATGTTTTCCGTACTTGTAGTTGCAGATGTTTCTTTCTAAAATCCCTTTAGATTCCTAAAATTATCTTTCCTAAAATCTCTCCAGCATTCACCTTCTCTATTTTTATTTTTTCTCCCTTTTAAGCCTGGCACTAGCATGGGGCACAGTACCCTGCAACGGATCCTGCTTCTGCTGTATGGGAAGGCAGGGGGGGAATACACACTCCCCCCCACTCCTGCATGGCATCCTGCTGTTTACACCTCCTTGGCTCTCATCCACACTCTCAGCTAGCACATCACAGTGGGAGCTCCTGTTCAGTTTGTTAACCAATCAGACTGGCCATAAAAACTTAAAATGTAACTGCTTGTTGATGGAAGATTTTAAGATTACTTTTCCTGCTTTCCACCGTGCTCCAACACACACACGTATGTGAAAAACAGAAAATAAAATGCTTCAGCTGCCACTTGCTGCTGTAATACCCTTGGGTATGACAGCCAGTTTTCTCCCCCGTGTCCTCAGTGGGTAAGGCTTCTCAGTCCAGCCAAGAGCTGAGAAGAGGAGATGAAAATGGTGACAGGAACCAGAACAGAAGGAACACAGCCCCTTCTCCAGCAGGGCTCCTGTGCTCTGCTTCTGCCATGCACAAATTTTTCTGTGAAGAGGAGCAGCAGTGGCGTGGCATGGCACTGTTAGACCCGAAGTACAAGGAGGGTCAGCAGTGTAAAGTCATCCAAAACCCAAATATCATAGTGTTCAACAGGCAGGTGTGAGAACTGGGCTTTGCCATGTTATATCACCTCAGTTTTTGTTGTCCAGAGTCAGACACTCCCACCAAAGGTTTCCCCAATTCATGAATGGACCTACCACTGTGCCTTCGGTCCTCTTCAAAGTCTCCATTGCCTGAAGTGTAAAACTCCTCCTTCTCCATCCATCAGGAGCACACAGCCCTTCTGACATGGTTACAAGTGTGGAGACAGGTATTTGGACTGGATACAAAAGTGCAAAGGATACAGAAGGGCAAAAAACTCAGACTGACCAAACACCTGACCTCCACAGGTGACCCCACACTGGGGAGGAGCACCCAACCTTCCCTCCACAGCCATCCCTTCACGCTACGTTCTTGGACAGACTTAAGAGCTGTACAACCAGTTAGTACCCCCTCTTGTCACAATATCCCAGCCTCAACTCCCTATTCTGCTATCACTTTCTCCCACTCCTATTTTCTTTATTTTAGCTGAGCTAACATTTTTATCCCAACGTGTTCACTTCAAAGTTGACTGATTGCTTATTCTTCTCTTCTCTCACTTTGTTTTCATCCACTTTCTTCACATATCTATATGTCTTTGAGAATAAATATTTTCATCTTCAGTATGAGTGTCTAACTCCAGTATGAGTTATGAAAACAACAAGCATGGGGTTTTGGTTCATGTCAAGTCGGCCACACTGCACTGATTCAGTTTGCGCACATTGTGCAAGTTTTAAAAGAACTCTTATTGCATATATTATACGACATTGACTTTTTGATTGGCACACTCTGGAAGGCATGATATGGAAAGTTAACTTTCAGAGGAAGCTGAGAACAAATGGCAGTCCAGTAAAGTTTTAGACAAAATTCCCTTGATTTTAGTCCTCTCTCAGAATTCTTGACAAAATTTGATCTCTCCTTTGTGTGTGTGTGTATCCATGTGTAGCGGGTTGAATTTGCTAACCGGGCAGAAACACCAAAAAAGTGTAGTGGTTTTGGTTTGAAATATGGATTACTTACTGATTTCTTTTGTGTGAGATAAAAATTAAAAGAAACAAAAACAAAGCAGGCACAAACTTTAAACAGCTGTGATACAAAGAAAGGGTTTTATTACTAATAGAATTAAAAAAGAAAGGAAAAAAAACCCAAGAAAGTTAAAACAAATCTCCCCCCTCCTCCAGCACTTTTCTCTTTTTACTCAGCTCACACAAAGGATAACAGAACATGGGATTTCAGTCAGAGTTGCAGTTTTGGAAAAGTCTTTTTCTTATGCTTAAAGGGAAAAAGGGTTTTCTTTTGCTTTACGTGGTTCTCAAACTGCCACCAGCAGCAAACCCGCCCGGAAAGAAACAATTTGCTGTGGTGTGGAACATCTCTTCTATGAAAAATCTCACAGTTCATCACNCCGGAGGCTCAGAGCCCTCTCACCTTCCTCCAGGCCGGCCGGAATGAAAGAGGGAGATTCCCACCTTTCCACGTGGTTTAAATAGGTAAATTGCGAGAAACATCATTAGTCCAAAAAACTGTCCATCAACTCAGGGTCAACCCACAACACCATGCTTATAGTTTTGCATATTACCCATAAAAGAGATGTATTAAAAGAAAAAAAAAAAGAAAAAGCCAGGAAGAAGTAGGCAATTATCTTTGCCTCTAACAACTAAATATCAATTTATGTGCCAGTTTGCCTTGTGAGTCAATATGGCCCCGACTCAGCAAAGTTCCCATCCACACACTTAACTGTGAGCTTGCAAATAGTCTCACTGACTTTACTTTGCTATATGTTCAAGTTTGACTGAATCGAGACTTCTAACAGATGTACACAACCTTATTAAATACAAAACTGAGGAAAACCAGGTGCCTGGCTTCCTCAATAGTCTGAAAATCAGGCAGAAGCATTAGAAAGGTTAATCACATTTTTGAGGTTTAGAGTGGAAATCACCAAAAAAATTAACTTTTTCTTTTCAAGCATCCCTTTCCCTTCCTGACCCTGACATTGACATCTGAGTAAATGCAAACCCAGGTTCATACTATTCTGTCTTGGTTTTGCAAAACTAAAGGCAGCATAGCCTGTCTGCTGCAGACTGTCTCATGCTGAAAAAGGTGGCATAAATAAGATTGGCCTCTGCAACTTAGATGCCTTTGATCCCATTTCCTGCCATTAGCTTTCATTCATAGTCTGTCTCAGATCACCCCACACTTTTTACAATTGTATCTCCAAAGTTTTGATTTCAGCAAAGGACTCAAGGCATTCACTTGTTGTTTTTTCTTTAGCCACCCCTTCCTAAAAAAAATCAAAACATGTATGGATGGACAGTGAACATGGAAAAGGACAGAAGAATGATGGTCTTTAGTGAACATGAGATAACTTCTAAAAAGGCAGCTGAATTTTCTTGCTCCATGATTCTGAACTCTAAAACGTTCGCGCCTAAAATACTAAAGCAAAAACTGTGAAATCAGAGCACCAAGTCTTGTACTGCTTTATACCCCTGTTCATCTCATCTGACCTGACACTGATTGGGAAACCGGCTCCAAGAGTAAAGGCCAGGGAACATTTCATCACTTAAACCTGGAACAATGGATTGTGTGACTGCAGCATTTCGGAAAATCTCTGATTTTGCAATTAAAGATCAAGGGTGGTCAAAATAAAGAGACTTACATCAATCAGCAGCAGCTAGTGGGCACCTGTGAGTCTTCCAGCTACAACTTCATGAAGACTAATTGTGTTGTACAGCAGAGGGTTGCAAGTAATTACTGAAAATATTTCCTGACAACTGGGAAAGCAGCAAGACCTGGAAATTGTTCTGTGCCCAGGACTTGGACAGCAACCAGCATGGGAAGGGCCATGAGACCGCCTGCTGAGCACCACCAGTGATCTCAGGAGAGATCCCCCAGGGTACAGGTGATGCTTCAGTTTATGCAATGGATTGAGTGCCTCTTCAGATGGGACAGTCATGTCCAGACAGCCCTTGAGCATTGTTTGCAAGGGTTAGAAAAACAGCTCTTTGGATGTCTCAGATTCTGTCGACCAGGTGCGTGATTTAGTTACTTACACATAGGTATCTGGTATAATTTTGAGATATATTGTTTGTCACTGAGCAGATTTTCAAGGTGTAATAAATTGTGTGATATACCTGGTACCTGAAAAGGATTATCTTGGATACTCTATGGCTTCTCAGAATGCACTAATCAATCACACATTGGCAACTACCATTCTCCTAGACATCCACTGACTATAGCAGGAGCTTGTACTCACAGCTCACAAGTAGAGACACATGCAGACACTTGGATTTGAGTTTCTTCATCGTCGAGCTGAATCCCATTCCAGCTGACCCAGTAACCTTCATCATGCCCAAAACACACACACAGTAAAAGGGCTAAAAGATAAATGCTCACTGACTTTTTCTCACTTTCCAAAGGGCTCTTCAGAGTCAGCATACTAATTAAATTGCTTGTAGCTCCTTTCACTTTCCTTTTTTTTCTCTGTCCTGCTGTCCCTGTGCTACATCAGTTTTTTCAACTTCTTTCCTTCTTCCTTTTTCACTTCTTTTATCCATTGCTCTCTGTACACAGAATGGCCATCCTCCTTCAGTCCCTGTGTGCTGAATCCAGTCACAGTCATTAGAAATTAGCAAGGCTGCTCAGCAATGCAGCCAGTCAAGGACTACTGGAGAGAACATCTACCACAGTGCTGAGGTCCTTGTTTAGCCAGCTGGGTGGTACGTCTGACATTGGCTGAGGAATGTCAGAGCTTTGATCTTAGTCCGGGTTAAGCACTGATCAAGTGCTCTTGTATGAAACAAGGTGCCACACAAAAGAAAACGAAGCAGCAACCAAGGTTTTGAAGAATTATGGGATTCAGATACTCCTGCTCTCAGCACATCCTGTCAGCTAACTCTAGGTATTTCCTGGTCTCTGTGCCAGCTGGTTTTGATGTCATTTGGAGACACTGAACTTGGATATTTTCAAATGTCATGATACCATGTTGTGAAGGTATTTGAGCAATCTCTGAGACAGGCATTTGAAGTGCACATCACTGTAGCTCTCTTCTGGGGCAACTAGGCCTGCTGAGAAAGAAATACACAGGAGCACTGAAATATGTGGGCAAGAAGTTATATGAAAATTGTGAATAACTGATTCATTTCTTCCAGGTATTCTGCTTTCACTGGATATAAAGCTGCTAAAGACTATGTGTAAATTAAAAATCTGGACCATTTCCTGGTACTTAGGTACATGTCCCAGCAGTGTCCCAGCTCCAGAAAGGTCAAGACCCCTTGGTGCATCTCAGTTTCCACAGAGAGGAAATTCATAGCTGTGTGTTGGAAAGGAAATATACAATCCAGACAGCAGCAGGCCAGGGTGATGGGTGCAGTAATCCAGATTCAGACAGTCTCCTAAACCTTTGGGTTTTTAATCCCTGAGATCAAAAGCTCCCACAGGCAGAGAGTGCACTGCTTTGTGTGCACAGTGCAGAGCAAGCTGTCAGTGCTGAGTAAATAATACATAACAAGTTTTATAACCAGGACTTAAAGTGTCTATCAGTTCTCTCATGGCAGCTGCTTATTTGCTTACTGTGGGAACTGAGTGACATTTGAATGAGTGCATCCAGGCAGTGAGGCGGTCTGGGGAGCTCTGCCATCCTTCCTGCCAGCTCCTGGCTCTAGCACCTGATCCGTGACAAATGGGTGACATTTGGTTCCAGCCTCAAGCAAATCACAACAGAGGCATAGATTTGAATCTTCAGAGGGATTTCTAGGGGCATAGGAGAAGCTGTTTGTCTAAGGCTTTAAAGCTCTGAATTACTGAATTACCAAAATTACTGCTGCACCATCATCCTTGGGGCAGCAGTGTCCCTCTGCCACATTTGTCTGGCATTTGGAGGGGAGAAGTTTTCCTGAACCTGCATCCTGGAACACCTCTCTGAAACTGGAAAGAATTATAAAAAAAAAAATAATACCTTAAAATAAGGGCAGTATGTGCATTTTAAACCATTTCTCATTTGTAATTTGCACTTATATTATACATTATATTTTCATTCAAAATGGAGAAAATAGACAAGGTTAAATATTTCATTCAGTTTTTCTTGTTTTTAAAGTAAAAAAGGCATTTTTCTTAGGCCTGAAAATAACTTCTTACACCAACAAATCCTGTTTCCTGCTACATCTTTCAATCATGTCACTTTATCCCTTTCTTCAGCTGGTTGCGGTCTATCCTGAATCTACTCAGGCCTCTTGCAGCCTCTGTTCCTACAGGGAAGCAGCTCCAGACTTGGAGAAACAGCCCCAGACCCTCATTCTTCCTCTGCTTAAAAACCTATTAATTTGAAGATGATATATAGTACCAGCCTGTTTGTATTTCTTAGTTCTGCTCTCTGCCTTGTCTTCTGCCTTACAGAATCCTGTTTCCCTGAGGTACTTGAAGGCAGCAATCAGTCTCTGTTTCACTTGGCTCAACAAGCTGAGGTCTAGTTTGTTTTTATCTCATCTTCAGCCAAATAAATTCCTCACAAAAAAATGTACAAGCAACTGTGTTCCATGACCCTTGGGAATTAGTACTTGGGAAAGAAAGACACCTTTCTAGAAAAAGACCATGCCACAGGATTTTCACTTGCCTCTCTAAGGGAAGGGTGTCAATCACCATGAAAATGAGTGCTTGCAAGAACACAGAAGAGCTGGGGTGTGGATCCATGCTATGCATTCCTCACTACTTTTCCTATACTTTTCCTCTGTGGCTCTATTTTCATTTCCACTCTTTCAGCTGATTACTTATTTAGAAGTGTCCCCTGATTTTGGGGTAACTGTGAGGATGGCTCCAGACATCCATCAATATTCCCACAGAGAATCTCATAATTTACACCAAGCCAGGTTTCTCTGCCTGAAGCCCCAAGAGAACAGCCCCTCCTGGTATAAAGGTTTATGTGATGCTTGTCTTTTGCACGGGGCTGTGAAATGGGCGAGATTTTCCTTTCCTGCTCTACATCTGCACAAAAATCACTGGAAACTTTTGTAGGATTTAACATGTTAATAGACTTGCACAGAGTACTAGAGCTGTAAAATCAACTCTTCTGCTGCAGGTTTAACCTTCTATTTTTCAACATACACAAAAATTATATCTCTGAATTTAATGTTCATCATGAGAACATGACAGCAAAAGCTTCCTTCTCTAAGAAAAATACAATTATGACTTATTTTAGACTGCTCTTTTTTAATGGGTTGTCACAGATATGATCAAATCATAGGAGGTTGTTAAAAATACGTGTCACTCCAGACACTTCAACCTACACCATGTTTTCAACAATTCATGTTCTGAGTGGAAAGTTACCTTTGCCATGCTCAATATTATCTGCCATATCTGAATTATTTTATAATCTTACCTTGCAGCCTTTAAGTTTGTGTTTTACTTCTCTTGCAATTAAGTCTTTCTTTTTCTTGGGTTGGATTTTGCTTGCTCTTTTTTTCTTCCCCAAGAATGTACAGCAAAACTGCTAGTGAAAAAAAAGGTCCACTTACCCATAGGTGATAAAAATTCACAGTAAAGCCACAGATGTAGCAGAGTGAGAATTACTGTAGCAGCAGGAACAGAAGATAAAAGAGGATTACATGTGATGAAATGTAGTAATTGACTAGAAGTCACTGAAAAATACCAGATGGATGTCACTATTCCGCACAGCTCTAATTTGCCTGTAGACTTTATTGAGCTTCACTTGAGCTTTGCTTTTAGTATTTTCCTGAGTGTAATTGGGGTTTATTGATACACTATTATGGGCCAGTTTATATATGATCATAAAAAAATACAGTTTGAGGCTCCAGTATCACCAGGAACACAGTACTATTCTGCTTAGCTGAAGACAGTCACATTAATGGCTGCAATAAGATAAATTCCTGTTTTCTCCCTCAGACCTTTGCATAGAGTATGAACAGTAAATGCTTCACACTGCATTTAAATTGCAGAAGCATTTTCAGTGAGGGATTGCTGCATAAAAAGATCAGGCATGTAATTTCAGATACTGCCAAAAGAAGCTTATATGGGATTTTGATTCTGGTTTTGTGTATAAAGGAAACAAATCTACATACTATAATGACTTGCCACAGCCAGTTTGGAGCTCTGCTTAGTTATCAAGAATTTATTTTTCTATTTATTTTAGCACTAAGGGCAGGGAGAAAGGAAATACTTGAATTTTGCTCTTTTTTATCTCCTTCCACCTGGCAGGGGTTGAAATAAAAGGAAGTGAGGGACAGCTAGCTCTCTCTCTTCCAGCTGAGTGGGAGAGTCCTGCTACTTTCCTGGTTTGGCTGGAGAAATAGTGCCTCAGTGGCCAGGAATTTGCTATTAGTTGGTACCTAACTCAAATCTTTCTGCCTTTCTGGAAAAGGATTAGATCATCACATATGGGAAGAAAAGATACCTCACCTGAGTGACTCACTGAGAATGGATTTTCACAAGGGACTGAAGTGTAGTGTTTTGGGTAGATGAAACCAACACTCACATCTGCACCTGCCCTTCTACAACCCTCCACATGCAGGGTGGGATGCACCATTTTGCCTTATCTCTCCCAAAAAGCATTTGACCAAACACCTAAACAAGGAGTTTGCACAGGTCTCTTGCAAGGAGGCTGCTAAGCCAGATGGGAAGTAGAAGAGACCCCAACATGGTACCCCTGAAATACCAAAACATGGGGAGATCCCAGGCTCTGGTCACTGGCTGAGCCAGGAGCTAAGCCCAAGATCAGGTCAGAGGAAAAGCAGCTTCTGCAAACATCCAGCACAGGGCAGGCAGCTTCAGGCATCTGCTGGCCATGGCCTGAGGAGCAGCACTGCAGCATCAGCACTGCTGGACATGCCAGCAAACCCTGCCACTGCTGCAGAGGCCTGTCTCCTTCTGACCGTGATTACTTCCTCTAAATCACCAGATCAGCATCACTAGTTAGCTCTCCCTTCCTGATGCACAGGCTTGCACACGTGCTCTGCCTCCACATGGCTTTCCTAAAAATGAGCAAAAGGGAGGCGCTTCCCACCCTCTCGTAACTTGCTGCAAATCCTTCTTCTTAAAGCTTTCATTGAAACTATGCTTTGACTGTAAGGCATTGCATTGGCCATTTTACTCACACAGGAAAGAAAACACAGTTGTTGCAGTTTAATTCTCACGTATTGATTTCCTTTTATCCTCATAAAGACTCTTCCTCTGTCTGAACCCTGGAAGACAAGCCAGGAACACCAAGCAGTATAGCCCTGCTCTACATGTTTGAACATGCTACATGTTCAAAACCCCACTTCTTTTCCTTGCCGCCTGCCAGGGCACCTGCATTTCTGACAGCTACCACTCTGTTTTCAGTTTATCTTCTTCTTTTCTGCAGCAGGGTGACCTTGAAATACATCCAAACCGTTGTCATGGTTGATTAGGCTACCCAGATATGCCCCTAAATGCCCACCATGGCACTGACCAAATCAAGGTGCACCATAGCTGTGGCCACTGACATAGAGTCACTAATTAAAATTTTGCACTTATCGTACAGTAGATGATGTCCCCTGTGTGATGTGATTTATTCATCCTTCAGCAAAAATAACTTCTTTGGTTTTTTCCCTTTTAAAATATCTTTAATTAGTGTTAGATTTTAGCCAGTAAGTGTATGGTAATTCAGTACTTGCTTGTTTATAGGAATTAAATAGTGGGAGGCTATCACACTGCTTGCCCTTAAACCTATTTGAATAAATTGTATGTATATAATATAAAATAATGATACTGTAGCCAAACACAACTAATTTTCATTTATGCAAATAGGTTCTGTGTAGGCGGAATGAGTTGTTCTAGCTGTGACATTGTCCAGACTGTGCATGTTGCCGCTGGATGTTCTTCATGGTACAAATGCATCTTAGTACAGGGACATGTTTCCCACTGCAGATATTTTAGTTGAGATCAGAAATGACATTATATGGAATGGTAAAAAGGAGTTTGCAAGTCCATATTTTCAAGTAACCATTTTCTAAATATTTGTAGCAAAGCAAAAATAAATTTTGCTGAAAAAACCCCGTATTTTTAAAAGTTCACTTGATTGAAACTAAAAATACTGTTGCTTTTTAAAGACCTTACCCCACTTCTAGAGAAAGAATCTGGGACAATTTCCTAAAAAAAATCATTTGGAATATATAAAGCCAAATATTTGTCCAAACAAATAAAGAAAACAAGCATTTGTATTATTCAGATTTTATTCTGTGATATGTTTCTTAAGAAAATTTCTTGGTGACAGTGAAGCAACCTTGTAAAGTAGTTTGATAGTGTAGGATATATACCATAGCTTTAGAGGGGACACTCCATACAGGAAAACTGTAGAATAAATCATTTTTGTTCTCTACAATTTTTCACACTCAACAAAGTGGATGTCTCTTCTTAGACACACACAACTATTTTCTTGTTGTTTCTCTACCTTCAGTTTGCTGTTCAGGAGGACGCATATTGTCTGCTTATTTGAGAAAGCACCATTTCCATTGCTGGTAGTAAATTAAAAGCTGTCACAAGAACACATAATAAATAGATAAAATGCATAGTTCAACACTTGAAGATGAAGCCGTAAACACCAGCAAGCTGTCACCTTGACATTTGCTTGCAATCCTCTGGAAGCCAATTTAAATATCTTTGACTGTTCATTTCAGTATATTGCCACTGTCTGTCTCTAGAAAGATACATTGAAAAAATTTCTAGTATGACAGCAGAAAAAAAAATCTTCAACTAATTTGAAGCCCTACTGCAAATACGAAATTCTACTCTGTGGAAACCCACATAAAGAAGTAACTATACGGAGCTGAGCATGACAGTAAGTCTTTGAAAGGGACAAAGAGCTGAACTGGGGCAACATCCATATGTCAGATGTTTACTGTTTCATTACAGGGCTTGGGAAATAAAAGTATTTTTAGTCCCTTTTCTTGATCCTCCCATACAGACAAGCTCCTAAGTACTCATGCCCAGCCACAGACTGTTTGATAAACCACAGAACGGGGTTTTGGCACCAGCATTAATTATTCTCCGATGACAGCCCCAGCCGCACCAGGTATTGCTCATTAGCATGCTGCCCTACTGCCAAGGGAGGGATTAGATAAAAACAGACACAAGAGAAGAGATAAAAGGAGGTGAATGGGGCGAAAGGCCTTTTAACTGTCTGTCTCTCTTTCCTCTGAGGATCTCCCTCCCAAACTACCTTAAGTCAAGTGGCTGACATACAGGTTGCAGTGCTGGTAGAGATGCAGTACATCTGTCTCAAGTGCAGCTATTTGGTACTTCTCACTTTGTCTTTGTCTTCCACAATTGTGACAAGAAGACAGATTATTTCAAGTGCCTCCACAGTTATGGCAGAGTGAATGTGCCTTGTTGCTAATAATAGAAATAATTGTTTCTCCAAGTTCTGTATTTTATTTGGAGCCAATTCTATCAATTTTAATAACATCACATGTTGAGAAAAGAATATAATTAGCTTTTTCTTGGCTCAAGTAAAATAAGCAAAATTGTTCTCTCATCGATCAAAAAGAAGTCAGTGAAAAGACAGCTGATTACGATGCACACATGGTAACGTCCAATCTAATATTCCACTTTATGAGGGAGAGAAGGATCAGACATGAAGTTTATATCATAATCATATCAAATAAATACATTCCTACAGTCTCGTCTGCAGTGCTGCAGTGGAATTGGGATGACAGATCCAGTATTTATGAAGTCTGACAGAGAAGCACAGCTCAAGGGGTTCTGATATATGCTGGCACAAATACGTCCTTTTTATTTTATTTTGCTGCTTGGATCAGACAGAAATTTATCACTCTGATTAGTACGTATTTATGTCAGCAAATTCATAATGCTATAAAGCATTTCTTTCCCAACATTTCTGTTTTCACAGCTTTGGAGATTTTCAGGGAAATGGGGAAAGCTAGAAGGATATCTGTACTTCGTAACAGACAATTTTTAACAAGAACAGTAGGCAAAACCAACTTGCAAGCTCATAATCACCATTTAAGCAGGTTTGTAGTTCATTTAGGAAAGCTAAGAGACCTTTCTTTTGATCTGTAATCATAAATTGCTCATTACACAGTAACATGATTTTGCTCCTACGCTTCACCGTGGGGATAATAGAGGGGCTGCTTCCTTATGTAATGCTCTCTAAGTAATTTTGGGTCTCTATGTAGAAAAAGATAGCTTCAGAGCACTCATTGCTCACAGAAATGTCCAGTTCCCCTCCTGAATACAATCAAATTTTCTAGTGAGTATCAGCAGAAAGGTGCTGTTTGGGAGATATTTACAGCGATGTCATCTAAAGGGTTTCATTCTTCATAAGCAAAGAATGGCGTCATAAGCGACCCATCTGCAAAATACATCATTAGACCATCAATCCTTATTGTATACAGCAGATGTAGGAGCAATGGAATAGTGACCCTTCCTAGTTCAGGAACCCTTGTCCATTCCCCCTTGTTTTTAAATCAACTATTAACCATGCAGAGACCCCTTATTTTCGCTCACTGAATTTTGGCCTGCCTCGTATTTCAGCATTGATCAGACTATGTTAGGGAACTGGGGGCCCTGGTCAATGGCAAGTTGAATCTGAGTGAGCAGTGCCCTGGCAGCCAAGAGAGCCACCCATGTCCTGGGGGTCATCAGGCACAGCATCACCAGCCAGGCAATGGAGGGGATTGTCCTGCTCTGCTCTGCACTGGGGCAGGCTCACCTGGAATATTGTGTGCAGTTTTGGGTGCCACAAAACCAGAAAGACATTAAACTATTAGAGAGTGTCCAGAGGAGAGCAATGAAGTTGGTGAAGGGCCTGGAGGGGAAGCTGTGTGAGGAGCGGCTGAGGGCACTTGGACTGTTCAGCATGGAGGAGATCAAGGGGAGACATAATCGCAGTTAAAACTTCCTTGTGAGGGGAAAAGGAGGGACAGACACTGATCTCTGCAGTGACCAGTGACAGGACCCAAGGGAATGGCCTGAAGTTGTGTCAGGGGAGGTTTAGGTTGGATATTAGAAAAAGGTTCTTCACCCAGAGGGTGGTTGGGCACTAGAACTGGCTCAAGAAGCATTTGGACAATACCTTTGGGCACATGGTGTGACTCTCGGGGATGATCCTGTGCAGGGCCAGAAGTTGGACTCGATGATCCTTATGGGTCCCTTCTAACTCAGCTTATTCTGTGATTCTGTGATACTTCTGCTATGAAACCTTTCACTTGGCCTGCAATTTGATTAACAGCTTCAAAGGCTAGAGATGAACTGATGAACAGATACATATTTTCTAATGTTGGCTACAAAGTGGTCTTTCACTCATGCAGAATAAGTAATTCTATGAGCATCCAATGTGACAAAGCCTCAACTTCTTGCCGTTTGTGTCCTCTGACATTATTTGTGTTTGCCAAATTACACAAGTACTTTCCATTAACACCACGAATACATGCAATGTCTTCCCACAGAATACATTGGTAGTGATCTTTGGACTGGCATGTTCAGTGATGCCAAGAAGCCAGAGGGATCAGACAAAAGCCAGGGGTGAATTTGCAAATGTTCATACTCCCATTTCTCACCTACCCAAATGCCCACTTCTATAAAACTGGTAAAAACATAATTACTTTTGAGACCTCTGCCTCTCTTTCAAAACTGGCTGAAAACAACTACTGAGTTCAAGAGTTATTAAGAGTGAGGAGAGAGATCTGTGGACAGAAGAAGGGATCATTCCAGGCTTGTTTCCATGGGAAATCAAGATACAAATGTTCAGGGAAAAAGTGTGGTTTAACACAGTCTACAGCCTGAGTGAGAAGAGCTGGGAAAGAGCCAGCCTCACTCCAACGGGGAAAGCTGTCAAGGCTGCTAAGAAAGGGATGGCATAGGGGAGAATGGCATAGGGTCAGCCAGGAGAAGGACAACTGCTGGAGTTCCCAAAACAGGATCAGGTATTTGCAGATGAACTCTGCTATGCTGTCCAGACTAATAAAACTCTTCACAGCAGTTGTTGGCAAAGCAGAGAGGGACACCAAAACCTTCTGGCTCAGCTCAGCTGCCAGCAGCAGAAGCCCTGGAAATCAGCCATTCTCACTAACATGCCCTCCATCCCAAAAGGGGAATGAGAAAGGGCTCCTGTGCCATCCCCCCTCTAGCTTGGCCATTCCCAAGCGCTTAGGAGCCTTATCACTGATGTTCAAAATTACTTTTTCCTGTGTAGCTTTGCAGATACTCCTCACAGGGCACAGACAGACTCCACCTCACAGGCAGGGATTCTCTTCATGTACACTTTTAGCTTCCAAGAAACTCTAGGCTCTAAACAAAGCTTTTCCCTCTCTTAGGAGTCTTAACAGATATATCTCCTGGGTGGTGCCTCAGCTGCCCAGTGAGATGAGAAATTATGCTAAAGCTTTCTTTTAGAAAAAACTCGGGAACTACACTATTTTTGAGACTTCCAGGCTTCACACTGGGTTGAGTTCAGTCACAGGCTGTTCACACAGACCTAGCTTTTTTGGAAAGTAATACTAGAAATGTAGAAATGCACTCTGATGTGGGTAGTTTTATAGTAATTCTCCCAATGTTTCCTACTAAAAGATCAAATTTTCTATCCAATTTCAGATAATAATCCTGTATATCTCAGAATGCATGATCTGCTCTAGTTTATATTTATAATGTCTTGATTTTTAATTTCATATTTGAAGGAATGATTTTGCAAGGAAAAAAAGCCTATTTCCATGCCTGATTTCTTTTTAAAGTTAAAAACACCTGCCTTAACAAAGAGAGTGGGATATCTTTGAAGATTGATTCAAGCTTGAATCTGCTATTTTTCTGCTAATTAAAGCCATTAATCCCAAAAGATTATTATGGACAGTAAATCTTTTCTACGTGAAATATGTTTCTTTGATAATGAATTGCCTGTTACCTGAAAATCTATCCTGTGCTGTTTTGTTTTTCAGCTTGGCACAGCAGCCTGAATACTATATCCAATTTTTCTAATTAGTTGCCTGTACAGAATGCATTTTTCCCCAGTCTTTGAGAATTGCTTCTGTCAACTTTGGCCCTTCTGTCTGGATTTGAGCCTTTGACGAGGACGTGCATCCCCCTCTGCGTTCATTACCCAGCGAGGGGAACTGCAGGCAAGATAAGTCCGGATTGAAACCGTGTTTTTGAATCACATGTCACAGCACCAGAGAGAAGTGAAGTGGGGGAAGTGTAGTGCAGCCTGCCTGCAGGTTGTCAGTGTTTATGCATTCATTGTACTGATGGTACAACTTTGTGGCTGTCTGCTGTTGACTATCCTTTCATCTTCATCTCTCCTGCCTAGTGACGTGTGCTAAGAGACTTAATCAGCTCTGTCCAGATGGATGCTAATGAAGGAGACATTATACAAAATACTATTATAAATTCTTATTCACATCTCATTTTCTTTTGTCTCACTCTATTTTTAGAGCTGATTTCTAGAGATGCAATTACAATCCTGATATTTATCAAGCAGGCAACATCTGAAGGTGCTGTTTCATGTCCACCCACTCTGATTTTTATCTGCCAACAGCTAATGAACAAGTCCTACACATATTTTTCATCTGTCCCACAATAATATTGACCTTGTGTGACATTTAAATAACAAGCAGTACCAAAAACATGTTATGTTTTTAGATATGCAATAAAGATGTCTTTTTATCAGCATACTAGGGCAGACATTTTTACATGGGATTATTCGTGCTCGCACATGGGCAGCAGCAGCACATAAATATTCAGGACAGCAACTGGAAAATATTTCAGGTTCCAATTTCAGGAGACATTAGGAAGGAACAAGTGGTTCTGTGAGATGCTAATAATGTCTGGTTACTGTCAGACTTGAATATTGTAGCTGATTGACTTTGGCCCCTAAGAAGCTGCAAGCACCAGCGACGCTATTGTCAAAATTGGGACATTTGTAGTTCGTCCCTCCTGTTTAATTTTTATGGTGTCAGTAAAGGACAATGTCACACCGTCAGGGCCTCAAGAAGACTTCTCTAGTGAGAACCCACCCTCACAAGGTTCAAAGAAATGCAATGACCTTTGGAATGTTTATCCTTTTGCAAAACAACTGAAGCTGTCAATGATGCCCAGAAATAGTTTACAGGGAAAACAGGCAACAGGATGGGCTCACATCTGAAGATTTGACAGCCTTACACAAAACTGTGAACACCAGGCAAAGCGTAACTAGTGAAGTCAGGCCACACCGTGGATACTTCCTAACAGCGTGCTTGTGCTTCTGTACTAAACACAACTGTTTAAACTTTGGGTTTGCTTTTGATTCAAAAGATGACATTTTATACAAAAGAACACTTGTTCTTCACATGCTGGGATTTCTTTTCACTGCTGACTTAGAAGTAGATATACCTCCTGAGAAAGGCAAAAACTTGTATTTTATGATGCTCTAACTGCTGGGATCAGGAAGAACAGAAGGAAGAGGGTTGAGTCCAATGACTGCTGTGTTCCTGTAACTGTAAGAAAAAAAAAGACAGACTTGATTTTGAGAAAAGTGACCTCTGATGTTCTGAGGAAAGAGAAATGGGAGTACAGGCAATTCCAGTAACAAAGTCTTGAGTTAAGATTTCCTGATTTTTTTTCCCTTATTCCTTGGTCACTTAAAACTTTGCCAGACTTGAGCTTTTTGGGCTGGCCTTTCTGCAACCCAGTACCTATTTCTGTTGACAGACCATAATGCTTCAGGCAGTGCCCATTGCACCCATCTGTCTCAAGAGCCAGGTGGACAGAAAGGATGACACCACCTTAATTTCTTACTTAAGAGAATCTGTGATGGTGTGCAGTGTCCCACATATTGGAAAAGAGCTTGGTATTATCAGGAAAACAATCTCATTGGGGACAAAATGATATTTTCTCTTTCTGAAATATGCCCATATTTGGCCATCTAATGAGTGGAGAAATCTTGTCTTGCCCTTATTGTTCCCTCCAAACACGTTTATGCTCCCCGGAACCATCAAGAAGTACCTCCCTTTCTATTTTTTTCTATTTTGTTTGTTAGCTGCTGGCCCCATTGATTTATCATTTTTATTTCCTCCCAACAGCTGTGCTCCACTGGGGGCTGAATAAGGACAGACAGTGGCCAAATCCCCTCCCTGGAAGAGCTGCCAGCCTGAGAAGTACAAGAACGCAACCAGACTAACTGATTTCAGGCCAAGGAATGGCTCTCTTGCAACCTTTAAATTATTCACAAGCACTCTTTGTAAATTATTAAGTTCCTAGTTCTTAGATTTAGCTCTTTGAGTTTACAGGATTCATTTTCAGATGCTCGCATCTGTAGCTGGCTGCTGTTCATCTCGCTCAGAGGATGGCAGCTCAGCTCTTCAGAGTTAAGCATTCTAGTTTTGCGTTTGTGATCATTTTCTTTTGGTTTCTCTGCTCTTTAAAAAGAAAACAACCAAAGGCAGTCAAGGGAAAGGGATGGACAAATACTTACATCAACACTTAACCATGCCTCATACCTCTCAGATTCCTTCACTCATCCCAAAAGTCTGCTCAGTCCTCTACTGCTAAATACCAACGATTTCAGTAACTCCAGTGCAAATAAAAAGAAAAGCAAATCTGGCTTTTTTCAGGACAACCCTGCACTGGGATACTCAGAATACACCATCCCCTTGGTGTCTTCAGGCTCGAGGCCAGAGATCACTCTAAATTCCTGCACATACCAGGTAAGTACAGACATGTTCATGTTCCTTATCGTCTTTCTCTATACATTGATGTTAATCAGCAAACAGCAAAATTTTAGCGTGCTGCCTATCCACACTGCTTAGTCAGTATTGTAATTCACCTGAAAGGTCACTTTCAGGATTATTGTCCCATTGGAAGACACCAGGAGATTCATGCCAGCATTTAAAATCTAGATGTCATGAGCCACGTTATATTTCATTGAAATGACATTTTAGAATCTCTTACTGCTGGTAAGGGAAGGGCAACAATGTCATCCTTCACAGCAATATTCTGAAGGAGAGATTACCTGCTGTCATCTCCACACATCTCAAGTCTCCTTTTGAAGCATCCGAGCCTGATAATAGAGAGTACTCACGGTACCACAGCAAGTTAGGTGGATTGCAAGTTTGACCTGGCTTGGCATTTCTGGTTCCCCTGCTTTCCCAGAGGTGCTGAGTATTCACAGTATCCATGAAGGTATCTGGAATTTTCTCATGTGGGTTTTGGGACACATAAAACGCAACACTCAAGCAGGGGAAGAGCTTTGTCTAGAAGTATCATAAATGAGATCCTGGAACCCAGCAAACTGCTGCCTCAGGCTTGGTAATGTTGCCTTTGTTTTCAGAATAAGCTAGCATTTCTTTCTGTCACACTTGTTTGATGGGCTTTTTGCTTCTCCTATTCTAATTCTCTGTTAGATACTGGCTTTTCTTGGCATATTTATGTCCTCCCTGTGTACCTGAAACCTGTTCCTTGACATAGGCTTACCTCTCTCCACCTCTTGATGTGTATACTTTCCTTGGTGTCAGGCTTTGCCCCCTTATAGCTCTTCTTCCAGATGTTTGCTATATGTCTTTTGTATTCCTTTCACACATGACATACGGTTCAACTTACTTTATAAACTGTGATTAGAGAGGTTTGGAAACCTGCTGTGACATGTTATTAACCCAGCCCCAGACCAGCCAAACTGAAACTTTGGTTATACTGCTGTGGTGCCTTTCTTATCTTTTCATTACATTAGTGTCACAAACAAGTTTTTTCCCCATTTGCTTCAGACTCTTGAAAAATCCACCTCTCTACCCTCAGTTATAAGCTGGATCCCTGTAGTTGTGGCTGGCCTAAGAGAGACAGCAAGAGTTCATGCCCCAGCAGCTTGAATGCAAAGTCAGCAACGACTGACTTTGATCCCAAAGGAGCTGAGAAGCAATATGAAGAATACAGTAAAATTTTGGAGCAGTCAGAATTCCTTACTTCTGAGAATTCCTTCCCCACCACTTCTATATATTTTTTGGGAGCTCCTTTTTCCTCACACCCACACACCCTCCCCTCCAAGGGATAGAAATCTTCATTCTGGAACACTAGAAATATTTTTCCTGTGCCAGCAGAGGATCTGAATTTGCCTGCAACACATCCTCAGCAGGTCCCAGCTGTGCTGAATGAAGAGCTCCCCCTCCCTTGCTCACACTCCATTGGTTGTCTTTACTCTTTGATGGAGGAGGCAGTGCTGATCAGGTAACCAGCTGTGCCAATCTGCTCCCTGTGAAAGGAGGAGCTGAGCTAGCAAAGACCTAGCAGTTAATTTTCTTAAGGTGTCTGCCATGTATTGTCTAGGATAAATTAGGGACCAACAACACAGGGAGTGCAGTGGGTCCAAGGACCCTCCACCCAACAGGCAGGTGGTGACAAGCAGCTCTTCACCCTCTGGGAATGACAAACCCTCAAGTAACTTTGCTGAAACAAGGTATGTGTCCCCAGCCTCAGCAGTGCCACACCAGGCAGAGGCAAATCTTTGGAGCAAATCCACTATTTCTCCTTATTTTGAGTCTTAAAAAGCAGGACCCTGCTAAACAGTGCTAGGCAGTGGCATAGGCTTGCAAGCAGGCTGCAGTTCTCCCATGTTTCCAATAAACTGAGTCAATTAGCAGTTCCTCCTCAGGGCTGCTAGGAGGATTTCTGATTTGTTTGTACAAGAGTAAACAGTCTGAAAACCAGAAAACAGCATTGTCATGTCGGTCAAAAGCTGGTATCAACAAACTGATTGGCCCCAAGTAAACAAAGCCTTTTACGGGCCTAATTAAATTTTGTTTATCTTCTGTTGATTCTCATTTATTTTCTACAGCCTTCCAGTTTTTAGATGTTGACAGACAAAGGTAGAAGTTGGAAAAAAATACCAAAATTCAAAAACCACATTCATAACATTTTCATATTTTCGGTCTCAGAAAGTGGCAGAAAACAGGGAGGAGGTTCTTCTGAAAATGCCTCATTTCAGGCTTCCACATACAGGCTTTTCAGATATGAATTAGTGTCCCTGTTGGACTATAATCTGAAATAAACATGTCTTTTTATATACATTGTCAGAAGAGATGAGGAATAATCAGAAACCCAGTGATTAGAGCAGGAAAATACGTGGTTTACTAAACCATCTCATATCCACTCATTTGTGTTTGTGTCATGATCTCATTTTTTCAAAATTCTCAGCTCTGTCAGGTTCTGTTGAAGTTGTTAAGCAGTGCGGTGGCTGCACTGAAGAGTGAAGCCCTTAGGTATTCCCACTTCTGAATCTCTGGTGTTTACTTGGCACAGGAACCTTTCACGGAGCTGCCAACCGAGCCCACTCAGATGCTGAACTTCACTTTTTTCAGACATGGACCAGAAAGAGGAATGAATATACAGGAGAAAGTTACACTGAATTAGTCTTATTTACTTCCACACAATGTAGTTCAAAGATATTGTTTATTTTCACCTTTGGGCTACACAGGAAGTGATTGCCAGGCAGGCAGCTGCAGAAGCTATGTGCTTGCTGACTGAAAAGCACCCAGGGAAGATGCCCTCAGCCCTCCTGAGACATCCTCTCCCTTCTGATAGGTAAGCAGTTGTGTACCCAGAATGAGAGTATAAATTAATTTGCTGGTCGTAAGCCAGACTCTGCATCTCCAGACTGACCAGACAGGAGAACCATGGTTCATCACACAGTGGAGGGTACACCAGAGAACTGTTTATCTGCAAGACAGTGTGAGAAGGGAAAAACAAAGTAGAAGAGAGTAAATGTGCACAGGAGCTCGAGGCAATCCTGCTAACTTTGCAGTGGTTCTGGCTCAAGGCTCATTGCGTGGGGCAAAAATGGTATGAGGTAGACAGCTAAAAGTCCAGTATCTGCACCCTTTCATATAACTACTCCCTGCCTTACTTCCTCAGCAGAAATGACAGGGAAGAGATTTGGTAACACCTGGTATGATCAGTATGTTTTCTTAATTTTACAGCCATTTGACTCAACTGGCAGAGAACCAAAAGAAATTTCAGCTTCCAAGTTCTTGTAGAGCTCCTCGGAGTGACAAAAACCCCCTAAACTTTACTTCAACAAGTTTAAAAGCTGTGAATTAAGTCACAGCTTTGAGGATCGTGCCTCTCTGCTGCCTGTTACTGTCAGAACGTGCAGGCAGGCGTAGGATAAAGTGCTGCCTTGTATTGTAGTCAAGGGCTTTTGGTACAAGCCTGTAGGATTACCTGTGGATTACATATGGTCAGTGTAAATCAGACTAGGAGGGAACATTAGAACAATGAGGAGAGAGAGACAGCATGAGAGACTGTGTGTGTGTCTCTCAAGAGGGTTTGGGATGGGGAACCCCACCATTGCCACAGTAAGCTGGAAATGTGAAATCTCTGCAAGAAAGCCCTTCTCAGGTTTTTTGTTTTGGCCTCTAGTTAGAGAAAAAGTGGCCTTTAAAGACAGAAACTTTGAAAGAATATTTGATTGCAGCTATTCACCAAGCAACAGGGGTTGGGTAAAATCCCCTTAATCCTTTGTCTCCTAGCAGATGAAAACTGAGAATTCATGAGAAACACTGTCAGAAGACTTGAGTCCAGAATGACTCCAGACTCTGTGCTGACTGATATTTGTTTGGACTTTTTTTTTCTTTATTACTGAATTTAGACATGATTTTAAAGGGAAAAAAAATCAAACAGTAAGAATCCATTTGGTTGACCTTTTCTTTCAAGGTATGATAATTTTTCTGTTTCAGGCTTCTATTTACCTTAAAAGGAACATTTAGGACTGTTAGCTCAAAAAAAATCAATGAGGAAGGGATCATGCTGTTCTGGCAAAAATCTCAGTGTGCCTGAACTTGTAGAGATAAGTGATTCAGTGTGGTCCTCTATTTTCTTGCCAGGTCTACTACAGATTTTTTCATCTTTTGCTGCTTGGACTCTCTCTTTATTTAGGCTACTAATTTTACAGGTTAAAAAAAAATCCTTTGGAGCTTATAGTATTGTCTTCTTCAGGAAAAAAGAAACAACCAAAAAAATCTTAGTAATGAGAGAATTATTGCCTTGCCATAGAAAAAAAATCATCATACTTGTCTTAAAGCCTGAGATTTGATCAAGAACACTTCAAACCATCCTCACACAGTTACAGCAGTGGAGAGTAATGACAGAATCGTTGTTACCTGGCCAGTGGCAATTGTTATTACTGGTGACAGCATCCCTCTGCTGTCAGCTGGAGTGACAACAACGTATCATTTGCTGCAGATTGGGACAATTGCAAAGTGTATGTATTGCAAAGACAGCAAGATTACAGACTATTATCGAGTTAAATACCCTTTTTTTTCCTTTCCCAGGCTACAGAAGTCTTGTCTATAATATTCTGTAATAAGGAAAGCTAAGGGCCTATGGGTGCTTTTTATGTTCCTTATTAATCTTCCTGGTCACTCAGACACATTACTTAGTCTCCCAGATGTTATGAATGGCCTAGAGGGCAGATTCAAAGCATCCAGTTTTGTGAGGTAATTAAATGTTAATGTATTGGATAATCCTATTTTTACAAGCTACAGGGGAAGTCTGCTCATAGACTATACTTTGAGATCAACTCCAAAAAACAAGTTGAGTGAAGAAGTTCACAAGGGAGGCTTTTAGGACAGCTGCTTTACAAAATTTTCAGACAGAATCGTTTCAAAGTATTTTTCATAAAATTAAGTGGAGCCATTTACAATAATAATGCCCTAGGTTGAGTAAAAAATATATATGCTCTAGCTAACACTGATGATTGCAAAATAAAACCTGTCAGCAGAAAGTTGCCTGCAAATAGGACAAGAAATGGCTATTTTTCTATTTTTTCTTCGAACACAAACAAAAACCCAACACATTTTCCAATACTTGAAGACATCTGTTGCCTGTCTCCCATTTAGTCTACTTTCAGAGTTTGTATTTTGTTGTCTTATCTGCTTTTTTTCCTTGAGGAAGACTGTGTACTGAAATTCAGTATTTTATAATTAAAGATATCTAAAAAGCATAAGATGCCGCAATAATGGCAATGAAGTGAAAAGACAACTGCTATTAGCATGGTATATCAGGCTTGGGCTAAGCCAAGCAGATCAACTTACTTCACTGAGACTTGTAGAGAACTGTGTTTTCAGTTGTGCTAACCAGAAGATTAGAAGAACAAAAACCCCAGAGATACTCAGCAGGCATCTGTGTGTCTTGCTTGCCTGCCTGCTTGATTTTTATTCTGAGGGAAGAAGAGACATTTAAAGTGAAAAAAAACCACAAGGAAGGTAACTCCGAAAGTGATGTTCATCCTTTTTCTCTACTTAAATAAGAAGCAGCTAATCATCAGCAAGTCTGCTATGAAGCAGAAAATAAAGGGGGAAAATTTAATGACTTTCCTAGTCATAGCATGGTGGCACAAAGGAAGTTCAGATCTGAAGTAAAGTGAAATTTTAGTGACGCCACAAAGGGATTCCAGCCATATTCTATACTGGGATATTGAAAACCACTTTATTTAATACATTTGGTAAATAGCAGTGATAACCCAACTGTACATGGTTATCAGCATAAAAATTAATGAATGTGCCAACATGGAAGTAGAAGCAGCAGCTATGCTGATTCTATTAGTCACAGGTAGGCAGGGTACAGTGTCAGGGTTCAGAGAGCCAAAGCCAGCTACCCCTCTTGTCTCAATAGCTGTGGACATTTGGGTGTCCATACTTTCCTCTTTCAAAGCCAGACAGCTCTTTGTCATGAAGAAGGCTGGTAAGCTTTCCAACAGATCCAACCAACACAAACCCCACAATTCCATTCTGCCTAGTACAATAGCAAACATTGAGGGAAAAAGTAAAATCCAATCCTAAAATTTGTAAGGACAGAGTTCCCAATTTTAAATTACAGTGGAGCTTCAATTATTTTGTGTGTATGCTTGATACTGTATGTATTAGGCCTTCAGCTGATTACTGATGGGTCCACCCTTTGTCCTGAATCTAGCTGTGCACCTGAAAATCTGAAAACTACTATTAAGAAGGAGAAATCCTCCTTCATTAAATTTATCAACCATGTCGAAATGTTTATCGGTGCCAAGAGACCTACCTGGAAGGTGTTCTTTCTCTAGGTAAGTAAGGGAAATACACTCTGAATTCATTTGGTTAGACTATGCAATTTACTAGCTCTATGATATCCCCTCCCTTGGATTATTCCTTCTTCTCTAACATTAAGAGGAATCACATTTATCCTACAGATTATTGTCAAGCACTACCACAGACTCAATTTTTACCATTTTACCAAAGTGCCAGTGGGTGCTGAAGCAATGAGCTCCGTTACTGGGCTGAGCCTCCTTCCTGTTTTAAAGGATTAGAGGTATCTGAGGCTTAATGGTGTCAGACTTTCTGAACAAAAGAATTACTCACACTGATAGCTGAAACATCCCTGGGCTTGAATCCTGCCTTGGCATATATTGGCATAGTAGCACAAAAAGAATGGTGAGATAGGCTTATACGTACAAGTTTTTATTTGCGGGGTCTTTGCCTAGTTGCATGCACTGACTTCAAGGTTGATGCCAAGAACAAAAACGTTGATGATGGTGTTTCACCAGGCTTTTTCCATAGTTCTAATACTTTGCATTAGAACCCCTCAGAGCTGTTCCCACCAACAGCACTGACTGGAGAACATTTTGATCAGCTGCAGGTGCTGCACAGGCAACTGTTGTCAATCCCTGTGCACGCACGTCATTGAGAAATACTCATTGATTATTTGTTATTATTATCTACAGTGTGTTTCAGTAAGTCTTTTTTTTCCTCTTACATAAACTAAAATCTTCAAATCAAGGACTATGAGAACGTGGTTATAAAAGAGCCAATTCCACACAGGTGGTAATTGCTTCACTTGAGGAATTTGTCATAACAATCATAAAATCTCATATAAGGGTTGGGGATGGAAGGGATCTGAAATATCACCTACTTCCAACCTTCCCACCATGGGCAGGAGCACCTTCCACTAGACCAGGTTGCTCAGAGTCCCATCCAACCATGCCTTGAACAATCAGAGGATTTGCAGGTGTAGCATGGTGGGCATAACAGCACAACAACAACAGTGTGAGAACTACAACAGAAAAAGTCATAGTGAAGGGCTGCAGAAAGAAATCATGGGCATTTCAGAGAGTAAGGCACTGAGCAAGGATAATGTTCATAACCAGAGGAAAGTGGACTTTACAAGTGCTGATTTACTAAGTTGTAAGAAAACTGAGAAGTTCAAGAATGGCAAATGTTAGAATATCACTTACACCAGTTTGATGGTCACTTTTTTTGTTCTGTCTATTCTGTACTGAGTCCACTTACAAAGTATTAAATGATAAGTACATTCTGGGCCACTTGACAAAAAAGCTAGTTGACCTAAATCCTACTATTAACTAAGCTGGTCTTCTCAGAATTGGAAATGCTGCTCTGCACCTGCAGAAGATAAGTAGGGAGGTTTTTCTTCATGGGTTTGAATGCTTGCTGATCATCAGTGGTTCAGGGAATATACCAGAAAGTTGCTTCTTGTAACACAAAAATCCCACATTTTGCTTAGAAAAGGCACAATAAGAAAGGCTACAGCAGGGTCCAAACATTGTGCACAGTCACTATGGCAAGCCACAAATCTGAAGAAAAGTGGAAAATATCCTCCTTTCTTGCCTGCAAAGTTCTCTGTCCCTGTAGCAGATGGCTGAGTGCACGCACCATCTGACTGGTGCTTTCTAATAATTTTTCCCCTCCATCCAGTTTATAGCAAATGGCAGCTATTTCAGCCTTTTTAACATGTCTGGTTTTGCAGAAGGAAGAGCTCCAAGCTATATTTACACGATCTTTGATAGTTTTAATGATCCAAGTGAAAAAGTGATTTTGATGGCTTTTGGGGCCATTGCCAGAGTTGTCACGGACTGCAAGAGCAAGGACAAACGTGGTGTGGAATTTGTGAAGATTGCCAGAGTTTCAACACTTCTCGGCTGATGTAAAGCACAAAGCAGACTGACGGGTGTAGTAAATGCTGTTAAAGTTTTAAGGGACTAGTCAAAACGTGTGTGTGTCAATGCAAGCACAATAAAAGTAGAAGCAAGATCTGATTCTATGGAAAACTGGAAGCATGCTTCAAAAGTACAACTAATTCAGTCATTTCAGCCTTCCAGAGCATGGCTTTTCTATTTGCATTTCTGCCAGATGTCCCAGCAAGGAACACTAATAATAGCAATTGCCATCCACCATAGTAAGAGTAACAACCAAATAACCTGTTCATGGTAACCCTGAGCAGAATAAATGAAAACAGAAAAGACTTGCTCCTATAAAGACAAAAAACGAACCCCATAATGCTGAATTCAAACCATATACAGAGACTGCATGGCCTCTACATTTTTTCTATAAAAGAGGTGTTGCTGAAATTTATGGAATTACAGCAACATGAAATCAGCACAAAAATAGCATCGTGTAATGCATAATGCACAAAGAATAGCATTACTATATAGAATCACACCATCCACAGACAAGCCTTGTGCAATATGACATTGATATCCAAGTCAGAAGTAGAACATCTTCGTTCATCACACTGCTCATGCCAGAGATACTGCCCATGCCTTAATCTGGTAGCATTCAGCAACTGAAGATCAAACCACTCTGATTCTGTCATACTACACCATTTTCAAAATGTTTTGGAAATATTATCCAATTAAGTCCTGTATATACAGAGTCCCAGTGCAGTAGGTAAGTGTTATCTTCGTTTGTAGCGATGTGAAAAGTATTTAGATACTTGCTCAGAGCTGCCAATGGGAAAGAGAAATTCCTGATGGAAAAGGAAGCCCTCACCAGGATGGTCTCACTGCTGCTGAATCTGCAGGAGCAGAGTCCTGATGTGAGCAAAGTGACTAGGCCATTCATGCCATGGCACTGAAGAACACAAATGATTACTAGCTTTTCTAAGACTGCAGAGTCTCACACTTTCAGGCTCTCAGATCTTCCATATCAAGATTATTTGAATTTTTAGACCAGGTCAAGGCATATCTTGGAAACGCACAAGCTTCCTTAAGTAGAGTTGCTGGGAAATATATAAGCAACAAAAAAATAATTTTCTCTTCCTTCAAAAGCTATCCTTTACCAGGCTGAGAAAATGTTCTCATTGTCTGGCAGAAAAAATAACTTTTCAAGTCAAAAAGACTTGATTTCCTTCAGCTTGGGATCTTAACACCAAAAATGCAAACAAGAACAGGGAAAACAAATTCACCTTTTCTACCATAACAGTCCTCCTAATTAGTCCTCACATTCCCTGTAAAGATATCTTGCATCTTACTACTGCAGTAATTTCTTTTCTAAAGAAACACTTCCTTCCTTAATTTGAAAACTGGTGGCAGGATGAAATACTAGACCTTAGCACTTGAGCACTTGAGAAGCAACATGAATTTTGATTGTTCGTATGGTAAATAGAGAATTAATATTCCAGTTTATGGAAACCAACAGGACAAAAGAAAAAGTGAACCTGTCTCAGCATGGTAGGTAATGTTGGAAAACAAACATAGTTCCTTCTCTTTCACCTTTAAATCTAATTGATACCCATCTAACTGTAGACAAAATGATCAAAACATGCTTGTTTCAGTTGTGGTGTCTGCTCCTGTGGTTGTATGTAATACAGATTCACATTGTATATAAATTATATACAGCCAGTTACTTGTACTCTCCTGTTAAGCTGCTGCAGCACAGTTAAGAGTTAGAGCATAGGATATTTTTTTTCTCTATTCAAACAATTTTGCCAAAAAGCAATTTTTTAATAGAGCAAGTAATCCTTGAATTTTGCTTGAATTTGCCAGAGAGTTTTGATTTTAAATGTCAAGAGAGATGCAAATCCAGAGCAAAAGAAAGAGAACAAGAATAAAAAGGCAGAAGTGAATAACCTCCAGCTTCCTGATCAGTACTCCTTGCTGGTGAATGAGCAGTTTGAAAAAGCCCCACTACTTTCTTTCTTAACATCATACTGTTTCTGCCCTGTTCTTTTGCATTTCGCACTTCCGTTCTCTACTGATCTCCTTTTTCTCAATATTTCCAAATAAGCAACAAACATGAATCTGTTGAGCAGGTAAATCAGAACAATGAAGGTGGAAAGCAGTTACAGACTGCTGCCCTTACTCCTGTTCTTACTGTATTTTTTTAATCAATATGGCTTACCATTCTTAAATTCCTGAAGACACTTCTTTCTTCTTATCTTCATCCTGAAAACAGGTTAGAGGCTGCATGCATCATCTGTTCTACAGATTACATCTTGACCGTAATTTTATAAAAGCTGAAATGAAATGTCTTGAATGAAAAGTCTTCCATTATTTCAGTCTAACAGTGGTGTTCCCCCATTTCAGGTATTCAACCTTCATTTCAGGCAAGTGTATATAACCTCTTCCCTCTGTCATACATTAGTCATACATTTGAGATGACCGGGCAGTTTAGAAAACATCTGAAAATACAAAAGTCTTGAAATGCACAGAACAAAAGGAGTTTCATAGCTTAAAAGCTTTTAAATCACACAAATTTTAATTAGTACAATAATAAAGAAAATCTCAAAGCCTACAGAGGTGGATGTCAGGTGCATGTCTGCTAAGGTTATGCTTCTTAATAGTTTGCAGTACACTTTCTCTGTGCCCGGAGTGATGCAGTTCGAGGATGATCCTTAGGAAGCCTTTCTCAGATGTCAGAAGACTTTCTTTTCTGAAATTTAGACAAACCATCTGTCCTTTGCTCCAAATGCTTCTGGAAAACCATCAGAAGGGCTAAGGAAGGGTCATTCGCACATGTGGTGAGTGGATGGCAGAGGGTAACTGCAAAATTGAAGCAGAGAGTTGATTAACAGGTCACAGTGACCTAAACAAAAAGAAAGTCTAATTTTTTTGCAGGAGGAGGAGGATTTTGGAGGCTGTTGTTGAAGTCTTCTCATTTAGCTTTTTTTTTCTTTGACAGCTCTTGGAACTACTGTCTATAATTTCAGCTTTATCACGAAACAGAGGTTCACATGTCAATGGACATGATTCTCAGCAAAAAATATCTTCTCCTGCTTCTTAGCATTTTTTATACTGGTACAATCAAATAATTAATAACATCACTCACTGTTCCTCGCTCTTTGAGTTTCCCACCAGGCAGCTGCCTTATTTGTTTCTTTTTTCTTCTGGATAGACAGAAATTCCAACAAGCATATGTACTGGCCAGCCTTTGGGAAGGGAGCAGGCACCTCTACCCTATTTCTGCTTTGTATCTAGAACGTCCTTCGGGGCAGGGCTGCCAGCCACCACTCCAGGCCCCATGATAGATCTTATTTTTCCTTTCTGTCATGCTTTTAAAACTCTCTAGCTCACAAATTCATGTAAGGGTTTTACAGCATTTACTGAATTGTGAGTATGTGGGTTAAAAGCTGCATACCGTAGTTTTATTTTTAATTGCAATAGTTATAGTAAACTCCATTTTATGATAAAGAACTATGTCTTCCCAGTGGAGAGGTTTAAGGTGCCTTCCAGCCAGTCTCTCTCAGGAAGGTCCTTAGTCTGAGCCTACTCACTTATGAAACTCAGGCCTTGGAAGTAGGACACAAACAGTATTAGAAATTTTTAAATCTGCAAACAGTAGCCGGACCTGGGCATGAAGTGCTGTGGCATATAAGGAAGGAAGTAGGTAAATGTCTCCTTCCAGTCCCTGAAATAAAGTTTGGCATACATTAGGCACAGCAAACACAACTTTAAAAGGTCTGTATGTTTAGAACACAAGATTGCCTCAGAAGTAATTAACTGTCTACCATGTAGCAGCAGGGTTACAGAGCCCTGGCTCTACTATAAGCATTCATACAGGCTTCCCAAAATCTCAGTTTGTAGCACACGCAAAAAGAAAGCGACCCTGAGTTCAGAAGCGAATTGCTATTATACATCACCAAGGACACCATGTCAAGTACCATATTTATGTGTGAAATGGAAAGGAATTAATGAACAGCATTCAGTGTATGTTCTCTGGAGCAATACAAATGAATGATGTCTTGCAACAATTATTGAGCCAGACCTACTCAGGTAGGAATTACCAACATATTAACATGTTAAATGATTTGATAACCAACATGACTTTAAAGTACATAACAAAAAGTTTGCATTATTTTATTCTGAGATTTTTAACAAGCTTTTCACTTTCCAAATAAACACTCAGTTGTGAAGAGGTTGTTCAGCTATTATGGGCATTATACACAGTGCTTAAACTTTGGACGGCTAATACGGTATCTAATGTTATATAGCAAGTTCCTCAGTATTTTGCATGAGGTTGAGATAAATAATTCATGCTTGAATGTTCAGTTGTCAGTGCTCATGACACTCAGTGTCTGCTTAGTTTTACCACCTGACTTTTTTTAAATCTGAATAACCTGTTGTTGTGGGTTGACCCTGAGTTGATGGACAGTTTTTTGGACTAATGACGCTTCTCGCAATTTACCTATTTAAACCACGATGAAAGGGGCGGGACTCCCTTTTTTTGTTCCGGCCGGCCTGCGGGCAGGTGAGGCGGGG